>JAOWBW010001283.1:0-366440 GCA_026119855.1 Campanula takesimana | reverse complement strand
ATGGGACACCTGCAATACATCAGTCGGTTTATCAATCAGCTGACCACCATATGCGAACCATTTCTCAAACTGATGAAGAAAACAGCCAGTGTGGAGTGGGATTATGACTGGCAGATAGCCTTCGAGAGGATCAAACAGTATTTGGTGAATACCCCAATCCTGCGCCCGCCGCATAGAAGAAGCCGTTGCTACTATACTTAACTGTGACAGACACCGCCGTCGGAGCCATGTTAGCGCAAGAAGCCAAAGATTCCCGGATTGAGAATGCAGTGTACTTTGTCAGCCGAAAGTTACAAGGTAGCGAGCTCAATTACTCCGCACTCAAGAAGACCTGCATAGGCCTAGTATGGGTGGTGACGAAGCTCAAGCACTACATGGTATCCCATCCGATCTTACTAATCTCGAAAATGGATCCTATCAAGTACCTGTTTGATAAACCCTCCCTTTGTATGAGACTCGCTAAATGGTCAGTGTTCTTGGGAGAGTTCGACATTACTTATGTACCGAGGAAGGCAATCAAGGGGAGGGCAATGGCCGATCAGCTCGCAGACTCTCCAAGCACCGAGACAAGAGGACCCGATCCCCGAGATCCCGGACGATGACATTTTCGCAATTGAGGTCGCAGAAAGGTGGCAATTATTCTTTGACAGATCTGCAAACAAACGAGGGAATGGAGTCGGACTCCTACTTATTGATCCCAAAGATGAGCACACTCCCATAGCCATCAAGCTGAACTTTTCAACAACCAACAACGCCGCCGAGTATGAGGCGTGTATAGCCGGATTGGAGGCCGCCCTAGAACGCAACGTGAAAGGGTTAGAAGTGTACAGAGACTCTGCTTTGATTATTAACCAAACGGTGAAGAAATGGAAAACTATTGATCCTTGCCTGCAGCGGTACCAAGGTTACATGGACGAGTTGATAGCACAGTTCAAAGAGGTTACCTTCCATTTCCTGCCGCGAGACATAAATAGGTTCGTGGATGCTCTAGCTACGTTGGCCTCCTTAGTTGAAATTCCAGAAGGAAGGTCCATGAAACCATTTAGGGTTGGACGAAGGGAGAACCCCGCCTATTGCTGTGAAATCCGGATCGATGCAGAGGTAAACGGAGATCAAGGTACGCCCAAATCTACAAGTTCCTTAAGCACGGATAGATGTCCTTTGACGGAGATGTGAAGGCCAAGAGTCTACAAGCACTCAAAAGGTTGGCGGGGCAGTTTGTGCTGTTAGACGATACTTTGTACAAGAGGCATTACGACGGTTTGTTGCTCTTATGTGTCGACAACAAGGGCTGAAGCAATAATGGAAGAAGTACACACGGGTTGTGCGGACCCCACATGAATGCCAAGGATGCTTAGACAGAAGATCACTCGCCTGGGCTACTATTGGATTACCATGGAGACGGACTGTATTAAATGGGTTCGACGGTGTCACAAGTGCCAAGTATGCTCCAACCTCAACCACATCCCACCACACGAGTTGTATAGTTCCACCACGCCTTGGCCATTCGCCACGTGGGGTATAGACATCATTGGAAGATCTCTCCGGCTGGTAGTAACGGTCATGAATTCGTCCTCGTCGCAGTCGACTACTTCACAAAGTGGGTCGAAGCTCAGTCTTACAAGGTGCTGAATTCCAAGAAGGTGGCGCAGTTTATCAAAGAGAACATTATCTGTTGGTATGGGGTCCCTAACCTCATTATATCAGATAATGGCAGTCATTTTGAAGCCGAGTGTGCTCGCTTGCTCGCAGAATTCAAGGTCGAACGAAAGAAATCTTCCCCGTACTATCCACAGACTAACGGCGCGGTTGAGGCGGCCAACAAGACGATAGAGCAGATAATTCGGAAAATGGCTCTGCAGGGACGGGATTGGCCTGAGAAGTTACCATTAGCACTTTGGGGGTACAGAACGTCAGTCCGCACCGCTACTGGAGAAACCCCTTACGCTTTGACATACGGCATGGAGGCAGTACACCCTATTGAGTTGCAGGTGCCATCTTTGAGGATCTTACTCGAGAACCAAGTGAATGAGGTGGAATAGCTTCGTAGTCGCTATGATCAGTTGGCAACGCTCGATGAACGTAGATTGAAGGCCATGGAAGACATCCGGGCCTATTAAAGGAGAACGACGAAATCCTTCAATAAAAGGGTCAAGCCTGTTGACATAAAGGAAGGAGACTTGGTGCTCAAAGTATGCTTGCCCAACAAGTTCAACCCCCTCGGGAAATGGGCCCCCACTTGGGTAGGGCCGTTTGTAGTACAGAAGATCTTCTCTAGAGGAGCGGTCAGAATGGCAGATTTGGATGGCAACCCGTTCAAGGAACCAGTCAACCTCAGCAAGCTCAGACGCTACTACGACTAGTACAACCCCCCTCTCTAAAAAAAAAATTAAAAAAAAAATGATGTTTACTACGCAAAAGAAGCCCGATAGACTGAAAACCCGCGAAGGGCGGTCTATGCAAAATAAGGGTGCGTACAAAGCTCGCTAGTCTGAAAACCCGCAAGGGCGGTCTAGGCAAAAGTTAGAGCATTCCCCCTTCTATATTCCCTTTCTCTTAAATAATTCTAGTCTAACTGGAGTGAACTACGGTGACCTGAGCCCTTAGTCCTATTTGTAAAAGGGGAACATAGGCAGCCTTTCAAAAGTAGCGGTCTAAAAAAATAAATAAACATCCAAATCTTGCCAAGAAATAATAAAAGGAGAAGTTGTATTTTCTGAAAGCAAAAACTTTTATTTCCATAGTCATTGCATGTTAACACTTATTTGATGAGTCTAAGCTTGACATACTTCTTGAATAAATAACCTATTCTGAAATTGAAACTAAAACAAAAGTAAATTAAATTAAACGAATGTGCCTGCAACGACTATGGAGAGACGCTCGGGATTACTCTTTAGTGCCATTTGTGCCCTCGGTCTCTTTCTTCTTGCTTTGCCCACGGCGAACTTTCTTCTTGCTAGGATTCTCACAAAATCTTCTTTCAAACTCGCTAACACCTTTAGCCTTGCCATTAGGAGCCTTTTCGACCTTCCTCTTCTTTGACGTCCCCACTTCTTCTCCGCCTCCGTTAGCCACGCTCTTACTCATCCTCCTCTCATAAGCCTCAGCCTCCTTAATTCTCAATGAAAAACTTGGAGCACAGGATCCCAAAATAGTGCCCCTTAGGGTCTCTAGAGTCTGCTCCGCATGCCCAAGTCTCCCCATATACCAATCCAAATACTCGCGTGACAGGAAAGTGTTGCTAGAGCGTGTGATGGAGGTCCTATGACTAAAACCGGCCTCGCCCCACATCTGAGAAAGGAGGACCGAGGCACTATCATCCAAATGGCGTATCCCAAAGGGAAAATCATCTCTCTCTTCATCCCAACCCTCCGGGATGGTCTGCACCAAACCATATTAACGAAGCACTCTAGCAGGGTAGTAAAAAGTAGTCCCAGAAAGGGTCGGAACTTTGATCATGTGAAGTCCCACTTGTTTCTCCCTCACAGAGTGAATGTGCCAATGGGGCACCACCCACTGAATGTCGTCAGTCACCATCTCCGCCAAATACTTTTCCCAACCTTTGAGAGTCATGCCCTCAAACCGCTCCGCCATGCCTCTAATGCGGTGCATCCATGGGGCCACCTTCAGAGAAGCCGCCGGTTTATTCACTCGAAGCCTCTCTTGCAACCACATGGTCAAAAGCCTATCACTACCTGTAGACACCCCGCCTTGGACCGCTCACCCCGATTGCACATTTGGTTTTGTGTTTCTCCCCATTTTAAGTGTTTCTCGTTAGTTTCTGTCACTTCCGTTAAGTTCCTGACTGACTTCGTTAAGTCCAGGGACTAAACTGAATAACAGGGCTGACTTTCTAGTCCATTCTGTCAAAATTGCCTTCTCTGAGTCGCGCGCCTCCGACAGGAGGAGCCAGGCGCGCGCGCCTCCCACCCCCAAAGCAGGAAGCGCGCGCCTCTGGGCGTCAGTTACAGATTTCTGGCCAGGATTCTCTCCCTTGCTCAATTTACAGGATTTTGCCCGGGAAGGATTTCTTGGTGACTGAGTTTTGGCACCAAAACACCCCTCTTTCACCTATAAAAACCTCTCTTTACCTCCATTTTCAAGGGTCGGAAAATCATCGAAAACCAATCGGAAAAATCATCGAAAACTATACCAAAATCACTTTCTAAAAGCTCTCCAAGGATTTTATCAAGCAATACTTGAAGGTCTTCAAATTGTAGGTAAAAGTCCATCTTTTCCTTTCTTTCTATTTCATCTCCTCTCTCTTTTTTTACTCAAATCAAATGTGCAATCACCCAAATCATTTTGGGACATGACTCTAATGATCACCTCATCTCATTGAGGTTGGTTAAGGAGTTATCTCCTACATTCCAAATCCTATTTTAAACCCCCTTTTTATGACTTAAAGAAGAAGAAGAAGAACATTTTCATTTATGTAGATTTTGATCAAGCAAGACCAACTTAAGTTGGGCGAGATGGGTGTTTCGGTACTTCCCATCTCGTAATCTAACCCCCGGACCTCAAAACAAAGAATCTCTGTTTCCGTAATCAAACTTAGGCTACAATCAATAGGTTTTTCTTATGTTCCTCAAAACATAGGTGGAGACTCTGAAAACAAGTTAGACATCCTAGGATAATTCACGCGCTCTAGCCAAGGCCGTGGTTCCCCCGGGGTATCTACAGTGGCGACTACGCTGGGGAGTTCTATTTGAGGGTTAAACTTGTATTCTGATCGAAATCTACATCTTTTCTGGGCATTCTGTTTCCTGATGAGGGAGGCGCGCGCGTCTGGCCTTTTAAGCCTAAGGCGCGCGCATCCCGCATCAAGAAACAGAATCGCCCACTTCTTCATGTTCTTCATCTTCTTCTTCTGTTATTCTGCACTAATCATTTCTGCAGGGGTTCCAAAGTCTGACATTCTGACAGGTGTGCCCCAGAAGCGCGCGCCTCCCATAAGCATTTCGCCATGCGCGCGCGTCCCACATCAGCACTCAGAGGCGCACGCTTCTAGGTTGGTTCCCAGAACAGAGACAGGTTTCAGTGACTGAGCAGTACAGTGGGGTGTGGGCACAGTTGCCTGCATCAGAACAGAATTGAACCCTCGGACTGTTTTAATTTTGTGTTTTATTTACTGGTCACACGGGTGATTCGGGAGTTGTAATTTTATGTGCTTATGTGTTTTGTGTGTTTTTTTTCTTTCTTTTCAAAAAAAAATAAAAAAAATAAAAAAATTTTGTCACTTGTTAGACCTCACACTACATGCACATATTCCTATTAACTGCTCACTATCGAGTCGCACAAACCACACAATTCTAGTTAGGGTCTAACACTCCGTGACTCAAGTCGGTTTCCATGTACCGAGATTTCCCTAAACTAATGTCTTCAAATCATACATGCCAACTTGTTGAAATGGACGCAATAAAAATCCGTCCCCAAAAAGTGGTTATTTTGGACGAAAATAAAAATCCGTCCCCGCATGTATGCTTTACTACATTAATTTAGTCTAATCCCGATACATGTAGGATTCACAAGCGCGATGGAATTCGATGAGTATATGGGACCGCGAGATGGTCTATATACTAGTGTGACGATTCCATTATTTTCTTAGAAACCCCAAAAGGGATTCGTTCCCTCCGACTTATAAAAAAAAAAAAAAAAAAAGAGTCTTTTCTTATGTGGTTCGAGTCGTGTGCCCAACTGTGTGTTCTAAGCCTCTTCATGGACCGCAAGTGTTACTCAAGACTGACAAGGGCCTCTTCTGCAATATAGGTTCAATTGGTACTTATAAAATCTACCGGGATTCAGCAAATCGGTTAGTCCGCGAAGAGATCACTCCAACAGCTCCAACACCAACCATGACCGGCAGCAGCAACACCATGTCTCTCGAACAGCTCTCAACTATGGTCCAACTCCTCCAAGAGCAAGTCTCCACCCTTAACAAGGAGGCACAAAGCAAAGACGACATTTGGCAATCCCACCTCGACAGCCAAAGGGAGGCCCACGAGGCCGAAATGGAGCTAATGAAAGAAAAGCTCACCAACCTTGCCAAGGGAAAGAACAAGAACAATGATGATGAATCCGAATGGACCGAGGGTTTGTTCAAGAGTCCTTATGTCAACACCCGCACCAAGACGATGGGGGAACCAAGTTCCGAGAACAATGAGCCCAAAATGGTGGATTCTATCATGGCCTACATCGACCAAAAAATCAATGGGCTCAACATGGGGAAAGGCTCCGACACAAGCCTTTATCAATCATCCATCCTCATGAGTACTATGGCCGCTCTTCCCGATAAGTTCAAGATGCCCGACATAAGCAAATTCAAGGGCAACTCTTGTCCTATGGCTCACATTGAGACTTATATTTGGGCAATGGTTCCAAAGAAGGTCTCCACCAAGGTGATGGCTCAATGCTTTCCTCTCACTCTCGAGGGGGCAGCAAAAGATTGGTATGCTACTCTCCCGCTCACTGTCCGTCTTGATTGGGACTCTGCCATGCTTGCCTTCAAGAACCAATACCAAGGCAACACCACTCACCGGCCCACAAGGAAAGAGCTAGAGAACACTACTCAATGAGACAATGAGTCCTTCATCGACTTCACAAGGAGATGGAATGACAAACTCTCTGAAATTGTTGAGAGGCCAAACACAAAAGAGCAAATGGACATCTTTCTCAAGTGTCTCAAGATTGATCTCCGCACCCACCTAAGTGGGGCTTGCTACTCCGACTTCTCCCAAATGTATGAGGCGGGGGTACGCATGGATGACTTGCTCAAGGAGATTAAGAAGTCCACTCCTACTTACCGCTACAAAGCCGCTTCCAACTCCACAAAAGAGGCCTCGGTCAACGCCGTCACTATTGACAAGGGGAATTACAAAAAGGTTCCTCCACCTCAAGGGAAGAAGTCCCGAAGTGACCGTGTCTACACGCCTCTCCAAGGCATGACTCAAACCGAAGTGTTCGAGGTCCTCAAGGCAAAGGGTCAAGTCACACCCGTGCAAGGGTACCAACCCAAGTCGATCCTCCCCAATCATGCTCACCACAAATATTGTGGCTACCACCAATATAGTTGCCACACCACCGAGGAATGCTTCGTTCTCCGCAATGTCATTCAAGATCTCATAGATAAGAAAGAATTTGTAGTGCCTAATGACGAGCATTATGTAATAGAGATAGGAGAACTCGAGGGGACCACCCATTCAATCCCAATTGTGAATGGGGGCCCCAATGTTATGAATAAACTTGACAATTCTTGTTATGTAGTGACTTATGATGAAGTAATGAGGGAAGTACTAGAGAATAGGAAAAAGAAGCAAGATGGGAACGTCAACATGCTAACTCGATCCGGTCGATTCATAGCAAGCAACCCTTCCACTTACGCACCGAGCTCCTCTTCTCAAAGGCCGCGAGCTCACAACACTCCCGAAGATCCTCTACTTGTCCAACTCAAGAAAACTCAAGCCAACATCTCTATTTGGGACCTCATTGCATCCTCGAAGAAACACTGAGATCTCGTCATCCGAAATCTCGATGATACATCAGTTTCTCCCGATACTACTCCCGAGGACCTCACGGCAATGATTGGTCACATTCATTTTAGCAACGTCATCACCTTTGCCGATATGGACCTTCCACCGTTTGGTTCCGACCACAATGAAGCTATTTACCTCAAGGTACGAGCAAGGGGGAGGCCCGTCTCAAGAGTCTTAGTGGACGGTGGTTCCGCGCTCAATCTCATGCCTGGTAGAATCATGGGCATACTGGGGCTTAAGGATTCTGATTTGAGGCCTTCTACTCAAGTAATCCGAGGTTATGACAGCACCGCCCGTACAGTCATGGGTATGATCGAAATAGACATTGAGTTTGGGAGCATGGTCATGTCCGTTCCATTCCAAGTGCTTGATATCCCGGCCTCGTTCAACTTACTTTTGGGTCGACCATGGATTCACAGTGCTAATGCCGTACCGTCAACTCTCCACCAATGTGTCAAGATCCGAAATGGTGATGAAATAGTGACCGTAATGGCTGAAAACATCACTATCCACAGAAATGGTGAGCCCGTCCACCAAGTTCAGCATGGTCTACCAGACTCCACTCTCTCCGGCTCTCAATCAACGCCATTGACAAAGAAGGGGGAAACGGATCATGGACCCCCAGCAATCACAAAGTCCTCCGCATGATGAGGAATATGGACTACTTCCCTGGTTTAGGCTTAGGGATATATCAACAAGGAATCCTACATCCCGTGCAAGTCCCATTTGTCAAGAACACCTTCGGTTTGGGGTATGAGCCTTCCAAAGAAGACTTGAAACAAGAGCAAGCGATCAAGAACGAAAAGGCCCGAGCTCGTAAAGAAGGCCGTCACTATGAAGTCCCTAATCTAAGGCCTTACCGCAAGACGTTGAATGGTTATTTTGTCCGCCAAGGGGAAGACATTCCATACATGATCTTTCCCGAGCCGTGGGTTAACAATAAAGGTGTCAAAAAGCCCGGCCTCGAAATCTTCTCCGATTGTGAGATCCAGAAATCCGAAGGGGAACCAACTCCCATGTCGCCCCGTGAATAGTGGGGGATGAAGATGACTATAGAGTCCGAGACAGAAATCACCGTGGGGGAAGAACTGACAGATTTAGCCTCCATGTTTGAAGAGCTTGCCATGATGAATGAATGCCAAGTTAACGCCATCCATGACACCGTCATCATGAACGAGACTATCAGTGAGATCCCGCCAAGCTCCGAGCCGATCAACAATTGGTATTCAACAAAAGGGCCCGTGGTATCCGAGGAATTCTTAGTCCAAGAAATGGGTTGCATACCCCGCACAGCAACAAAGGAAGAGCAGCTCACACTTACTTTCGAGTCCGAGAGTGTCTCTAATACCCTCACCCAAGAGGATTTGGAGGCCATAGCCGAGCGTGTGTTTCCTTTCTTTGCTAATGAAAAATTTGATATTTCTGAGTACCCCGAGATTGCAAACATCATAAATGATGAATTAACTAATAATGAACTTAACAAACAAGTTAATAACGATTCAAATTATGATGAAATAGACCACGAAAACACAACATACTTAAATGAACTTGCTCAACAGGTCCGTAGTCGTGGCGAGAATGGTCCAAAGGCTGACGAAGAATTGCATGTTGTTAATCTGGGTACCGAAGAAGAGCCAAAAGAAACTAGGATTGGAAGCTTCTTCAAGGGGGACGATAGAGACAAATTGACTGCACTACTACGGGAGTTCGTGGATGTGTCCGCATGGTCATACAAAGACATGCCGGGTTTAGACAGAAAAGTAGCGGAGCACAGGATTCCGATCAGAGAAGATGCCAGGCCAGTAAAGCAGAAGCTCAGAAAGATCAAGCCAGAATGGTCTCTGCAGGTCAAAGAAGAGATTGAGAAGCTCCTCAGTGTGGGTTTCATCAAGGTCATCGAGTATCCGACATGGTTAGCCAACATTGTGACAGTCAGGAAGGCGAACGGCAAGGTTCGAGTTTGTGTAGACTTCCGGGATTTAAACAAAGCTTCCCCAAAGGATGATTTTCCACTCCCTACTATCGACATGCTAGTCGACTCCACTGCTGCCTACGAGGTTCGCTCATTCGTGGATGGGTACAATCAGATTCTCATGGCCGAGGAAGATCAACATAAGACAGCCTTCACAACACCGTGGGGTACCTTTTGCTACACAGTCATGCCATTTGGGTTAAGAAATGCTGGGGCTTCCTACCAAAGAGCCGTGACAGACCTGTTCCACAATATGATTCACAAAGAAATCGAGGTCTATGTGGATGACATGATCATTCACTCCAAAGGAACCGATGGTCAACACCTAATCGATCTCCGCAAGTTCTTCGAAAGGCTTCGTCAACACAGGATGAGGCTCAACCCCGCAAAGTGCACATTCGGGGTTATCCGAGGCAAAGTTCTTGGTTATATGGTCACTGAAAGGGGAATCGAAGTAGACCCCTCCAAAATCAAGGCAATCATTGACATGCCTCCTCCAAAGACGCAGAAAGAGATTAAAGGTTTCATGGGCAGACTACAATACATCAGTCGGTTTGTGCACCAACTCACTTCCATGTGCGAGCCAATCTTCAAGCTACTCAAGAAGAATGTGGCTTTAGAATGGACCGATGCGTGCCAAGAAGCCTTCGACCAAGTGAAGCATTACATAACGTGCCCTCCTGTTCTAGTTCCACCGCACAAGGAGAAACCTCTGTTGCTTTATCTCACTGTCAATGATGAAGCCCTAGGGGCTATGTTAGCACAAGAGCAACGAGAGTCCTCAAAGGAGAACGCCATTTATTTTGTCAGTCGCCGATTCCAAGGAGGCGAAAAGAACTACTCTGTCTTAGAGAAGTCTTGTGCAGCATTGGTTTGGGTCACTCAAAAGCTCAAACACTATATGGAAGCTTTTCCGATCAAGCTAGTAGCAAAGGTGGACCCGCTCCGCTACATCTTCGAGAATCCTTTCATGTCAACAAGAATAGCCAAATGGTACTTCATGCTCGCCGGCTATGATATCACTTACGTCACACTAAAATCCGTCAGGGGGAAAGTGTTCAGTGACCAGCTTGCCGAATTCCCGTGTGATGAAGTGAAGGGGGAAGATGTACAGTTCCCTGACGAGCATTTAATTTGCACTGCAACCGAGGAAGACAAGTGGCAACCTTTTTTCGATGGCGCCGCCAATAAACACGGTTTTGGTATAGGGGTATTGCTTGTCGATCCAAAAGACATCTACACTCCCATTGCCATACGCCTGGAATTCGAAGCTACCAACAACATTGCCGAGTATGAAGCATGCATAGCAGGGCTCGAAGCAGCTCTCGAAAGAAACGTCACGGAACTAGAAGTGTTCGGCGACTCTTTGCTCCTTATCAATCAGCAATCGGGTAAATGGCGAACCCAAGACGCGACTCTCCAACACTATGGTCAGCACCTTGAAGAACTGGTTGAACAATTCCAAGAGATCACTTTCAACTACCTGCCAAGGGATAAGAATCACTTCGCCGATGCACTGGCCACTATAGCTTCATTAGTTGAAATGCCCAAAGGGAAAATGGTGAAGCCTTTCAAAATTGCTCGAAGGAACAGTCCGGCATATTGCATGAGTATCGAGATCAACGAGG
The DNA here is from genome assembly GCA_026119855.1 of Campanula takesimana. Taxonomy (NCBI): domain Eukaryota; kingdom Viridiplantae; phylum Streptophyta; class Magnoliopsida; order Asterales; family Campanulaceae; genus Campanula; species Campanula takesimana. The sequence continues at coordinate 355,308 of JAOWBW010001283.1, read as the reverse complement.
TTCAAACAAACTCTCCATGGTATTCGGATATCATGAACTTCCTCAAAGACGGCACTTATCCCGAGAATAGCAATAAGAAGTCTCAGGCAGCTCTGCAAAGGATAGCCTCTCGGTACGTACTAATTGGGGACCGAGTCTATAAAAGGCACCACGACGGGATCAATCTCCTATGCGCCAATGAGACCGAAGCTCAAGAGATAATGTGTGAAGTGCACGAAGGAGAATGTGGACCCCACATGAATGGGTTTATGCTAGTCAAGATGATACTTCGCATTGGTTACTATTGGAGCACTATGGAACGAGACTGTATCGAGAAAGTCAAAAGATGTGCCAAGTGCCAATTCCACGCTAATCTGCAACATGCTCCTCACACTTTACAACATGGTCACACCTTGGCCCTTCTCTTGTTGGGGGATAGACATCATCGGTAAAGTTCATCCTGCCGGGAGCAATGGGCAGTCATTCGTCCTAGTGGCAGTCGACTACTTCACAAAGTGGGTCGAAGCACAAGCCTATCGAACCCTCAACGCCAAGAAGGTGGCCGAATTTGTAAATATTAATATCATATGCCGATACGGCGTGCCTCATGAAATCATTTCCGACAACGGCTCTCACTTTGAGAAGGAAATGGATGCGCTTTTGGTAGAATACAAGATCACCAAGCACAAGTCATCTCCTTACCGACCCCAAGCAAATGGTGCAGTCGAAGCAGCAAATAAGACCATCGAGACCATCGTCAAGAAAATGGCCTCAATAGGAAGGGATTGGCCCGAGAAGCTACCATTAGCATTGTGGGGCTACCGTACATCAATATGATCCACAACAGGAGAAACTCCTTATGCATTGGTCTATGGTTCTGAAGCCGTACTCCCTATCGAACTTGAAGTCCCATCTCTACGGGTCCTCCTCGAGAATCAAGTCAACGAGGTCAACTGGATGCAATGTCGATACGAACAGCTAGCCTTACTCGACGAGAAAAGGTTAAGAGCACTCGAACGCACGAGGGCATATCAGCAAAGGATGGCAAGAGCTTTCAACAAAAAAGTGAAGCCTCGAAACATCAATGTAGGAGATTTGGTCTTAAGGCAACATCCTCCTAATGCCATGAATCCCCTGGGGAAATGGGGACCCCGATGGATCGGTCCGTACGTGGTCAAAAAGATACTAAGCAGTGGTGCAGTCCGGCTCGTGGATTTAGATGGTGACCAGCTGCCAAAGGAGGTCAACCTCGACAAGCTCAAGAGGTTCTACGCTTAATAAACAAAGACCATTTAAAAAAATAAAATAAAAAAAAAAAAATCGCTCGCTAGGTTGAAAACCCGCAAGGGCGGCCTAGGCAAAAATTAGAGCACGTGCAAAAAAGAAGCCCGCTAGATTGAAAACTCGCAAGGGCGGTCTAGGCAAAAAACAGGGTGCACAAAAAAAAAAAAAAAAAAAAAAATGGTCTTTGTTTGTTTGAACTACGAAGACCTGAGCCTCCCAACTGGAGGAACGTAGGCAACCTTCGGGTGCGGTCTAAAACATATCAAAAATACCCAATTCACTTCAAATAACAAAATGCAATTTTTATTCATTCAATGAATTATTAAAACCATTACAACGGATTTATTGAGCAACAAAAGACATCAAAATATTAAATCCTAAAACAAAGTGGTCTAATTGCAATCTCTTGGGGTACAAAGAAAAATCTAATCTTTCTTAGGTTTGGGAACCCATTGCTTCTTGTTATGTCCTTTAGTCTTCTTGGATGAGGACGGAACATTCTTGGGACCGCCAAGACGGGAGAAAACGCTAGGACGGGACGGAGCTTCATCAACGGCTTTCCCTTTACCCTTATCAAGCGGAGCCTTAGCGGGGACAACCATGGGACGCTTCCACACATAGGAGGAATTTCCTTTACCTTTCTTCTTCTTGGGAAAATGACGGGGTCTATAGTCCCGCACATGAACCACCGGTCTCACAGGGTCAATAACATCGTCATTGGGCCTTCCCAAACGATCAAAAACGCTCAGACGCTTCTCCACCATCGAGACGGACCCCACAGCTGGAACGGCGTTCACCATTGGAACGGACTTCTCACCCTCCGGGACGGAAACCTTAACTTCAAAGGAGAAAGTCATTGGGGCCATTATGACAAGAATTTTGTGATTTAGGAGGAGAAAGTGTTTGCAAAAGAATGCTGTGTGACCATTCTGGTCGAAAATAGTTCAAATTTATAGCTGTTGGAACATTCTGATCAGAAAAGAAAGGGGCTGTAATTCAGCAGTCCAGAAGCGCGTGCCTCTGACCAAGGCTTCACAACGCACGCGCCTCCCACAAGCAAGGCCTGACGCGCGCGCCTTTGACAGCAGTTCAGACAGAAACAGCCCTTGTCAGTTCAGAACAGAACCCAGGCACTTCAACATATCCAACCTGCAGCAAAATCAAATCCCAGCAACAAAAAGGAGTTCAAGCATCGACACAAACACCCAGTTGGGCACACCTTTTTCTGATCCGCCCTTAAGGCATGTCAAAAATCGAAAGTAGGATAGAAACTCCCACTCAAAAGTAGGCTGTCCTCTTCAAAATTCCGAACTCCCTAAGTTCTGTCACGGGTGCCACACCCCCCTCAGGAGTCAATCTCAGCATCTCATCCCCAGCAGGAACATTTTTCTGGTCGCGATCAACTGTGCCCGTACCCCACAATTCAAAAAGTCAAGTGTGACTCCAAATGGCACGAGACTTCAAAGCAATATTTCATCAAACGGATTCACTAACGGATTCGTCAACAAGGGTTCACCAACGGACTCATCCAAAGGATTCACTAACGGATTCATCAAACGGATTCACCAACGGATTCGTCAACAAGGGTTCACTAACGGACTCATCTAAGGGATTCACTAACGGATTCATCAAACGGATTCACCAACGGATTCGTCAACAAGGGTTCACCAACGGACTCATCCAAAGGATTCACTAACGGATTCATCAAACGGATTCACCAACGGATTCGTCAACAAGGGTTCACCAACGGACTCATCCAAGGGATTCACTAACGGATTCATCAAACGGATTCACCAACGGATTCGTCAACAAGGGTTCACCAACGGACTCATCTAAGGTATTCACTAACGGATTCATCAAACGGATTCACCAACGGATTCGTCAACAAGGGTTCACCAACGGACTCATCCAAGGGATTCACTAACGGATTCATCAAACGGATTCACCAACGGATTCGTCAACAAGGGTTCACCAACGGACTCATCCAAGGGATTCACTAACGGATTCATCACACGGATTCACCAACGGATTCGTCAACAAGGGTTCACCAACGGACTCATCCAAGGGATTCACTAACGGATTCATCAAACGAATTCACCAACGGATTCGTCAACAAGGGTTCACTAACGGACTCATTCAAGGGATTCACTAACGGATTCGTCAACAAGGTTCACTAACGGCCTCATTCAAAACATTCAGCAGGCAGGTTCACCTAACGGATCATGCCACCCCTCTATCAACAAAAGTCGTTCACACAGGGAGCGCACCACTATCTCTCGCAATTTTAAATTCCTGCTTTCATCGAGTCTTTGCCTTCTCTTGGTGATGTCCTCGGCGGGTGTTTTTAACTTTCGTCGACGCGTTCTACTTTGCAGTCCACATCGCCGAGGGGCTCTGTAGACACCCCGCCTTGGACCGCTCACCCCGATTGCACATTTGGTTTTGTGTTTCTCCCCATTTTAAGTGTTTCTCGTTAGTTTATGTCACTTCCGTTAAGTTCCTGACTGACTTCGTTAAGTCCAGGGACTAAACTGAATAACAGGGCTGACTTTCTAGTCCATTCTGTCAAAATTACCTTCTCTGAGTCGCGCGCCTCCGACAGGAGGAGCCAGGCGCACGCGCCTCCCGTCCCCAAAGCAGGAAGCGCGCGCCTCTGGGCGTCAGTTACAGATTTCTGGCCAGGATTCTCTCCCTTGCTCAATTTACAGGATTTTGCCCGGGAAGGATTTCTTGGTGACTGATTTTTGGCACCAAAAACACCCCTCTTTCACCTATAAAAACCTCTCTTTACCTCCATTTTCAAGGGTCGGAAAATCATCGAAAACCAATCGGAAAAATCATCGAAAACTATACCAAAATCGCTTTCTAAAAGCTCTCCAAGGATTTCATCAAGCAATACTTGAAGGTCTTCAAATTGTAGGTAAAAGTCCATCTTTTCCTTTCTTTTCTATTTCATCTCCTCTCTCTTTTTTTACTCAAATCAAATGTGCAATCACCCAAATCATTTTGGGACATGACTCTAATGATCACCTCATCTCATTGAGGTTGGTTAAGGAGTTATCTCCTACATTCCAAATCCTATTTTAAACCCCCTTTTTATAACTTAAAGAAGAAGAAGAAGAACATTTTCATTTATGTAGATTTTGATCAAGCAAGACCAACTTAAGTTGGGCGAGATGGGTGTTTCGGTACTTCCCATCTCGTAATCTAACCCCCGGACCTCAAAACAAAGAATCTCTGTTTCCGTAATCAAACTTAGGCTACAATCAATAGGTTTTTCTTATGTTCCTCAAAACATAGGTGGCGACTCTAAAAACAAGTTAGACATCCTAGGATAATTCACGCGCTCTAGCCAAGGCCGTGGTTCCCCCGGGGTATCTACACTACCACAAGGAATCCCACCATAAACCGCGAGATGGGGAATCCCACAGATCATCTCCCCAAGAATGGCCGGTACAATGTCATAACCTGAGCGAGCCGAATTCACCATGCCCAAACACCCCTCACTAGCAAATCCAACCTCAGAAGGGAAAAGAATAGAGGCAAACAGACATTGCGCAAGATGGTCCAAGGAACGGTCAGATGCCACATCCATGTGAATAAAGTGTTGTGGCATCCAAGAAAGGTCGACATAACCGCCCCTAGCATACCTATCAAAGTCATCCGCGGGCACGCCAAAGGTCATCAACTTGTCCCTCAAGCAAACAAAGTCAAAAGGCAAGGCAACTTTACCCTTCCCTTCGTAGCCACATAATGCCGCGATATCCTCATAAGTGGGTGTCATCTCGTTGAATGAAAAATTGAAGACATGGAGGGTATCATTCCAAAATTTCCCACAGGCTTGCAAAAGGTTGGTATTGGAGTTCATTTGCAAAAGTGACCAAAGACACTTTATCCCATACCGTTCATCAAGTTTCCTACGACTAGAACCAGAAAGTTTGGCAACCCACTTCTCCAAAGAGGTTATAAAGACTTTTTTCTCAAGACTTGTGATCCTAGCCTCATGATCCATGGCAAAGAGTAAACAAATTGGCTAAAAGGAACTCAAAAAACTGTTCAAAAGGTTGCTGGTACGTTTTTGTGGCTGCAAAGGGTTCATTAAATAGGGTACGGACTACCACTCTTGCCAGGAAAAGGAAAAGCAGAGCCGACTACAGACTTGGCCACGCGGCCACTTGTGATTCTTGGAAGATATGGCCACGCGGCCAACATTGCTCCGAGACTTGCCATGGCCATGCGGCCAACATCGCTCCATGCAGAAATCCAGTTTGTTTCTTCCCACTCCGTAACGGATCCATGCAACTACGTACCTGCCCCGTCCCGTGGCTCATGAATTGTATAAAATTAGGAACATTTGTAAAATAACTAGTTTGCACAAGTAGGCTCCCACAATAAAATTGCATTTTAGAACATAATATACATACATACATTTTGAACATCTGTTCTATACACACATATCCCTCAATAAGCGCATCAACACGTTCTCCCGCCGAGCTGAGCGGATATATGCCTCCCGAGTCACCTGAAAGGGAAACCAAGGCAAATGATTACAATACAGAAAGAAATAAGTGTGTGCGAACATGACTAATATAAAGCACAAAGCCGTACCCCAGCGTCGGGCGGAGGAATGAATGTCTCCTCAACAAGATCTGCATCAGTCGGCTCCAAACTAAGCTCCACCTCCCGGCCGCCCCTCATCACTCTCACGCTACTCGAGCGAAGGGGCATGTCAACCAAAGGCCGACTCCGACCAACATACCGGGCCAAGCTCGATCCCTCTCCCGATAGCATCCTAGCCCGGACCTGAGGGCTGATCAGCCGTGTCCGCACGTAGCTGGCATAGTCGTCACTCCCTCTGTAATGCTCTGCTGGAGTGGGAGCCAAGAAATTCGCCAACCTCGCGGGACGGAGCATATCCCGAGGAGGGTCATAAGGAGCCCACGGTAACGCGCCGACCCTATGCTGACGAACCACCCTCTCTCCGAGATACATGGCCTCCCCGGTGAGACCCACAAGCAGAACCCTAGAAGCGGTCAACTCCACTACATAGGGACCCACCGAAGCCTCATTGGCCGGACTCAATGGGTAAAATTTGACCCCGACAGGCTCAGACATCGCAAAAGCCCTCCTCAGATCAGCAGCATCCACCGTCTTCCTATCCCGGTTCCTGTGGGGAGGAGTCCTGTTGCCCTTGCACCAGTACGACATGATGGGAACAACCTTGTTGGCACTCATCACCAACTGAAAAGGGGCGACACCGAAGATCTCGTACACCCAAGCCTGTGCATACAATGAAAGAGACATTTCAGACCAAAAGATAGAGCAGAAATCTCAACAAGTGAAAAAGAAGTGTAGTCAAGATCATACCTCAAAGGCGAACTGAAACCCGTCAAAATCCGACGAGCTAGCCCTCGAGCAATGGTCCAACGCTCGGTAAATCTCAGCCAAACCGGCTCCACCCCAAGAAATCCCACCAACTTGGTCCAAGTCCACCAAAGCCCCTAGCAGTGAGTATCTGCAGACAGTAGCTCCACTGGGAAACAAGATCTCTGAAAAGATGTACCATAAGAACAGCCGAACCAAGCAATCCAAATCATATTCCCCCCTACCAAAAGCCTCAATAGCCATCTCCACCAAACGGTTCACCTTCCCGGCCTCCACTCCATAACCCTTGACACCTCCTCCCAGATCAGTGTCAACCCCCAACAGAGCCTGCCTATAGTCCCGCCGCACCGCCAAGCTCTCATCAAAAGGCAAAGGGGTAGCAGTGAACCTTAACCCCGTGATAGCCGCAAAATCCGTCGGCGTAATGGTGATCTCTCCCCAACTGAAGTGGAAGGTATGGGTGGTATCCCACCAGATCTCCCTGCACACCTCTATCACCGCCGCCACCTTCAGGGTGCCCCCAACCATGCGGACACTGTCAAAGAATGGGCCAAACCCCATAGCTTCGATCCGAGCACGCAAACCGCCCGGTCCCTCCGGCAGAGACGCCCACAGTTTGCCCACAGTCACTGTGGACCCACGAGCCTTGATCCTCTACAGGTAAACACAGCACATGTATGTTACACTCCTAGTAATTTACATTTCTAGCAATCTACATTTCTAGCAAATTATGATTCTAGCGATATATATTGTGTACAAAAGTGCGAAAAATGTGAAAATGAGAGGAGCGAAAATTTGAAACCTACCTCTCGTGTCTCCGGAAGGCCCATCGACCAGTGACGCTCTGAGTTGATGTAGAAATTATAGTCTTGATCAAATGTTGACCGAAGAAGGCCGTCGCGGAAATTCCGAGTCGCCGCTCGTGGTCTCAAACCGCCCTGTGGAATCAAGGGCGTCGCTTCAAAACCCACTCCTGGGTCAGCCCCTACATTTCCCACGCCCTGAGCATCGCCGTGCCCCTCTCCTTGTTGCTTTTGTTGTGGAAGCATATACCCACCTTGGCCCAGAAAATCCCCAAATAATGCCTCGTTGATCCAATCTGCCATAGCTTCAAGAAATATGTGAAATGAAGTCTTCAAGATTATCAAAATCCAAGCTTTCTCTCTTTAAAGATTCAAGTTTCTCTCTCCAAGCTCGGCAACAATGGAGGAAGGAAGAAGAAGGAAGAAGAAAGAAGGAGAAGAGGGAAGGGCTTTCTGGTAATATGACCAAGGAGTCAGCCCGACGGCAACCTTGGCCACGCGGCCACTTCCGCCCTCGCAATCCCAGCCGTCAGATCAGCGATCCGCGTGAAGGAGATCTGACCACTCAGCACGCGGCCACTATTGCAATTCAGTGACCTTGGCCACGCGACCAACATTGTCCCTTCAGATAAAATCCTATTTTTGCCCCTGATCTTTTCCCTTTAATTCATTTTAGGTGCCCTTAGCACTACTTTGACTGACATTCGTTACCTTTGGGTATGGAAAGCCCCTTAAAATTTCCATTCTTCACTAAATGTTTGCTTAGGATTCGTATGATTGCAGAGACTTCGGCGCCTCTATGACATACGCATCCTAGATCGATAGTGATTGGCAGAAGCCTCGGCGTTTCTGTTTGCAAAAGATCCAGCATCCATTATTTTAGCGGAATCGGCAGAAACCTGGGCGTTTCTGTTTGCGTTTACCTCAGCGTTTATTACTCCACCTCGCGATTATTTAGACAACGTAGTCTTTATTATCCCATTATCCCTCTTGCTTCAAATGACTTCATTTCTTAACGAATGTTCGTTCTTCATACAGGATAGTGCCCGTAGGTTTATTATCCCTAGCAGAAGTCTGATGGCTCGTTTTTCCCTAATCGCTCTGAACTACGACCGGCTTGATTCCTCTAAGATACGTAGGAAACCTGAAAAGGTTCAGCCGCCCGACCGACGCGATCATCTATCATCCCCAGCAGGTGCATTTTCCCCAGCAGAAGACGTTGCTCCCCATCAGAGGACAGTCATTCCCAATTTCCCATCAGATTTGAACTACGTTTGGCTTGTTTCCCCCTCGGATACGTAGGTCGCCTGCCAAGGTTCATCCGTTCCCTTACCTTTCATCTGTTTTGAAACTCATGTTTCAGAACGGTTCCTTCTTTTATCGTCGACCCCACATTGCCTTGCAAGAAGCGTCGCCGAGGGGCTACTATTAGTACCCGATCTGAAAATGAGTTTATTAGGGCTTTCCCAAAAATACAAGGACTTTATAGGAATTAGAAACCTTGCAAAGACTTATCCCGGATTCCCAAAATACCTCATTTATGACAAAATCTATCAAAATAGGTAATTTGTGGTTTCCTTAAAACCATGCAGAAACCCTAGCTTGAAAATCACGTCAGCCTGCACCCTTGGCCACGCAGCCAACCTTGCTGCGCCTCCGATCTTGGCCACGCGGCCACTCTTGTCACCGGCTTCAGTCATGGCCAGGCGGCCAACCTCGTCCCGGATGATCCTGACCGTCAGATCTTCCTATCAGTTTACTATATAAACCAATTCCATCCCATTGGTTTAGGATCCGGATTTTGAGAGCTTTAAGTCCGAATTTTAGAGTTCTTAAACACAATTTTCTCCCTAATTAAGCATTCAAACACTCAAGGAGATCAAGGTTTATTTCTTGCCAACATAGGTAAGTTTTCTAACTTTTTCTTCATGTTCTTGCATCATTTTTAATGAGGATCTTTTATAGATTAAAGCCTTATTTATGCTATATTTAGGGTTGCGATCTTCATGTTTGCATGTTATTTCATATCCGATGATGATCTAGGGTTCATCAACCCAAAGATGATCTAGGAACTATTTCTAAACCCTAAACTTTAGGTAATTACTCCCATGTTCAATAATCCTCCCATGATGAATGTGATGAATGTTCATTGAGATCTCATTGATGGCATAATCATTATTCTAGGATGTGAGCATCCTGCATGTTTCTTTCTCCTCCCTCTTCATTATGCATGATCCCTATTCTTTCTCCACATTCTAATTATGTGCGAACTACGCTGACCTGAGCTTCTCGCATTGAGATGAACGTAGGCAATCTTCGGATCCGGTCTAAATCACTAACACACTACTAACACATTCATCATGATAGAAAGACCGATGAATTCGGGCAATAGGAGTGATAACGTTCAATATTCTTCTCTTGTTGTAATTTGACCCCCGAACCCACTAAAAATGCTTTTTTCAATGTTTTGGCTTTAATTAAAATGGCGTGGTGACTCTCATAATTTTAATGTCGTTAAGAATATTCCTTTTGTAAATAAAAATAATCACAAGATACTTCCCATTCGTCGCTTCATCGGAAAGGGGTATTCACACTTTCCAAGCTATAAAAGGTGAGGTTAGGAAATGAAATATTTGACCAAGGCAAATCTGCGCTGCGCATGAAATCCATGCGCATTGATGTGCGCAGAGGGTGCTGCGCATGAAGGACATGCTCATCACTTTTAGCATTTTGCACATGAGACCTTAAAATCAAAGCTTCAGCCCTAAACACTAAGCCTAGTCTATAAAGAGGACTTAGCTAAAAAATGAAGTTATAAAACTTCTTACATAGGGTCCTAAAGTCCTTAAAATAAACTTAGGTGATGGTATCAATCAATTCTAACATAAGTAGGAGAGTTAAGTAAGCATACCCAACAATCTCCCCCTAAATGATTGATGTCATTACCTACTACAACAAAGGCAATACAAAGTACTTGATAAAAACATGTCCATAAGAATGTAAATGGTAAATCATGTCTCAAGTCAATGCACACACTAGCCAGTGTTATAGATTTCTAATATATCCAAAAGAATAACTTACAATATGAGAAAGATAGAAATATCATTCAGCGCATACAAAATATTATGAGTTTAGGTTTTGAGTATGCGTTTAAACTAAATGTTTAAGCATCATGCAATGAAATATAAGCAGTTATGAATATGCACATGATGTAGAGTTTAATAAGCATTCATTGTTCCACAAACGAAAAGTTTGAATTGAACAAAGTTTTGTGAAAACGTAATGATGCATTTTTCTCATTAAATCTTGAAAGATTAGAGTTACAGGTACAAGTTTTACAATGGAAGAAAAATCAAAAGAAAAAAATTATGCGCATCAAAAACTTACAAAATATGCGCAGCAAAAGAAGGATTACAATTCTAGTCTATGCGAATCCTAGAAAGTGCTTCCCTAAGCTCGTTCTGCAGGCCGGTAATCTTGTCCATTAACTCAATCTTGAGAGCTTGAAACTTGGCGTTATATTCCATAGCCTGGTTGACATAAGTCTTCATACCACCGAGCATCAAACTGTTGTCCATTTGAAGGTCTTCAGAAACTCTGTTAAGTGTATTCTCAAGCGAACCATATTGGTTTGCAAGAGATTGCTGAGTAGAACAATAGGGTCCTGAATTTCCTTCTGCGCATCTACTAAGCATTTGGTCAGCTCCACTTGAACCATGTTCTGACTTGCTTGCATATCCAGTATAGCTTGGTATCACTGAACTGAACTAAATGGTTGGTGACATGAGATTTTAGCGCATCGAGAGAGGAGGAACTGAAGTCACTTGGCGCAATATTGTCAATGAAGTTGATTACTTTGGCAGTTTCCAGTTGAAAAATTTCAGTGAGAGTATTTGCCAAAGTGCTTAGCGCTTCAGACATACCATGTACAGATGGAATCTTTGAAAGCGCAGTGGTAATAATACCAAAGTCATGCTCTATGTCTTGGCGTAGCGCATCAAAATTAGGAGGCATGGGCGCAGCTCCAGAACTTGTAGTTGCAGGCGTTTCAGAAGGGGTTGCCTTTGTTGCAGAACTCTCCCCCTTAATGGCATAATCAATAGCCTGTAGGAAACTGGCTTGCGCATCAAGCCTTGCAGACTGCGCATCCAGGTGCTCTTGAATTTTAGCTTGCGCAGTGACCACCTGGAAGTGCTAGGTTTGCACGGAAAATTGATTCGCTTGTATTGTCTGGAGCATGGCCAAGATTTGGCGCATGTCAGTTGATGAACTGGAAGGATCCGAGGGAGCAGTAACTAGAGGCACTTCTTGAATGATTGGAGAAGTATGTGAAGCCCTAGTTGGTTGTACAGGAGTAGCAACAGTAGGAGTAGCTTACGCATGAACTGGAGAGTGATGCGCAGGAATGGGAGAATGATGGACATCATAGTCTTCTGAGCTTGAGTCCTCTTCAGCATCTTCTACTAACGGCGCATCCTCATAAACAGTAGGATCAGGCGCATTGTGAGCAAAGCCTTCACCATCAATGAAGACTGGTGGGGCTTGCTGTGCAATATTTCTCTGCGCAATTGCAGCTAGCCTTGCTTCCCTAGCAATATCACGCGCTGACCTTTCAGTGCGCGAAGGAGAAGTCCTTGGAGGGTCTAATTTAACATCAGATAGGTCTTCCATTGAGCGCTTTGTTGCGCGCTTCTTGGTAGCAACTTTCTTGACCTTGCGCATTGGAGTGGTTTTCTTTGCAGATAGTGGGATCTCATCCTCACTAGAAGTATCATTGCGCATTTGCTTTGCACTCTCCTTCTGCTTCTCCCCCTGAGATTGAGCAGCCTTAGAGGTTCCAGTAGATTTGGAAGGGCTGATGAGTGGATCATTTGCATTACCTTCAAAGATATTTTCCTCTTGAGGCACAAGAGGAGGAGTAGATGCGCGCTTGGACATAAGCGCAGGAGGAGGAGGTGCATCAACATCATCATTTACCTAAATGTCTTCATCAGACTCATCCAGTAATGTTCTTAAGGCCTTAGAGGATTTCTTCTTCTTTTTCTTATTCTCTTGGTCCTTCTCAGTGACCTTCTTAGTGGGTTCATCAACCCTAGATTTCTTTTTCTTCTTCTCAGGTTCAGGGTCAGATGTAGCTTTGCGCTTCGGAGCAGGCGCAGTAGGCTCTTTTATAGTTATCCCAGGCGCAGCAGATGATTTACTGGCCTTCTTCTTCTTGCACGATGGCGCATCAGCAACTAGACCCTTTCCCTTTTCCTTATCACCAACCTTATTCAAAATTGGTTCATAGAAGGATTCATCCTCAAAGTCAGATTCAGTTTCAGAAGCTTCCTTGAGCTCACTATCAAAAATTGGAGGAGATCCTTGATCATCAGGATGAATGTCCTCAAACACTTGAATGGGATCCGCAGCCCAGTACATACAATAATCGTAGTTGTTGACTTCACGGCGAAAATTCTGAAGGAATACTCGTGAATACGTGCGTGTGGAAGTCACATCAACTTTGAGAGAGGGGTCCTCATCCACCAACCTGCGCACTTTGGGAAAGCGCATGAAGATGGCAGTGATGATTCTGCAGTGCGTTTTGTACTTGGGGGGCTTCTTCTGATCTGCAGCCTTCTTTTTGTATACCCTTACCCAGCGCACTAACTCTTCAAAAATGATTTCAGCCCAGCTCAACTGTTTCTTCTTATAGATAGCTGCGCAACACATCCACTGTTTGCTGATGAAAGTGGATTTGTTGCCATTTTTGCAGTTTATGGTATCTCCGATCAATGTACATAGATGGTACATCAACTCTCCAAACTCCTTCCTATCATGGTTGTTGTATTGACCAACCAGAGTAGGAATCTTAATCAGCTTCTGCACAACCTTATCTTGCACATCTTATGATAACTTCTTCTTGTTGCACGCAGGAAGACCCATCGTCTGTCTGATGTGCGCGTAGTTGATCGTCACAAAAACCCCGCGGATAGAACTTTTGAGGTAGGGAACGGTGATGTCGTCGTAGACTCGATCCACTTCTTCTGCGTTGCTGAAGAATTTATCGATGTAGGAAGGGAGGATGAAAGACTGGCCTTTAGTGAATAGAGGCAAGATGCCAGATTTGTCCATAATTTCCACCATATAGCGTCCAAGGGCATCATGGCGCAAGTCCTCCACATCAAGTTCCCATCCAGGTATAAAATAGTTGAGATTTTGCGCAAAACAAAGTTACGAAATTAGTTCTGGACATGCGCATGGAGAGAAGCGAATGCGCATGAGCGATATGCGCAGCGCATGGACTAGACTCCATACTTAGAAAAATATCATAAAAATAAAGGGTAAAAATGTCCAAGAACACAAAATTTAAACTACACGCCTTAAATTGGTGCGAAAAGCATAAACAAGGACAGAAAAATCAAGTTAAGGCACATCAAGAGACTATCCATAAGAACATGAAGAACATGGGTTGAATACACGAAGAACACGAAGAACAGAAAAATGTCAAAGTTCTCCAAAATGCATAAAAAGCTTATCAAAATGTTCGAAATGAAAAATCACACACAAACAAGTAAACCATAACAACAATAACAAGAACATACAACCAAGATCTGAGAAAAACGAAATAAGAATATGAAAAGTTTAAAACTCAAAAAATCTCAGAAAACAAACCAAACAATCATTGATCATAGAAAAAATTACATAAATGAATAGGCACAAGTAAAATGAGCACACAACATCAAATAATTTGAAAAACGAGCAACGGATCATAGAGAAATCAGAAAGGGGAAAATTCAAACATTCGAACCTATTAATGGCAGAAACCGAAAAAGTGGGTTTGAGATTCTTACCATTTGTGGATCCTCTGGTTTCTTGGAAGATGTAGATGTCTTCTTGGGAGCCATCAGATTATATAGAAGAAATTATACACGAAAATGGAGTAAAAATGATGAGTGCAGAGAGAAAGAGAAGTCAGAGAGTAGAGAGAAAGGTGAGGCGGTTGAGTGAAAAAAATAATTGAATGAGATAAGTGAGGAGGAAGACGGCGGTTCAGAGGGATATAGCCGAAAAAGGGAAATATGACGTCATGGAGCGCTGACAGGAGAGTTGGCATGTCAGGCGAGTGAAGCACAAGCGCGAGTGAGGCGCACGCACAGATGATGTAGACCAATGAGGAGCGCGCGTGTAAAGTCCTAGGGGCGCGCGTGTGTCAGGCATTAATGGTCACAAAAAGACTTTTCCACTTCCGTCATAAGTAGCACACAATGCATTAATAGTGCGTCACTTAATGCTTTTGCATTAAATGAGGTGGGACGTGTGCAGGGGTAGAATAGTAATTTCCTAAGAAAATTCAAAAAGAAATGACGATGGAAAATACATAATTACGCAAGTACCCTTGCAAATTATGTGCTGACTCAGCAAGTCAAGGACCTAAGTGTAACTATTGAAAAGAAAACTTACCTAAGGTCCATGTGGCATGTACGTGAAGCATATGCGCAGCTCTATAATGCACAGAGTTTCTTAGAAAACTCAAATGATTTGACTTATGCACAACATCACGCATGAAGACCGCAGGCGTATGAGGCAGTTCTAACTTAGATAATTCAAGAAAACACAAAAATATTAGTATTGACAAATCATAGGGACAAGATTTAGCTTAGTTCAAGCATACCCATTTCACCTCTCAAAAAGATGAACGTTTTAGCATCTAGTGCTTTTGTATAAATATCGGTGATTTGATAGTTGGTTCCCACGTGTTCTAGATGAATATTTCTTTTCTCCACGTGGTCTTTGAGGAAGTGATACTTGATGTCAATGTGCTTGGTCTTGGAGTGCATGACAGGATTTTCAGAAACCGCAATTGTTGAAGTATTGTCGCAGTAGATGGGACAATTTTCTTCTTTGATGTCATAGTCCACCAATTGCTGCTTCATCCACAGAATCTGACAGCAACAGCTTCCAGCAGCAATATATTCTCCTTCAGTAGTTGAGACAGAAACTGTAGCTTGTTTCTTACTAGCCCATGACACAAGTCGATATCCGAGAAAATGACAAGTGCCGCTTGTTCTTTTCCTATCAATTGAGCATGCTGCATAGTCCGCATCTGAATAACCTACAAGTTTAAAATTCGAATCTTTGGTGTACCAAAGTCCAAGGCTAACAGTGCCGGAGAGATATCGTATAATACGTTTCACAGCAATTAAGTGCGCTTCTCTAGGGTCAGATTGATAACGAGCGCAGATGCAAACACTAAACATAATATCTGGCCTACTTGCAGTAAGATAAAGGAGAGATCCAATCATACCTTTATAGAGAGTCTGATCAACCTTTTTACCTTTTAAGTCTTTGTCTAGTTTGTTGCCAGTAGCCATTGGAGTATCATATGGTTTAGCATTATCAAGTCCAAATTTCTTGATTAGATCCCTTGTATACTTTGCTTGGTTGATAAATATGCCTTCATCTATTTGCTTAATTTGAAGCCCGAGGAAGAATGTGAGTTCTCCCATCATGCTCATCTCAAACTTGCTTTTCATTAGTTTCTCAAAGCGCTTGCACAATAATTCATTAGTAGAACCAAAAATAATACCATCGACGTAAATTTGAACAAGTAATTTATGATCATTATGTTTGGCAATGAAAAGAGTAGTATCGATTTTACCGCGAGTAAAGCTTTTCTCAATGAGAAACTTGGATAGTGTGTCGTACCATGCTCTTGGTGCTTGCTTTAGCCCATACAAAGATTTCTAGAGTTTGTAGACATGATTTGGAAATTGTGAATCTTCAAACCCAGGCGGTTGAGCAACATAGACTTGTTCTTGGAGTTCACCATTTAGAAACACGCTCTTGACATCCATTTGATATAGCTTGAAGTTCTTGTGAGGAGCGTATGCTAGTAAGATCCTTATAGCTTTAAGTCTTATAACGGGCGCGAAAGTTTCATCGTAGTCGATTCCTTCCTCTTGCCTGTAGCCTTGTGCAACCAACCTTGCTTTGTTTCTTGTGATGGTTCCATTCTCATCCATCTTATTTCTAAACACCCACTTTGTACCAATCACTCCTTGATCATTTGGTCTTGGAACAAGAGTCCAGAATTTACATCGTTCAAACTGATTGAGTTCTTCTTACATTGCAACAACCCAATTAGGATCTTGGAGCACTTCTTCAGCCTTTTTCAGTTCAATTTGAGAGATAAAAGCAGTGTAAGCATCAAAGTTTGTAGCTATCCTTGTACGAACTCCAATATGTAGATCACCAATAATGTTTGTGATTGGGTGATCTCTAACTTCAGGAATTTCAGAAGGTAAGTTTGGTTGAGTTGTAGAAACTTGAAGGTCTTCAATTGGCACATCTTCACCAGCATCAAAGTCATTAAAGTTAGGGGGTTTATTGGGTATGCTTATCACTTAACCCTCCTACTCTTGTTAGAATTGATTGATACCATCACCTATGTTTATTTTAAGGACTTTAGGACCCTATGTAAGAAGTTTTGTAACTTCAATTTTTAGCTAAGTCCTCTTTATAGACTAGGCTTAGTATCTAGGGCTGAAGCTATAATTTCATGGTAAATAGAGCAAAGGCAAAGCAGGGTGCACACACCTTCCATGCGCAGCGCATTCCTTCCATGCGCAGCGCATTCCTTCCATGCGCAGCGCATCACCTTCTGCGCACTCCATGCGCATGAATCTTATGCGCACTCAGACTTGCCTTAATTCTCACTTTCTGACCTTACCTTATGGAGCTTGGAAAGCGTCATAACAAGCTACTCTTTTGAATGAGCCAAATTTTCTGATGTGGACAAACGACAAAACAAGAACACTCAGCACACACGAAGATGGAGACGCTCCCCTTGTTTGAAATTCAAATCTGAAGACAGCTGTCACTCTTGAAGATTTTTGAAAGCTGTCAACTTGATGTCTCCAACGGCTATAAAGGACAGCTGCGCGCCAATCACAAAGCGACAGCACATAGTCCTTTCTCTGCTCCCCAACGGCTAGTTTTTGGATCTCAGCTATAAATAGCATGCTCATCCTCATTTTCCAAGCTGCTGGTGTGTTGCTTGAGAATTGCTTAAGATTTGCTTCCAAAGAGAAACTTTGAAGATTTGAAGATTGCCTACAAGATTTCCAGATTTCTAAGATCAACCTTCATACCTTCATACTTCACCAAGCCCAGATCCTATAAAGCCTTTGTAACACCAGAATCTTGTGCTCTCCATCTCATAGATTCAAAGAGCCCAGATTTCTGATACACACACACACCTCTTGAAGTTTCGATCTCATCGATCATGCTTCTAGAGATACACCGGCTATTTTCTAGGATTTTGTTCTTTCATAGATTATAGATCTTTGAGTTAGTTTTGTTCTACCTCGCTGTAACTTGTAAACTCTCTCATATAATAAGATCTCCATTAGAAATCCAAGACTAACCATCTTGGTAAAGGACGTAGATCTTTTCCCGATCGAACCTCTCCAAATAGCTTATCTATTGTTTGTGCTTTTCATTCTACATTTAAGCTTTACTCATATATTGTTTTGTTTGATCCTTGTAGATTGTCTTGCATCGTTCGAATTGTGTTTGTGTGCTTTTTGCCTTAGTTCCATCTTGCGCCTATCTTTAAGCTAAAACTTAGTGCGTGCGTATTTACACTTCTGCGCATACTCCCTGCGCATAAGTGATTTCTTTAAGACTTCCGCTGTGCATTTCACACTCTTGCTGCGCGCTATACTTAGCCAAATTAAGAGTCGTGCGCATTCGCCATTGCTTTGCAAAAGGGTTTGAAAAGAATTTTAAAAACGCTATTCACCCCCCCCCCTCTAGCATTTTTCATACCCTTGTTGCCCTTCTGGGACCAACAAGTGGTATCAGAGCAAACACCTTTATAAAACATTTCTGTTTTTCAAGCTTAACAGCTTGGGTGCCGATTCGATATGGCAAACTCAAAACCTATGGCAACTGCAAACTACACTCACGTTCCGGTCTTTGATGAAGATCATTTTGACGTGTGGAAATTCAGCATATTGACTCATCTCAACTCAATCGATGAAAGACTTCATGACACCGTTGTTTATGGACCTTACATCCCTATGAAAGCGAATCTAAATCCGCGCACCAATGCTGTTCAACCAACCGTCAAGAAACCAAAGGAAGAATGGACTGAGGAAGAAACAAGAAGAGTGGCTAATGATGGTAAAGCTAGAAATATTCTCCTAAGCACTCTAAGCACGGCTATGAAACAACAAGTCATGCATTGTGCTACTGCTAATGAGTTATGGGATGCTATTGAAGAACATATAGAAGGAGACACCGTGTGCAAGGAAAACAAGAAATATGAAGTACAAAAGAGATTTAACAATTTCTCTCAACTCCCCGGTGAAACCTTGAGACAAACTTATGAACGCTTTTGTGAAATTATCAATCTATGTATTTCACTTGGCATGACGTTTTCGAACAAAGATTTAAATGTCAATTTTCTTCAAGCTTTTGGATCAAGATACCTACATAAATCTAGCGCCCTAGAAGACGCTGGAACTTTGGATGTGTGGACACTTAGAAATCTTTACGCAAATCTCAAAGTCTATGAACTCAAGCTTCAGCGTATAAGTGAAACTGAAGGAAAATCCAAGTCCATTGCAATGGTGGCGCAAAGAGAAAAAGCACCTGCGCAAGCTCAAGTTCAAGTTGAGAAAAGCGAAGATCCCAAAATTTCTACTTCTGAGATATTGGACATGGATGATGAAGACTACGCTTTATTTGTGAAGAAATTTCAAAAGTCCAGAAAATTCTCAAGACCCAGCTCAAACAACAAATTTCAAGGATCTACCAGCAGAGCTCCTCTAAAGTTCATGAGGAGTGATTCTAAAAGAAAAGAAGATCTTGTTTGTTTTAATTGCAGGAAACCAGGACACTTTGCTTCAAGCTGCCCAACTCCAAAATTTGAATATATGCAGAAGAAGAGTAGCCATACTCCCAAATTCACTACCAAATTCACTCGTCACAAGGGAATGGTTGCTGAAGAAGAAGCACCAGCAAATGAGCAGAACACTTGGATTGAAACAGACTCAGATGAGAGCGATGAAGATTCCGATGATGGACTCGTTTGCTTGGTGGCAAATGATGATGAAGTTGATACTTATGATTCTGATGATGACTTCTCCAAGGATGTTCCTGATATGAATGCCTTGAATAAACCTATCAAGAAATCTGCAGGTTTTCAAGAAGAGAAAAGGAAGAAAGGACCAACCATCAGCGAGCTCGTTGAACAAGGATTTCTCACTCCGGCTCAAAGCGATGGTGGATTGTTATTCTCACGATGTGATCTAAGTGCAAGGAACAAGTTGAGAAAAGGAGCTTACATCAGACCTCAAGTTGAACCAACTGCTCCAATCTCCAAAATCAATGATGATTGCTGAACAAGAAAAATTGTTCAAAAAGGCTGAAAAGGTAATCACTAGATTTGATAGTATGAAGGAAGCTTTAGCACTATCATGTGATGAAATTTCCCAGCTTAAGACCGAGAAATCTCTACTTAAATATGAACTCACCCTCCTTAAGGAGCAGATAAAGAGCATGACTCCTCTTACTGTTAAAAACACTTTTCTAACGGAACAGAACTCACTTCTTAAAGTTCAAAACGATGAATTGGTTGCTCAAATTACTGATCATAAAAAGATTACAAATGAGTGGTCCAATTCTCGTGTCACTATGGAGAATATATTTGAGTCTCAAAAATCCAGTGGTGATAAAAGTGGTTTGGGATTCTCATCAACTAGTGACAACTTTAAATGTGATGTCTGTGCTGAAAGCGATAGTGAATTTACAAACCAGCAAACTTTTGAAATTCGGGCAAATTGCAATTTGGTTCCTGACATTTACAAACTTTTGCAATTTGGTTCCCAACAGTTTTTTTTCGCCGATTGGTTCCCAACATATACATTTTTTTGCAATGTGGCTATAAAAGTAACTGGGCGTTAGTTTTCTAACGATTTTATGTCATGTGACTAGCACATGACGTTTTAAATGACGTTTTAAAATATTCGTAAAGCTACACATATCCGATTAATATGATTCTTTTTTTATATTGAAGCTAATATTTAAATCTACAACATAATTTTTTTTTTGGAAATTTGCTGGGTACCTAAAATATTTTTACATTTAATCTTAATTTTAAATATTAAAAAAATAAAAACACGTGAAATATAATCTATAAAAGTTATTAGCCCAAGTATGTTTCATATGAAGTAATTTCTATATGTATGTTTCCTAAAGTTTATTTTTCTCCACCCCTCTGCCACTTTCCCGCAACACCCATTCCACATACACTCTTCCCTCGATTCATCGTCCTCTTCTTCTTCCTTTTTTTTCTATCAAAGATTTTTACGAACTGATAATCTACCTATAGAATTTACTTCATATGGAACATATTTGGGCTAATATATTTTTTAGATTATATTTTACGTGTTTTCTATTTTTTTAATATTTAAAATTAAGATTAAATGTAAAAATAATCCAACTACCCAATAAATTTCCAAAAAAATATATATTGTAGATTTAAATATTAGCTTCAATTTAAAAGAAGAATCATATTAATCGGATATGTGTAGCTTTAAGAATATCTTAAAACGTCATGTGCTAGTCACATGACATAAAATATGTTAGAAAACTAATGCCCAGTTACTTTAATAGCCACATTGCAAAAAAATGTAAATGTTGGGAACCAATTGGCGAAAAAAAAAACTGTTGGGAACCAAATTGCAAAAGTTTGTAAATGTCAGGAACCAAATTGCAATTTACCCTTTGAAATTCCCAAGGAAAAACATTCTAATTCAATGGGTAAAGGACAGGAAAAAGTCAAGAGACAAACATTCCATTATGTCTACCCAACGAAGCAATTTGGGAAAGCTAATGGGAAAGATATAGCTACAGCTGAATCATCCTCTAGAAAAATCCCTCTTGAAACAAAGCGCGCTCCTTCTCCGAGTTCTCATTATGCGCCTAGGAGCCATGCGCCTCACCGCCATGCGCATCCTAGCCCTATGCGCACTCCTAGAAAAAGCGCTCCAAAATTTCAAAAGAAAGATTTTGTTAAGGCCGGCTCATCTGACCCAAAGAAGAATGCTATCCCTAAGAAAAGTAAAGAGTTTGTGAAAACTCATGTGATTAGTGGCTTTCAACATTGTTCCATTTGTGATTGTTTTGGACATTAGGTCGTGGAATGCCTTTTGCGATTCACTCCCAATGCCAAAGGACGTAAAAACCCTAAGGTCAAGCAAGAGTGGGTTGTCAAAAGTTTCTAACCCGAGGACCCAAAAGGAATAAGGAGGACCTGCTTAAATGTCTATATTTCAGGTTCTTTGTTTCATGGCTGGATCTTCAAAAGCTAAAACGTATGAATGGATTCTCGATAGTAGATGTTCAAGACACATGACTGGAGATGAATCCTTACTTGAAGATGTTCATGAAGAAAGAGGTCCCTCAGTTACATTTGGTGATAATAACAAAGGTCAAGTTGTAGCATATGGAAAGCTCAAGAAAGACAAAGTGTGCATTGAAAGAGTCTCTCTCGTCGAAGGACTCAAACACAACTTATTATCCATATCTCAATTCTGCGACAAAGGATTAGAATGCCATTTCTCTTCAACGCAATGTCTTATCAAGAATGGCAAAACTGGAGCTATCTTACTCACGGGTTATCGTAAGACAAATATTTACATTATTGATTTTCATAGTATGAACTCTAGTACTAATCTTTGTTTTGTAGCTAAAAGTGTAAGCGAGAACAGTTGGCTATGGCACAAGCGCATGAGTCACTTGAACTTCAAATGTCTATCAAAACTCAGCAGGGACAATCTTGTCAAAGGACTCCCCAAAGTTGCTGATCATCATGACAACAAATGCACAGCTTGTCAACTAGGCAAACAAACAAAGCAGTCTTTCTCCAGCAAGACAAATCCCTTAACTTTAAAATGTTTTCAACTGCTGCACATTGATCAATTCGGACCAGTTACCACTGCAAGCATCAAAAGAAATAAGTATACTTTAGTTGTGGTGGACTATTTCTCAAGATATACATGGGTAGAAATGATGATCTCAAAAGATGATTGTTATGACATTCTCACCACTCTATTCAGACTGCTCCAAACCCAAAAAGAAGATGACATCGTTAGTGTTCGATCCGACAATGGAACAGAATTAAAAAACAACGGTGTTGCTCGATATTGCGACGATCATGGGATAGATCACAACTTCTCAACCGCTGGAGTTCCACAACAAAATGGTGTAGTGGAAAGAAAGAATAGGACGTTGATTGAAGCAGGAAAGACGATGATAGCCGAAGCAAAATTGCCTAAGTACTTTTGGGAAGAAGCTATCAACACTGCATGTTTTACTCAAAATCGCTCCCTCATCAACAAACTGTTGGTAGTGGTGCCCTAGGCCCGTTTAATAAACGTTGTAATTGTTATCATTTATTTCATATCAATAAAAGAGATGTTTTGATTATTATTGTTGTTCATGTTTACTTATAATAATCCCCGTCCCTAGTACTTGTTAAGCACTAGTATAAAGGCTAAATGATCATGAGATGATCATGTTAGATTTATGGGTACTTGTTTGGAACAAGGTACTGGACATGACCCGCTGTATGAGATTTATGTCATGGTCTATGTCATACATATATCTCATATTAGTTATGTCATTTGAATCCTTAGACATGAAGTTATTATGGTCTTCCACTTGATGAACATTGTATTTGACATATTCAAACGCTACCTTAACTCGGTAGTTATAAAGGGTATGATTGGCATAATCGGATTCCCGTTGGGAAGAATAATAAGTTAAATGGATTTGTCCCTCCACGGAGAGATGTCAAGCTTGGGCCCCTCGAAGGAATGATGTTGATGAAATGTTCGGCCGGACTCAAATGGATTGATTGGATCAATAGCATTTGAATTATCAACATATTCGGAATCGAGAAAGTATTGAACAAAACAAGTTGACTGTTTGACCATGACTTGTGTTCAATGACATCGTGGACAAAGGGATTGTGACATATTCTAAAGGAATGCGAACTTGTATCTAGTTATACTATTTGGGTAGGTATGATGGTTTGCTAGAACCTAATCATATCTTATGGGATCATGTTTGAGCCCATTGCCAACTTAGTATAATCCTAGAGGGTCACACACAATAGAACGAATCTTAAATAAAAGGACTATATTGGCATTTAGGGTCGGAGGACTTTCAAGGAATTTCTGGAAATGATCTGGGCCTCCTGGTCAACCAAGCGGGCGCTTTTGTTGTACCAGGCGGGCGCCTGTTCAAGCTGGAAAGGGACTGGAGTTTCTGCCCAAACAGGCGGGCGCCTGGGTGGTACCGGGCGGGCGCCTGGTGCTCCCGATTGGGAATTTCCTAATTCGATTTAGGAAGGTTTTTGGCAAAAGATTCCTATTTGGAATAGGTCTTAATTGTGTATAAAAACCCCAATTCGGCCAGACCATATGAAGGTGTGCCTTTTGTGAGTCTCAAAGAGTTTGAGAGAGAGTTTATTTTGTTCTAAGATATCCTTGATTGAGGAACAAAATAATTCACAAAATAAATTCCATATAGTTCTTTATTATATTGTGAAAGTGTGTTTCACAATATTGGTCTAGCAACCAAGATCAAAGAAGCTCCTTTGATATTCGTTCGAAGTGTGGATACCGCTAGAGGGTTAAAATTATCATCTTCAAAGTTCGTGTTCAAGCTTTGTGATCGTGATCAAGTCTTCAAGTTTCTCCACCAAAGATCAAGAGAAAATTCATAGCCATCAAGGGTTAGTTATTCCTCTATTCATCTTGTTGTATTTGATTTAATCATATGAACGGATCCATGGCTTTGGGTTTCTTAAAATTTTAATTGCTATATTCCGCTGCGCATGTTACTTGGAAACCCAACAGTGGTATCAGAGCCCCGTTCATGTTGATTAATTCAATACTTGGATCATGTTGCGTGTATATAAATTGTTTATGTGCCAAGCATGATATGAATATTGGATTATATGATGTTTATGTGTTTTGTGATTTTATGTGGTTTATTGTTTTTCCAACTTTAATCGCACGATTCAATCGCAATAAAAATTATGGTGGATTCTGAATTATTTCGATTATTGATTTTTGATTGGATCAAAGTTTTAATAATCGGGGAAAAATAATTTGAGACGAAATTTTCGAACTTTAAAATTCTATACTATTCTGGCCATTCAAGCGGGCGCCTGGTCCTTTGCAGGCGGGCGCTCGGTGGTCAAGATTTGTTCTGATTTTGGTGAAAATCTGAATATGGAATTTTCGATAAATTCGACAAAACCAGTAACAGAACCAGTCCAGACTTGTTGATCTGGAATGGGTTTTGGGTAGTTGGTTTGTGTGTGGATTTTGGGGTTTGATTTTCCTATTTGTTTTAGTCTTGTGATTCCTAGATTGGTTCAAGTTTTGGATGGCTAATCTGCGTTTATCGAGATTGTGTTTCCCAAAATTGATCGCAATCAAAGTTTCAAAGATAAAACGAAGTTAGAATTATGAAGAGTTCATAATTGCTGAAATTGAGAAACAAAGTTCTTGATTCAATGATTGGAGATCCATGTGGAATTGTGAATGCAATTGGCCTACGTTCATCGAGACCATCTATTGCTTAGTTTCGGCCACATGGACTACTTTCTTGGTTTCTTGAATTAATGCGGGATTGTGGTTGCCTAATGGCTTAGTTCGACCGCACTTCTTGTTGTCTTGATTTGGAGATAATAACCAAAGTTGAAATAGTCTCATCCTCATAATTATAGAGAAACCAATGACACATAAATATCATGCTTAAATTAATGGAGATTAATTTAATGGCTAAACTTGATGTGTAACATGTTTATATTATGTGCTCATAAATGTGTTATATGCTATATGTGATGAACCTTCAAAGAAAGTTTTAAGTCTTTTATTGCCATGCCTGATTAAAACACTTGTTAGTACATGAGTGATTTTAATGTAGATTCGCCCTAGCGAGATGCATTAAATTTGTTTATGTATGAGCAAGATAGATAGTGAGGGCACGCCCTAGCGGGACACATTAACTATGCGTTTAAAATGGTTAGACTTAATTGGGCGTCAAAACAGTTTTGGGCCTAGGCAAAGATGAGATTTAACATGCTTTTTGAAATTGGATTTCTTAAAGAATCTCATGAAAAGAACTGAGAGTCATATGAGATATGATTGACAAGAGTTGTCTACCTAATTGATTTAATTTTGAGCGGTGCGCCAAAGCGTACTCAAAATTAGATTAAAGCGGGATCTCAACCCATTTAAATTATATTATACATTGGATGTATATGAAGGTTATATAATTTAGTGGGAGTATTTTGTTTTAAAATACATTTTTTTTCTCTTTAATGAAAACCGGTACTTATTAAATTTTGGAAATTTTTGCATATTTGTAGATAATGACTAATAACACTTAATCAATGTCGTTGCGATCGATCCTTGAGAAGGATAAGCTCGAAGAGAATGGTACAAACTTTATGGATTGGATCCGTAGCATAAGAATTGTTCTTAGGCAAGAAGATAAGTTGTACATTCTCGATGGGCCTCTCCCCGCTGAACCACCGCCTACTGCCCCTAGGGTAGAAAGAGACAATTACAAGAAACATCGTAATGATTCTAGAGATGTAAGTTGTCTCATGCTTGCTGCTATGTGTTCAAAACTCCAACAAAGTTTGGAACATTTGGAAGCCTATGAGATAGGCGTGGAGTTGAGAACCATGTTTCAAGAGCAAGCTAGGCAAGAGAGGTACAAGACCATTATTGCATTCACTACTAGCAAAATGAATGAAGGGCAACAAGTGAGTCCTCACTTTCTTAAAATGAAAGGTTATGTAGAGCACCTTGAGAAACTTGGCTATCCAATCCCATTGGAGCTAGCCACGGATCTCATTCTTAATTAATTGCCTAAAAGTTATAATCAGTTTGTATTGAATTATAACATGCATGGAATGGATAAGAATCTCTCTGAGTTGCATGGGATGCTCAAAACTGCAGAGATGAAAATTGTGGAGAAAGGTTCTCCCGTGCTCTTGGTTCATGATGGGAAGAAGCCTGGTGCCAAAGGCAAGGGTAAGGCAAAAGTTGTCAAACCCAAGATAAGCAAGGCAAAGGTTGCCAAGGCTTCTGAGGCAAAACCCGATACACAAAAGGATGCAATTTGTTTCCATTGTCAAGAAATTGGTCATTGGAAACGTAATTGCAAGGCTTTCTTGGAAGAGCAAAAGAAGAAGAAGAGCAGCAAGGCTGCGTCGACTTCAGGTATCTATATGATAGATATTCTCCTTTCTACCACTGATTCTTGGGTATTGGATACCGGATGTGGTTCTCACATTTGTCTAAATGTGCAGGGACTAAAGAATAGGAGACTGCTTAAAGAAGGTGAAGTAGATCTACGCGTGGGGAATGGAGCAAGAGTTGCTGCATTAGCCGTAGGGACTTATGAAGTCACTTTACCTTCCGGATTAATTCTTGTTTTGAACAATTGTTATTATGTTCCGGATTTAAGCAGAAATATTATTTTAATTTCTTGTTTGGATAATGAAGGTTTTAAGTTTCTTATTGAGAATAAGAAATTTTCTATTTATTTAAATGATGTGCTTTATGGTATTGCTAACTCATTTAATGGCCTTTATATCTTGGATGTCAAGAATGAAAATAATGTCTATCATGTAAATAAGAAATCTAAACCTAATGATGTAAATCATACTTATTTGTGGCATTGCCGTCTTGGTCATATTAATGAGAAGCGTATCTCAAAACTCCATGGGGACGGACTTTTGGGTTCATGTGACTTAGAGTCATATGATACTTGTGAGTCGTGTCTTCTTGGAAAAATGACTAAGACACCTTTTACCAAGTTGGGTGAAAGGGCAAGCGACTTATTGGGGTTGATACATTCCGATGTATGCGGACCATTAAGTAGCAATGCTAGGGGAGGATTTCAATACTTCATAACCTTCACTGATGATTATAGTAGATTTGGGTATGTTTACCTAATGAAAAAAAAAAGTGAAGCATTCGAGATATTTAGAATATTTCAAAATGAAGTAGAAAAACAACTTGGCAAAAGTATAAAAGCACTTCGATCAGATTGAGGTGGAGAATACTTGAGTCAAGAATTTGATGATCATCTAAAGAATTGTGGAATAGTTTCAAAATTGACTCCACCCGGAACACCACAATGGAATGGTGTGTCCGAGAGGAGGAATCGGACTTTGTTAGACATGGTTCGATCAATGATGAGTCAAGTTGATCTTCCAATATCCTTTTGGGGTTACGCCCTAGAAACCGCTGCTTTCACACTAAATCAAGTTCCAACTAAATCGGTTCCAAAGACTCCATATGAGATGTGGAGCGGAAAGAAACCTAGTTTATCTTTCATGAGGATTTGGGGTTGCGAAGTTTATGTCAAGAGACTTATCTCTGACAAACTAGCACACAAATCTGATAAATGTATTTTCGTGGGATATCCTAAGGAAACTAAAGGATATTACTTTTACAACCGAGAGGGCAACAAAGTGTTTGTTGCCCGAACTGGTGTCTTTCTAGAGAAAGAGTTTCTCTCCAAAGAAATCAGTAGGAGTAAAATAAATCTTGAAGAAATTCGAGACCCAGAAAATAACATTGAACCAATAGTGGAACAAGAACAAGAACCACAAGGAGTTGTGGAAACTGTTCAAAATACACAAGCAACTCGCAGATCTAGTAGGTTACGATCCGAGCCCGAGAGATATGGATTTCTCGTAACGGATAGTAATGAGGTAGAAATCATTGAGAATGATGAACCGTCAACCTACCAAGAGGCGATGTCTTCTCCTGATTCGGTCAAGTGGCTTGGAGCCATGGAATCCGAATTGCAATCCATGCAAGACAATCAAGTTTGGAATTTGATTGATGCGCCCGAAGGTGTAAAAACCATAGGATGCAAATGGGTCTTCAAGAAGAAGACTGGCATGGATGGGAAGGTGCATACTTACAAAGCTAGGCTTGTAGCGAAAGGTTATAGGCAAGTTTATGGTATTGACTATGATGAGACCTTTTCACCCGTAGCAATGATCAAGTCTATAAGAATTTTGCTTGCCATTGCCGCATATCATGACTATGAGATATGGCAGATGGACGTCAAAACCGCTTTCCTGAATGGAAAACTCCAAGAGGATGTGTATATGACACAACCAGAAGGTTTTGAACAAGATTCTAAGGTATGCAAATTGCAGAGATCCATCTATGGATTGAAGCAAGCTTCTAGGAGTTGGAATCTCCGTTTTGATGAATCGGTCAAAGAGTTTGGTTTCATCAGGAACGAAGATGAGCCTTGTGTATACAAGAAGATTAGTGGGAGCATAGTGCTATTCCTTATTTTATACGTGGATGACATATTACTCATTGGAAACGACATTCCTACACTTCAGTCTGTGAAGACTTGGTTAGGAAAGTGCTTCGCAATGAAAGATATGGGTGAAGCCGCATATATACTTGGCATTAAGATCTATAGAGATAGATCAAGGAGGCTACTTGGTTTAAGCCAAAGTACATACATTGACAATGTCATTAGAAGATTCCGTATGGAAAATTCTAAGAGAGGCACCTTGCCCGTGTTACATGGAGTTTCTCTAAGCAAGACTCAATGTCCTAAGACAAAGGATGAGCGTGAGAAAATGAATGATGTTCCATATGCTTCGGCAATTGGGTCCATCATGTATGCCATGATTTGTACTAGGCCAGATGTATCTTATGCTTTGAGCATGACAAGCAGATACCAATCCGACCCTGGCAAAAATCACTGGATAGCTGTAAAAGCGATTCTTAAGTACTTGAGAAGAACTAAAGACTCGTTTTTGGTCTATGGAGGAATGGAAGATGATCTCGTTGTAAATGCTTACACGGATGCAAGCTTCCAAACCGACAAAGATGATAGCCGATCGCAATCGGGTTTTGTGTTTATGTTAAATGGTGGAGCTGTAAGCTGGAAGAGTTCCAAGCAAAGTACAACCGCTGATTCTACAACAGAAGCTGAGTATATTGCTGCATCGGATGCTGCAAAGGAAGCTGTTTGGATTAAGAAGTTCATAACTGAACTTGAAGTGGTTCCTAGTATTGCTAATCCAATAGACCTTTATTGTGATAATAATGGTGCTATTGCTCAAGCAAAGGAACCAAGAGCACATCAGAAATCCAAACACATACTTAGGCGTTTTCATATCATTCGAGAGATCGTTGATAGGGGAGACGTAAATATATGCAGAGTACCTACTGATGACAATGTTGCGGACCCGCTAACAAAGGGACTTCCACAAGCTAAACATGATGGTCATGTTAGGTCCATGGGTATTAGATACATGGGAGATTGGGCCTAGGGCAAGTGGGAGATTGTTGGTAGTGGTGCCCTAGGCACGTTTAATAAACGTTGTAATTGTTATCATTTATTTCATATCAATAAAGAGATGTTTTGATTATTATTGTTGTTCATGTTTACTTATAATAATCCCCATTCCTAGTACTTGTTAAGCACTAGTATAAAGGCTAAATGGTCATGGGATGATCATGTTAGATTTATGGGTACTTGTTTGGAACAAGGTACTGGACATGACCCGCTGTATGAGATTTAGTTAATGGTCTATGTCATACATATATCTCATATTAGTTATGTCATTTGAATCCTTAGACATGAAGTTATTATGGTCTTCCACTTGATGAACATTGTGTTTGACATATTCAAACGCTACCTTAACTCGGTAGTTATAAAGGGTATGATTTGCATAATCGGAATCTCGTTGGGAAGAATAATAAGCTAAATGGATTTGTCCCTCCTCGGAGAGATGTCAAGCTTGGGCCACTCGTAGGAATGATGTTGATGAAATGTTCGGCCGGACTCAGATGGATTGATTGGATCAATAGCATTTGAATTATCAACATATTCGGAATCGAGAAAGTATTGAACAAAACAAGTTGACTGTTTGACCATGACTTGTGTTCAATGACATCGTGGACAAAGGGATTGTGACATATTCTAAAGGAATGCGAACTTGTATCTAGTTATACTATTTGGGTAGGTATGACGGTTTGCTAGAACCTAATCATATCTTATGGGATCATGTTTGAGCTCATTGCCAACTTAGTATAATCCTAGAGGGTCACACATAATAGAACGAATCTTTAAAAGGACTATATTGGAATTTTGGAAATTCTGGACATCTGAAGAGTGGGCGACCGCACAGTATTGACTGGGCGGCCGCACACTTAGGACATTTTTGTACCAGTTTTGCTTCAGATAGTTGTGCGACCGCACAGATGATTTTGGGCGGCCGCACGGTGCTGTCGGGTGGCAGATTCCTAATTTGATTTGGAAACGAATTTTGGAAGGATTTTGACACAAGTTTCCTATTTGGAATAGGTCATACTTGTGTATAAAAGACCAAATTCGGCCAGCACTCTATGCTAATGATTTTGTGAGTCTCAAAGAGTTTGAGAGAGGGTTTATTTTGTTCCAAGACATTCTTGGTTGAGGAACAAAATAATACACAAAATAAATTCCATATAGTTCTTTTGATTGTGAAAAAGTGTTTCACAATTTGGTCTAGCAACCAAGATCAAAGAAGTTCCTTTGATATTCGTTCGAAGTGTGGATACCGCTAGAGGGTGAAAATCATCATCTTCAAACTTCGTGTTCAAGCTTTGTGATCGTGATCAAGTCTTCAAACCTCCACCAAAGACCAAGAAAATTTGATAGCCATCAAGGGTTAGTTTATTCCTTTATTCTTATGTTGTATTTGATTTAATCATATGAACGGATCCACGGCTTTGGGTTTCTTAAAATTTTAAATGCTAAATTCTGTTGCGCATGTTACTTGGAAACCCAACAGTGAGCACCCACTGTTGAGAATCCATTCATACGCTCTTTCTTTAGAAGATCCATCCATGAAGCAAAGAACCTAAAATATAGACATTTAAGAAGGACTCCTTTATTCCTTTTTGGGTCCTAGAGTTAGCAACTTTTGACGACCCACTCTTGCTTGACCTTAGGATTTTTAAGTCCTTTGGCATTGGGAGTGAATCTCAAAAGGAATTCCACGGCCTTGTGTCCAAAACAATTATAAATTGAACAATGATGAAAGTCACCAATCACGTGAGTTTTTACAGACTCTTTACTTTTCTTTGGGATAGCATTCTTCTTTGGGTCAGTGTAGATACCCCGGGGAACCACAGCTTGGCTAGAGCGGTGAATTATCCTAGGATGTGAGTGTTTAGAGTCGCCACCTATGTTTTTAAAGGAACATAAGAAAAACCTAAAAATAGCGTAATTTATGTACAAAACCAGAGATTCGGGAGAGAAGGGTTCGGGGGTTAGGTGACGGAGTGGGAAGTACTTAAACACCCACTCCGCCCCGCTTACGCGGGTCTTGCTACTATTGGTGTTCTAATATTTACATGTCCTTCAATTAATTAAATATAAATGTGCTAACAATTGTGATGAGAAGAAAAGAGGAAATAAAGGGGAAATAAAATAGAATTGTTTTATTTATTTAATGATAAAGATTACATGCAACAAGTAATGTTAAAGAATTACATTAAGAGATGAAGAGAAATTAACATGGTGAATTAAAGTTAAGATTAAAATATAGGGAGATAACCTTAACTAACTTCAATATGTGAAGTAGTCATGTTGGTCATGTCCCATTAATGGGGATTGCATACATCAAGAAGAAGAAAACAAAGAAAGAAAATGGAGTTGTACCTTGAGAAAGAGGACTTGGAACCTTGACTTGAAAGTGTTGTTGTTGTAATGAAATTGTTGTAAAACAATTTGTGTAGAGTCTTGTTACTAAGAACTCTTGTTGGGAGAATTTGTGTATAATATAGTTGGTGAATCAAGGTTGGAGTCCAAAAAGAAGTCCTTTTCCAAGGTAGAAGATGATGGTTTTTATAGGTAAAAAAGAGAGGGAAATGATGGTGGGAAATTGGTCATCCATGTGAAATGGAATGGGCCAATCACAAATAAGATAAATGAATAAAAGAAAAATAAAAGAAATAAAAGAAATCAAATAATAAATGAAAGAAATATTAGTTTTTGGGAAAAAGCTTAGAATTTGGGATTGGGAGTTAATGAGAAAAAGGGGGGATGAATGTGGATGTAAAAAGATGGTTTTTGTGATCAAGAAAAGATGTTTGTAAATAAGAAAAGGGAGGGAAATAAGGTGCAATCCGTTACTGCCATAATGGGAGGCGCGCGGGTCCGGCTTTTGGGGCGGGACGCGCGCGCAGCCCGTTAACAGTTCCGGAAGCGCCCGCGGCAGAGAAGGACAGAATGACAGAATGACCCTAAAAGTTAATTCTGTTATGCAGTTTAGTCCAAAACTAACGGAATCATTTAGGAACTTAACCGAAGTAACAGAAATTAATGAAAATAAGTTAAATAAAAATACTTTGTATGCAATCGGAGTGAGAGGTCCAAGGCGGGGTGTCTACAGAGCCCCTCGGCGACGTGGATTGCGAGGCAAAACGCGTCGACGAAAGAAAGACAACCGCCGAGGACATCGACAAGAGAAAACAAAGACTCGATAAAGCAGGAATTTGAAATTACAAAGGATAGAAATGCGCTCCCTGTGTGAGCGACTTTTGCTGATGGAAGAGGTATGGTGATTTTAGTGGTTCACCATGGACCAAAATTGGTGCTCTGTGCGGCACCTGGTGCTCTGTGCGGCACCTGCTGATTCTGGTGCTCTGTGTGGCACCTGGTGCTCTGTGCGGCACCTGTTGATTCTGGTACTCTGTGCGGTACCTGGTGCTCTGTGCGGCACCTGTTGATTCTGATACTCTGTGCGGTACCTGGTGCTCTGTGCGGCACCTGTTGATTCTGGTACTCTGTGCGGTACCTGGTGCTCTGTGCGGCACCTGTTGATTCTGGTACTCTGTGCGGCACCTGCTGATTCTGGTGTTCTGTGCGGCACCTGGTGCTCTGTGCGGCACCTGTTATGTGTATGCTTTGCAGATATATGTGCTTGTGTGAGATGTGAAATAGGAATTGAGAGAGAAAATTGTGATTGTGGTGTGATATGTGATTTGAAAGCACCTTTGTAATGAGAGAGAAGTAAGAATGTAGAAAGTGATCTTGTGTGCGGTGTGATTTTGAGGAAAGCATTGGATGTATTCATACCTTCACTTACCATTGCCGCTTGAGTGGAGATGGATTCTTGATGTCCGCGGAGGATGCTTTGATGGAGAATGTCCATTCTTTAGATGTTGATGAGAGAATGCCCTTGATGTTGGGTTGGCGAGATGGTATTCTGGATGATGGGTTGGTCGTGCCAAAAGGCTGCCTACGTATCCCTTTAAGAGAATCAGACCAACGTAGTTCAAGGATGATGGAGAACGCTGGAGGAGAGCAAAGTAAAGCACATAATTTTGCACATAGAAGGAGAAAAAGAAAGAAAAAAAATCAATTTTTTTTTTTTTTTTTTTTTTTTTTTTTTAGTTCGTGGGTGAACCATTTTAGCCATTGTGTGTTTGTGAAGCCAACCCAAGATCAAGTCATGTTCAGTCGAAGTCCGGATTGCCTCGCTTGAATTCTGTTGTCGCCGGTGTGCCCAACGAAGATTGATGTCTAGCCCCAAGAGATTTGTCGATTATGGGGTTTCAAAAGGCTTTTGATGCCGAGATGAGGGGTTGCTGATTGTAAAGCCCCTAGAATGCCTTTGATGCCAAATTTTGAGGGACTTGCATAGCTCCAAGATAAATCAGCTCTTGGCCCATTAGAGTAAATCGCCCTTTGTTGTTGTAGTGAGCAAGCCCCAAGAGGAGATCGTTGATGCCAAGCTTCGAGAGATTGCAAAGCCCCAAGTGTCGTGGGCTTGTAGATGGCGGGATGTGAAGACCTTTCATTGTAAAGCCCCAAATTATCTCGTGATTGACTCGGCATTGAGAGCGGATGTACCGTTTGGTAGAATTCTTGATAGAGATCTCCTTCTTGTTCTTACTGGGGAGATGAATGGCCTCATTGTGGTTGATACCCAAATGGCTGAGGGCTTATGTCAAAGGATGCAGTAATGTCTTGCGGTGCCGTCGAGGTCGCGGAGGATAAGGTCTTGGCGTGATAAATTCTCAAATGAGTATGCTTGCTTGACTCTTCTTGAGTTGAACTAATGACGGATCTTCGGATGCAACTAGTGCTGTGGCCCAACTTTATCTGAGCTGCACCTTGTGCTTTTGATCTTGGAGAAGGGGGTGCTGAATTGCAGAAACATTGGGATTGGCCGTGGCATTTCCCGCTATAACCCTGTTTTGATTAGAGTTTAGCATATTGAATCTTTTTCCTTTTCTCTAAGACTTCCTTCAAAATCTCACTGTGAGTTCTAACAAAAATCATCAACATCATTCATAACATCGGAGTCTTCATTTAAAACCAAGAGGCCTTTGAAGTGTTGAGAGACCCTTGAATCTTGATTGTTCTCATGGATCCATAAGACTACTCCACATTGCAGTTGCTCGAGTATTGTTGCCCAAAAGACTGTCGGTCGCGAAGCCCTAATACTGCCCTTTGCTTGAATTACTGTAATGCCGTAGCTCAAAAGATTGTAGATTGCGAAGCCCCTTCAGACCTTCGGTGCCGAATTGAGGAAGCTTCCAATGTTGCACATGACTCGGCTGGGGATACTGCTGGGGAGTTAATTGCTCTTTGCCGAGGGAGCCTTTAAGACTTGACCGTAGCCCCTAGAGTGCCGTCATTGATTGCGAGAAAGGTCCATCCTTGATTGGGGGAACGAGCACGGGCACACGTGACAAGAGGGCTTTTTGACATCCCTTTTGAGAGACTTTGAGGATAGTCTCACACATTTTATTTTTTTTCGAGCATAGCCCCTAGGGCTTGTTGATTGTCAAAAGAAGCCCTTGTTCTCGGGTCATATAGTCCCTAGGGCGTCACCATTTGTGGAGCAAAGCAAGAGTGACTCATCCTAGTGTGAGAGAATAAACATGAGAGGATATGGCAAGAGCTACTCCATTTCTCGGGAGCCTTTCGGTGTACTTTGGAAGCACATACTTGAAGAAGCTTTGAAAACTGAGACACATGTTGTTGCTATTTGTTGCCCAAGCCAATTGACTAGCTAGGGATTATTTTTGCAACCTCGTGCCCTTTTGTGATGGGCTCGTTCTCGGATGGGTCTTGGTTACCACGGGCCTTCTTTTCATGAACCCAAGAATGCACATTACTGGAGAATGATACCAATAACCCAAGACAACCTTTGATGGTTCCATATCTTGTCGAGCCTTTTGCAATCCCAAAGTTGACTTGGTGGGGAATTGACTTGCAGAGGAGATTCAATGTAGAACTTATCTTCTTTAGAGGCCGGGGATCTCCATTTCTCTTTCCCTTCTCTCTCTCACTCTCTCATTTTTTTTTATGACGCAACCTGTTGTTTGCCTAGACCACCCTTTCGGGTTTTCAATCTAGCGGGCATCTCTTTTGCGTCTTCATTTTTGACTCGATTAATGAGGAAGTGTGCATTGACTCTAGCTGAGGATGAGAGACATGTGATTTTGCGGTGAAAACCTTTTGTCACTAAAGATGAGTGACATTGACTTGACTAGGGAAGTGTCCCTAGTATTGACATGTATTTTTTATTGAATTGAATGACTCGCGAAGGCAAGTAAGTCATTAAGAGAGAAGAGAAGGAAAGCCCCAATTTGATTGCAAGAAATTGGGAGTATGCAGAAAGAATAGAAGTCCCTAGACTCGACAAGGAGCGCGAAATGATTTCAAATCTAAGAAAGTTGTTCAATCTTTTTGGTGATTAATTCATTGGCAAATGAATCGTACAAAGATGTCTTGACAAGTTCGAGATGAAGGCCGATCACCATAACGCGCTAGGGCTAAACACATCTTCTTTCTTGCATGAGACCGGACCCGCAGGTTGCCTACGTTCCTCCAGTGTAGAGGCTCAGGTCACTGTAGTTCTTGTGGATTCTCCATTCTTCGTGATGAATTGTTGCTTCGTCCTTCGTTGGTGGATGATGATGATGATCTTGATGTGAACTTCTTTGATTGAGGGGGATTTTTTTTTTTTTTTTTTTTTTGTGTGCTCTAACTTTTGCCTTGGTTGATTTGATGGTTTCAACCTAGCGAGTTTTTTTTTTTTTTTTTTTTTTTTAATCCCCCTTTGAAAACTTTGCTTGACTTCTTCATGATTGTTGCTCCACCTTGTTTGTCTTGGCTTCGTCGTTGATGTTGGCGTCGATGTTTAGCCCCTAGGCGTTCAAGTGATGGCCTTGTTCTAAAACTTGTTTAGACATTTTTTCATCATTTTGCCAAGAATTAGATCGAACAACTTGGAAGAGTGTATAAGGACAAGAACGACTTTTATTTGATAAGAAGACTCGACACTTAACATGGGACGAGAGAAAACATTAATGCACACAAAAGAGGACTTTTGACTTTTTTTTTTTTTTTTTTTTTATTCCTACTACTAGGTAGAGAAAGAGAAACGGAGATTGTTGTCGTCGTCCTCTTTGTTGAAGCCCCATTTCAAAACCAAGCCACTTCTTTGATGAGTTGCTCTTCACCCACGGTAAATTTGCCGTTGTCGATCAAATCTTGGATGATGTTTCGGAGAAGGAAGCATCCTTCGGTAGTGTGGCCACTATGCTTGTGGTAGCCGCACCATTCACAATGAGCATGATTTTTCAGTATCGCCTTCGGCTTGTACCCCTCCAAAGGTTTGATCTTCCCTCTTGCCACCAAAATTTCAAATGCCTCGGCTTGGGTTACTCCTTGGAGAGGAGTGAAAACTCGGTTGTTGGTGGTACCTTTGTAGCTTTTGAGGGTCGGGCCACTTGAGCATGCTTTATCATTGAACTTTGCTTTGCTGTCGGTGAGCTCTTGCAAATGGGCTTTGAGTTCGGAAACCTCTTCCTTGTGAATTCTTGTTTCATAATCAAGACGGGCCTTGAGTTCGGAAACCTCTTCTTTGTGAATCCTCTTGTCGATATCGAAACGGGCTTGCCACAAATTGTCTTTACGGCGGGCATCCTCGACAATCCTATCCATTTGTTCCCCCATTGATTTCATTACGTTGAGTAAACCTTCGTTGGACACGAAATCATTTCCACCGTTGTTGTTGTCGCCATTGGAAGCCATTGGACCTATTGGAAGAGCACGGTTGATCTTAGATTGGCCCCCCCCACAAACACCTTTTGAGTAAAATAAATTTAACCCACAAACACAAAAAAGACTCAACCATATAAAGAAAATGACTCTTTTTTTTTTTTTTTTTATTTACAAAATCGGAAGGACGTGGTCCTTTTTGGGGTTTCTAGAAAAATAGTGGAATCGTCACACTAGTATATAGACCTTCTCGCGGTCCCATATACTCATCGGATTCCACCACGCTTGTGATACCTACATGTGACGGGATTAAACTAAATTAATGTAGTAAATCATACATGCGGGGACGGATTTTTATTTTCGTCCAAAATGGCCACTTTTGGGGACGGAGTTTTATTTCGTCCATTGCAACAAATTGGCATGTATGATTTGAAGACATTAGTTTAGAGAAATCTCGGCACATGGAAACCGACTTGAGTCACGGAGTGTTAGACCCTAGACTAGAATTGTGTGGCTTGTGCTCGGCTTGAATATGAGGCTCAAAGGTCACCCCCGGCATGTAGTCATGAACTACGCCACGGGCTGAGGTTTACCGCTTCGAAAGAGCCAAGGTCGAGTGGAGCTTGAAACTTTCTAGGACGGGCCTCGACGGGTTTGGGGTTGGACTTGTGCGACTCGATAGTGAGCAGTTGATAAGAATATGTGCATGTAGTGTGAGGTCTAACATGTGAAAAAACATTTTTTTGTTTTTTTTTTTTTAAAAGGAAATAAAAAAAAACAAATAAGCACGTAATTTACAACTTTCGAATCACCCGTGTGACCGATAAAAATAAACAGAAAGTAAAAGAAATTGTATGCAGGCCCGGTGCCCACACACTGTCATTCTGTTCTATTTCTGTGCACTGTTCTGTTCCGGGAATGCGCCCAGAAGCGCGCGCATTGTGTTGCCTATGCGGAAGGCGCGCGTGCGAGAGGAAGCAGGGCAGAGGCGCCCGCTTCTGGATGAGAACCTGCAAATCAGTGGGTTCAAGGGATTGCCTTGACCCTTAATTAAGAAAACTTTCCCCTGCAGAATTTGTTAGCACAGAAACATGGAATTGAAGGACAAGAAAGGAGGCGGGCAATTCTGGTAATTGGGGTCGGACGCGCGCGCTTTAGGACAAGAAGGCCAGAGGCGCGCGCTTCCCACCCTTTTTACCAGAATGCCCAGAAAACAGTAATAAGAACACCAAAAGTTAAGAACGCAAGTTTAACCCTCTAATACTTCCCCAGCGGAGTCGCCACTGTAGATACCCCGGGGAACCACGGCTTGGCTAGAGCGGTGAATTATCCTAGGATGTCTAACTTGTTTTTAGAGTGTTTAGAGTCGCCACCTATGTTTTTAAAGGAACATAAGAAAAACCTAAAAATAGCCTAATTTATGTACAAAACCAGAGATTCGGGAGAGAAGGGTTCGGGGGTTAGGTGACGGAGTGGGAAGTACTTAAACACCCACTCCGCCCCGCTTACGCGGGTCTTGCTACTATTGGTGTTCTAATATTTACATGTCCTTCAATTAATTAAATATAAATGTGCTAACAATTGTGATGAGAAGAAAAGAGGAAATAAAGGGGAAATAAAATAGAATTGTTTTATTTATTTAATGATAAAGATTACATGCAACAAGTAATGTTAAAGAATTACATTAAGAGATGAAGAGAAATTAACATGGTGAATTAAAGTTAAGATTAAAATGTAGGGAGATAACCTTAACTAACTTCAATATGTGAAGTAGTCATGTTGGTCATGTCCCATTAATGGGGATTGCATACATCAAGAAGAAGAAAACAAAGAAAGAAAATGGAGTTGTACCTTGAGAAAGAGGACTTGGAACCTTGACTTGAAAGTGTTGTTGTTGTAATGAAATTGTTGTAAAACAATTTGTGTAGAGTCTTGTTACTAAGAACTCTTGTTGGGAGAATTTGTGTATAATGTAGTTGGTGAATCAAGGTTGGAGTCCAAAAAGAAGTCCTTTTCCAAAGTAGAAGATGATGGTTTTTATAGGTAAAAAAGAGAGGTAAATGATGGAGGGAAATTGGTCATCCATGTGAAATGGAATGGGCCAATCACAAATAAGATAAATGAATAAAAGAAAAATAAAAGAAATAAAAGAAATCAAATAATAAATGAAAGAAATATTAGTTTTTAGGAAAAGGCTTAGAATTTGGGATTGGGAGTTAATGAGAAAAAGGGGGGATGAATGTGGATGTAAAAAGATGGTTTTTGTGATCAAGAAAAGATGTTTGTAAATAAGAAAAGGGAGGGAAATAAGGTGCAATCCGTTACTTCCATAATGGGAGGCGCGCGGGTCCGGCTTTTGGGGCGGGACCGCACGCAGCCCGTTAACAGTTCCGGAAGCGCCCGCGGCAGAGAAGGACAGAATGACCCTAAAAGTTAATTCTGTTATGCAGTTTAGTCCAAAACTAACGGAATCAGTTAGGAACTTAACCGAAGTAACATAAATTAATGAAAATAAGTTAAATAAAAATACTTTGTATGCAATCGGGGTGAGAGGTCCAAGGCGGGGTGTCTACTGTCAGATGAGCCAGCCTTAACAAAATCTTTCTTTTGAAATTTTGGAGCGCTTTTTCTCATAGGACGCATAGGGCTAGGAGGCACATGGCGATGAGGTGCATGGCTCCTAGGCGCATAATGCACACTAGTAGAAGGAGCGCTCTTTGTTTCAAGAATGATTTTGCTAGGAGATGGTTCCTTCTCTTTAGCTTTCCCAAATTGTTTCGTTGGGTACACATAATGGAATGTTTGTCTTTTGACTTTTTCCTGTCCTTTACCCATTGAATTAGAATGTTTTTCCTTGGGAATTTCATGAGTTTGCTGAGGTGTAAATTCACTTTCTCTTTCAGCGCAGACCTCACACTTAAAGTTGTCACAAGTTGATGAGAATCCCAAACCACTTTTATCACCACTGGCTTTTTGGGACTCAAAGATACTTTCCATAGTGACACGAGAATTGGACCACTCATTTGTAATCGTTTTAAGATCAGTA
Source organism: Campanula takesimana (assembly GCA_026119855.1). NCBI lineage: Eukaryota > Viridiplantae > Streptophyta > Magnoliopsida > Asterales > Campanulaceae > Campanula > Campanula takesimana. The sequence goes on along the minus strand of JAOWBW010001283.1, from coordinate 314,673 downwards.
ATTTGAGTAACTAATTCATCATTTTGAACTTTAAGTATAGAGTTCTGTTCTGTTAGATAGGTGTTTTTAACAGTAAGAGGAGTCATGCTCTTTATCTGCTCCTTAAGGAGGGTGAGTTCAGATTTTAAAAGAGATTTCTCGGTCTTAAGCTGGGAAATTTCTTCACAAAATAGTGCTAAAGCTTCCTTCATTTTGCCAATTTACTAATTACCTTTTCAACTTCTAAGAACAATTTTTCTTGTTTGTCAATATCCTTATCATGAGTGATTACAGGGATTGGTTCAACTTGAGGTCTGATGTAGTTGCCTTTTCTGAGCTTGCTTCTTTCGCTCAGATCACATCTGAAGAATAACAATCCCCCATCGCTTTGAGTTGGGGTAATAAATCCTTGTTCAACAACCTCGCTGATGGTTGGTCCTTTTTTCTTTTTCACCTCTTGAAAACCTACAGATTTCTTGATAGGTTTATTCAAGACATTCAAATCAGGAACATCTTTTGAGCAGTCATCATCGGAATCATAAGTATCGACTTCATCATCCTTTTCCACCAAGCACACGAGCCCATCTTCAGAATCTTCATCGCTCTCTTCCGAGTCTGTTTCAATCCAAGTGTTGCGTTCACTTGATGGAGATTCTTCTTCAGCCACCATTCCCTTGTGACGATTGAACTTAGGAGTGTGACTGCTCTTTTCTGCATGTACTCGAACTTGGGGATTGGGCAGCTCGAAGCAAAGTGTCCTGGTTTCCTGCAATTAAAACAAACAAGGTCTTCTTTTCTTTTTGAGTCACTGCTCCTTGTGAATTTTAGAGGAGCTCTGCTTGTAGATCCTTGAAATTTGCTGAATGAGTTGGGTTTCAAGAACTTTCTGAACTTCTGGAATTTCTTCACAAATAAAGCGAAGTCTTCGTCATCCATATCCAGTAACTCAGAAGTAGAAATTTGGGGATCTGTGCTTTTCTCACCTGGTGCTGGCGCTTCCTCTTTATGCGCCACCATAGCAATGGATTTTGATTTTCCTTCAGTTTTACTTATACGCTGAAGTTTGAGTTCATAAACTTTAAGATTGGCGTACAGATTTCTAAGTGTCCAAACATCCAAAGTTCCAGCGTCTTCAAGAGCGCTAGATTTATGCAGATATCTTGATCCAAAAGCAGCGAGGAAATTTACGTTTAATTCTTTACTGGAGAACTTCTTTCCAAGTGAAATACAAAGATTAATGATTTCACAATAACGTTCATAGGTCTGTCTTAAAGATTCACCGGGGAGTTGAGAGAAATTATTGAATCTCTTTTGAACTTCGTATCGCTTGTTCTCCTACACACAGTGTCTCCTTCGATGTGCTTTTGAATAGCATCCCATAATTCATTTACGGTAGCACAATGCATGACTTGTTGTTTCATAGCCGTGCTTAGAGTACTAAGGAGAATATTTCTAGCTTTCCCATCATTTGCAACTATTCTAATTTCTTCTTCATTCCATTCTTCTTTTGGTTTCAGAATAGAAGGTTGAGCAGCGTTTGTGCGCGGATTCGGATTCGCTTTCATTGGGATGTAAGGTCCATAAACCATGGTGTCATGAAGCCTTTCATCGATTGAGGTGAGATGGGTCAGAATTGCTGAATTTCCACATGTCGAAATGATCTTCATCAAAGACTGGAACATGTGTGTAGTTAGCAGTTGCCGAAGGTTTTGAGTTTTCCATTTTGAATCGGTACCCAAGCTGTTAAGCTCGAAAAACATAAACGTTTTATAAAGGTGTTTGCTCTGATACCACTTGTTGGTCCTAAAGCGGCAACAAGGGTATGAAAATGCTAGAGAAAGGGGGGGGGGTGAATAGCATTTTAAAATTCTTTTCAAACCCTTTTGCAAATCAATGGCAAATTCGCACAACTCTTAATTTGGCTAAGTATAGCGCGCAGCAAGAGTGTGAAATGTACAGCAGAAATTTAAAGCAATCACTTATACGTAGGGGGTATGCGCAGAAGTGTAAATACGCACGCACTTAGATTTAGTTTAAAGAGAGGCGCAAAATGGAACTAAGGCAGAAACCACACAAACACAATTCAATCAATGCTAGACAATCTACAAAGATCAAACAAAGAAATATATCAGAAAAGCTTAAACGTAGATGTAAAGCAGAATATAAAGACAAGCTATTTGGAGAGGTTCGATCGGGAAAAGATCTACGTCCTCTACCAAGATTGTTAGTCTTGGATTTCTAATGGTAATCTTATTATATGAGAGAGTTTACAAGTTACAGCGATTTAGAACAAAACTAACTCAAAGATCTATAATCTATGAATGAACAAAATCCTAGACAATAACCGGTGTATCTCTAGAAGTATGATCGATGAGATCGGAACTTCAAGAGGTCTGTGTGTGTCAGAAATCTAGCCTCTTTAAATCTATAAGATGGAGAGCACAAGATTCTGGTGTTACAAAGGCTTATAGGATCTGGGCTTTGATTGAGTATGAAGGTATGAAGGTTGATCTTGAGAATTCTGGAAATATGCAAGCAATCTTCAAATCTTCAAAGTTTCTCTTTGGAAGCAAAAACTTAAGCAGCTTGGAAAATGGGAAAGAGCTGGCTACTTATAGCTGAGCTCCAAGAACTAGCCATTGGGGAGCAGAGCAAGGACAATGAGCTGTCGCAATGTGATTGGTGCGCAGCTGTCCTTTATAGCCGTTGGAGACAGAGCAAGTGGATGAGCTTCAAACTTCTTCTAGAAGGATGACAGCTGTCTTCATTTTGAATTTCAAACATGAGGCGCGTCTCTATCTATGTATATACTGAGTGTGCACGTTTTTTCATTTGTCCACATCAGCACTTTGACTCATTCCAAAAAGCGTAGCTTGTCTTGACGCTTTCCAAGCTATAAAAGGTGAGGTCAGGAAATGAAAGATTTGACCAAGGCAAATCTGCGCTGCGCATGAAATCATGCTCATTGATGTGCGCAGAGGGTGCTGCGCATGAAGGGCATGCGCATCAGTTTTAGCATTTTACACATGAGACCTTAAAATCAAAGCTTCAGCCCTAAACACTAAGCCTAGTCTATAAAGAGGACTTAGCTAAAAAATGAAGTTATAAAACTTCTTACATAGGGTCCTAAAGTCCTTAAAATAAACTTAGGTGATGGTATCAATCAATTCTAACATAAGTAGGAGAGTTAAGTAAGCATACCCAACAAGTGTTGTGGGTATGATGCTCGAGGCGTAACTGGTGTGAACAGTGGTTTGCGGGCCTCTTGAGTTGATTGTGTTTGGGTTTTTATAGGAGGTTTCCTATGGGAGATGTTGGGTTTGGGATGAGGCGGAGTGAGGAAGGTTTGAGTGAGAGGCTCGTTGTGGATGATGGCGTATTGGGGCGAAGAAATGGGGGTCTCGGTATTTTGGTGAGATGGAGGGGACAATTTTTGGTTTCAATTTGGAGGTTGGGTGGCTTCCACCTCTTCTTTATGATTGGTCACTTTGGTGAAGAGCCCCTCAGTTTGGTGTAGAGCTGTGACACCTCCTTGTCTCGTCGACTCATCAAACGGGCTTTGCGTTTCTTTATGGCTCTCTGTGATGACTTCTTTTTCAGCCCCGGGAGCTTCTAAATATTGGAGTAACTCTTCGTTCGTTGGGCCAATCGAATCATCCGCGGCGTCATTTTTCAAGCTACTGTCCACTGAAGTCATTTTTCTGAGGTATCGGGTCGGAGAAGTTGTAGTGACCAGGGAACTTTCTGATTCCACACGCACTAGGCGGCGACATGATGCGCTCTTCCACTTCATTTGAACTACGGGGGAGAAAAAGGGTAGTTTAGCCTTGGGTAAACATTAGGTGAATACTTTGTCAATCGTACTTTGGGTCGTGTTTCACTTTTACCATCGAACTTATTTTTTTTCATTTTTACCATCGTACTACAAACAATGGTGCCATTTTAAACCAAATTCGATATTTTATACCCAAATTTGTTTCAATTTTACCATTTTACTACAAACAATGGTGTCATTTTACACCCAACTTTGGTATGAAATGACACCATTGTTTGTAGTACGATGGTAAAAATGAAAAAAATAAAGTTCGATGGTAAAAGTGAAACACGCCCTAAAGTACAATGGACCAAAATGGATTTTTCCCTAGATTCTATGACTTCAAGTCATTAATCTAAATATGGAGCGGACATTGCATATTGATAGGTGGTAAGTATGTCATTCTCAATAAACTTTACCGCAATACTTTCTATTATGAGAAATCCAATATTTCTTGTTATAGATTGTATCCTATCATGTATGCAAGTAACTTGTGTAACTTGAACGGATTTTCACAACTCCTTGTGAAAGTTTGCTCAACTTCCATCTTAGGTTCAATGTTATTTTCTAGGTCTCGAACCATTTGAGATATATTTTACTCCCACTGGTTCTTTTAGAGATAAACAATTTATCTAGAAAAGTACCATCATAAGCAACAAATAATTTGTTTCTTATAAGTAAAATAATATCCTCAAGTTTCTTTAGGATATCCTATGAAAATACATTTATTAGATTTAAGTGTGAGCTTGTCATAGACAAGTCTTTTCGAAAAAGTCTCACCATCTTAAATCTTCATGAAAGACAAACCAAGTTTTTTTTCATTCCATATCACATACGGTACCTTTGAACCTATTTTTATGGAACTCAAATTAGTGTAATTATAGCAGTTTCCAATATATAACCCCAAAGTAAATAATGGAAGATCAATTTGACTTTATCATCTAATGAACCATATCCAATAAGGTTCTATTCCTCCATTTAGATACATCATTCCAAAATGGTGTTCTTTGTGGAGTTTATTGTGAAACAATTTCACAACCTTGAAGATGATTGTCAAATTCTTGGTTCAAGTATTCATCATCTTGATTAAATCGGAATCTTTGAATAGTATTAGGTCTAGTAAGTTATTAGCCTTTTACTACTCCTAGTGAAAGATGTCTTGGTCCAAGTAAATAAGATTTGCATATATCATATGATTCAAAATCGTATGACTTTAAAACTCCGTCGCATGGAATTTTAGATATGCGTTTCTCATTTATTTGATCAAACCAATAATACTTTAAGAATTTAATTATTTATGTTATAGCCTTATTTATTATTTTGTTCTTCAAGATTTGTGATACAAGATTTATTTATATGATTTAACAGTACGATAAAGAAAATCATAATAAATAAAGCACTTTTCTTATTCTCAATAAGAAATAAATATCCTTCATTATCTTATAACAAAATAATATTTTCTACTTAATGAGTAAAGTTACTTCATAAGTGTTCTACGAATAATGTTGCAACTCTTGCATCATTACCATTCGTAGATTAACTTTACTTTCACAAGTAGTCTTTCTATTTACTAATTATTGCACATTTATACAAATATAGGATCCATATCAGGATTAAAAGTAGAAAGATTAACTTTAAAACATAAAATATCCAAAGTGGTAGTCTCACTACCATTCACTTTCTTTGATCATCCAAAATTTTGATTGCAATTTTAAATGGTCAATCTAATTGTCATGTTACCAAATTTCATTATTTAGAGTTATAATTTTAGCCACAATTATTTCCTTTAGGTTTGACAACATTTGTCTTACCTTATCTTTTAATCCCCTTTCTTTTAGAAATTTATAAAGTAAAAGAATCAATTTTTTCGACTTAGATCATCACTTTCCGTATGATAGTTCAGATATCGATGTGAGAGCACGCGCAGCGAACCTTTCGAAGTATCCGTGCGAATCAGGATTTGAATCCGCTCGGTTCTCACACAATGGTTTTTCTACCTTTGTTTTGAAAATAGCAGAGAGTCGCCACCTCATTTTATTAAGGAAAATAGAGATAAAACCTTTTTTTTTAGATTTGAAGTGGGTTAGGGGGCTAAGTTACGAGAGGAGAAGGTGATAAGTAGCACTCCGCTCGCCCTTTCGGTCTCTAGCATGCTTCCTCCTACGTTTAATTTTATGCCTTAACTCGAAAGATTGATTTTATGCCTTAACTTGAAAGAATGTGTATTTATATACAAGGGTGTCTCCTAATCTAAGGACGTTCATTTAAATCGCGATCGGGGAACCGGTTTGGGTGGATTCCCGGTCGATTTTCGAAAAGGATTTTAAACATCTCAGAAAAGAATAAAAACATACAATGGGGAAGGGGAAATAAATACATTATATACAAAATAGAATGAATTTCTTGAAAGAATGATCGTCCTCTTCACGGGTTTGGCCATTGGGTTTGACATGGTTTTCCGTCCCTGCACTTGTGTACCTGTCCTAAATTAATCCGAATCCAAGAAACTAAAAATTGGGATTTAATCCCATAGTGTTAGTTGTCTTTGTTGAGATTTTATGGATTTTTTGGATAGATTTTAGACACAATACAATATCAAAAACATTGAATGAGAGAATTAGTCTAGCACAACAAAGTATCAACATTGACACTTTCATCACAGAAATTGACAAACTTAACTAATGGATCTGGAAAAGCTCAAATCATGAAAGTTGGTGATGCTGCCAAAAACATGTCGGATCAGCCCTTCGTCTAGCGGTTCAGATAAATCCAGCAATGAGAACTTCCCCGTTCGGATCTACGCACAATGAACAAACGTAAACTACACCGGGGCTTCACCGGTGAAGGCCCTCCGGCGTGAGAGTAAGAATACAGGAGGTATATATCAATAGAGAAATCAATTGACTAGTTTTGAGCCAAAGAGTTCATTACTCGTTTCCTATGTAGAGGACCTGTTTATATAGGCGCGGGTGAATGAGTCCTAATTTATTAGAAAAGCTAGGGAGCCCGTATTATTGTGGGACTCGCATTCCTTGGAGATAGACTCTGGATAAGGATGAGTGTTGTCTCAGTTATCTTATAGAAGAGATATCCTTGTTTAGATAAGGATCTTCACCATTAGAGTCGTATTATAACTCTATATGCGGTCTCCCGATGACAATGGGAGGTTTCTGATGTAAGTCGGCCCATCATCTAGCTCGGCTCGCCGTAGAGGCCGATTAGGGATTGGGCTCCTTGAGTTCGGCCTAGGCAAGGACTGCCTGCGCGGCTTGATTGCTGTCGGCCTATAGCATAGACTTCTGGTGAATGGGCCTCTCGTTATAGGCTTTTAGGTGTATGGGCCTAGAGCATATGGGTCCCATTTTATCCATGTCGGTTTACGTCGTTCAGTGGCCCCCGAGTTTCTATCTCGGCATGCCGAGTAGGAACTATAGTCCGTACTTCACCTGCAACTTCATTAATATTGATATGACCCATAGCCGCCAAAAATCCTTTTTCGATTGGGTTTGCTGATGTCACTGCGGATTTAATTCAGGTGGAATCATTATTCCTCTGGGGAATATGCTGGCTTCATTAATTGCCCCCCAATACTTCGCCTCTCTGTATTCCAACGCATATATAAGCAATTGTCCCTTGATATTTCTTGTCTGAAAGCCCCTTTTCTTTTTTCCTTCAAGAATCTTCAAGAAATTCCCAGAAAATCCCCAGATTCTCCCAAGAATCCTCGAGATGCCCCCAAAAAGGACGTATGATGATGCGTTCTCGGAGGAATTTGATACAGAATCACAAAATCAAGTTTAGAATTATGATTCCTCAAGCAGTGATGATTTCATATTTCCATCCAAATACCGTTCATCTTTTCCGGCGGAGGAGTCACCGTCCGAGAGTAATGGTGAATTTGGAGAACTTGACCCAATCAATGAATTTTCTGATGATGATTTAGATGCAGAAGAGTCAGAGGATGAGGACGAAGATAATGATGAAGATGATGAAGATGAAGATGAAGGTGATCCGGAACCCATTATTATCGATGAATATGGGTATGATGGAGACGTTGAATGGGAGGAAGATGATGAAGATCAAGATCAAGATTGTGGTCTTTCTTGAATCTTTAGTTTGCATGATCTAGTAGTTTCTTTTTTGATTTTGTACAGGTCAGGCCCCCGGCCTTGTTGGGGAGGTCCTTTTTGTTATATATATAATGGGATTTTACCCTTTCAGTCACCTTTGCTCTGATTGTGGTTTGACTTCATGGCTTGAATTCCTTGCATCCTGTATGACCTTGATTTTTATCTCATTAACACTACCTGTTCCATGATGTCGTCTTAAAGTAGTGCCGATCACCTAGTCTTTATTGACATGTCGGTTCTAAACTATACTTTGCATTTGATAGCTTAACGTAATTTAGTCAAATGTGGTCAAAGCCGAGATGTCGCCATACATATTTCAGTCTGTGCTGGCAGTCTTCTTGATCGTTCATCATTTCCCAGGCTCATGATGTCACAGATTGGTGATGTCATCTATGTCAGGTGGCGTAGAGTGAGTGAAGAAACGTTTTTCCTTAAGGGGAAGTCATATCCCTTGACCCTAGGCAATGATAGCTATTGGCTAGGGAGATGACGCTTGTAGCCGTCAATTTCCACGAGATTTTCGTGAGATCTCGAACGAGTGAGGGTCAATTTCTCGGACGAGTGATGGTCAATTTCTCATACTTTTAATTGACCCACGAACTCCAAACGGTTGAAATCCCGAAATCCCCTTTTACCTCTTCATTTGATCAGTCAAAACTCTCAACTTTAGGGTTTATTCACCAGATAATTTCATCGGCAATTTGCATACACTGCTTGATTTCGGCTGGCGCTCACCAGTGATTGGGCATTACTTTTCTCTTTCGCTTACTCTTCTTCATTTCCCATTCAAAGCATCTAACTAGGTATCCTACTATCTCTTTCGCCTTTCAATTTCTTTTTGTTGTTCTCCATTTTTTCCGGTGACTCTAGCTTCACCTTGTTCCCGTGCGGGGATGTCATTCGATTGTTCCTCGTCGGTCTGTCTGGGCTTTCATAAAGCAAACCGAAGGATTTATAGGAGAACGGATGGCCCGTGGTTTTTGTTGGGTCTGAGTGAAATCAAAGGATTTCTTGTTGAACATAGAGCTTTCACCGGAACTTTAGAATGGCCAGTTAACAGTCGTCGGTTTGATCGCTTAGGAGTGATGATCCCAACTTAGTAGTTCTTTCATCTCCGTCTGACCTCCTGACCCACATTTCTTCTTATTACGTTTTGTCTGAGGATGAGGTGCTCCCCTCGGCTTCAGCGAATGAGGAGAGGGGGTGAACGCGGTTCCCACCTCGATTTCTGATGTTAACCCCCTTCTTTCCTCTGCAGCTATGTCGGGGGAGAACACTTCTGCAAGGATTGTGGACCAGTTCCAAGCCGACATCCCCGAAGGGGGCCGAGGTCACGGCCGCAGGAATCCCAGGAGGGGAAAAACTATAGCTCCCACAAAACCTAAGCAGCCCAAGGTAGGTGACGAGATGATAGAGTATCTCCATGATACTTGTAGAATTTTATGACCTGTCGTATGAGCCTGCCCCCACCCTGACTTCTGCAGAAGAGCTGGCTTCTTTTTATTGGAACCATATGGAAGTGGCATTTTTCTTCAAACAATTTCAATTAGGGCTCCGGTTACCCCTTGACCCTTTTATCTGTGAGTTTTTGGAGGACTGGAATGCCGTCCCTGCCATGTTGGGAGCTCACGCGGTTAGGTATCTAACTTCATTCGTTATCTTGTGCCAAAGCCTGTGTTTTGAACCGTGTCCCATGGCCTTTTATCATTTTTTTGAGCCATCCTACAACGACAGCACCCAGGTCTTGACTATCCAGAGTAAACAAAGGAAGCCCAAAATTATTGCTCCAATATCTAGCTCAGTCAGCAAGGTGTCGGGGTGGAATAACCATGTTATCAAGGTGGAGAGTCGACTTGGGTGGGAGTTCCCAGTACCGACCAAAGTCCCTTTGGCCCCCGATACTTGCTATAAGGCCCCTTGGAGTGAAGCTTTGGTGCAGAGATTAGAGGAGTTTGCTGCAATTCAGCAACTCAATTGGTCTTCCTTAGAAGCCAATCACAGTTATTATGTTCAAGCAGGGGTTATGCCAGGGCCCTTGAATGATGTGAATGTCATGGTGTCCATAACCAGAGGCAATCGTTATCCTGACTGGGTGGTCGATCCCGATTTTGTTTTTGTAAAGGATTGTGAGATTTGCCGTACTCAGGACGAGTTCAAAAAGTTGTCGGGCGTATATCTCTGCCCCTTTTTATTTGTTTATCTTATGACTGCCCCGCGTTAGATTCTTATCTCTTGCTTTGCCCTTGACAGATCTGACCATGGAGGAAGAAAGATAATTGGCCCAGGTATACATTTCTGACCCCAACAACCTTCTGAACAAGAGGAGACTAAAATCGAAGGCTTCGGGGCGTTCCAAAAGGCACACCGATATAGGAGCTAGGCAGGAGGTCTTAGCCAGTAAGGAGGCTGGTCCTCTCCCCACTATTGATGTTGCTGCGAGAGGACGGAATGAGGTTCAGGCAGGCGGGACTGAGCCAACAGGGATGGATTCTGATCCAAATCAGGTTGGAGATACTGTCGTTGAGGAGACAGGGGCGGCAGCTGATGATGAGCCCTTTGGTGAAAAACAAACCCGGGATGATGGTGATGGGCTATCTGAAGAGGCATCCCCCAAAAGGCGTTCCTCTACTTTTCCTCTTGTCGGCACTTTGGCCGCCTTTTCATCTGAAGAAATTGATGCTATGATAAAGGAATTTTCTGAGGTGCCTCCCTTGAGGAACTTGGTTCATATGGCTAGGTCTGGTCCTATGATGCGATTAGGTCGGCCTGTCCTCCAGCGATCTTTAGATGTCGACCACCTTAACCAGTTGTCATCCTCAATACTTATGCCCATTTTGCCGAGCGCAAAGGGCTGATTATTTCCGAGGTGATTTAATTGATCGTTATCCCAAGTTTCTTCCATCGTTATGGCTTCTTATGTTGATTTTTCTTTTATTCAGCTTGCCACAATTGCCGAGCATGAAGCAAAGCAGTGGTCTGGCGTCTCAAAGAAAATGGCTGATTTGGAGGATAAGGCAACTCGGGCCCAGGTGAAGGTTGGCCAAACCGTGGAGCTAGTCAACATAGCTCATGCAGATGCCAGCCTTGCGCATGCCGAGAGAGCCAAAGGTGTTAACGAAGCCGAGGCTGAGGTCGAGAAACAAAAATCAGCTGCAAGGCGGTTTGAGGAGGAGGCCAGGTTGCTTCGGGAGGAGCTTGAGAAAGAAAGGGAGAATGCTGCCCTTTTCGCTAAAGAAAATGAGGAGGTGGAGATGAGGTTTCATCAGCTGGAAGAGAGCATTCCTGCCAAGGAGAGGGCTGCCGTGTTGAACTTTCAACGTACCGAGATGCCGTCGATTATTGATGACCAGGTGAAAACTGTTTATGTCGATGGCTATACACACACAGCCCGTCAGCTCCATATTGATCCTGAGGTGGATGTTCCGGTTGAGAAATTGGCTCGCCTCCTTCTGAATGATGCTTATAGTGTCGAGGCATGTGCTGCTCATCACATGATACCTTATTCTGAGAAGACTTTAAGGTTGATAGCTCAGGGTGATGAGGCTGATGGGAGGCCGACCTGGAGCGTTCCCCCGGTGGATCCTAACAACTTTTATGATTTGGTTGAGCGGTTTAAGGAAGAGTTGGGCTTCGATGATGAGGAGGAAGAAGAGGAAGGGGAAGAGCAGCAGGCTCCGTGAACTCTACTTTTTGTTGGTGTAGATCCGGTGTGACCTGATACAATTTACTTCTCTTTGTCTGTGAGCCGGTTTGGCTTGGAACAATTCATTTTTTGTAAGTATTTAACTACCCGGGCCCAGCGTAGTCTGGGGGGCACAAACACCATTTGCTTTTGTTTATTCAAGTATTTGTCTGCCTCGGGACAGTGTTAACTGGGGGGGCGTAAACACTTGTTATTTGCAGGGATTCGTCTACCTCGGTTTGAGGTGTGAATTAACCCTGGTTTTCTTAACCATTATGTAGTTAAGTGTTATCTCGCCACTTGTTCAGGTTGTTTTATCTCGGTTTGAGATGTCTTAACACTGTCTGAAGTGATGAGATTTAGGCTATGTTGTAGGTCGTGGTCGTTCACTGTTATGGGCCGTGATGAGTGTTAAATGCTCGGTTCTATTTTAATTTGAAAGAACTAATCGTTAACTAGTCTCAAATTGTCATGGGGATTCAGACGTCTTGGTCTTGCCCAAATTTGAGAGGACTAGCTGTTAGAGTTAGGTTCAAACTGCCATGATTCGAGACGTTTTAGCCTCACCTCAGAAGCATGTTATACATGTCGTGGTCGTGCTAGTTATTGAAACTAGGCTTGGAGGTTTGGCGTAAGTGCTCTTGATAATGATCTCGGCATTTGCTGAGAATGCCTTGAACTGTGTATTCATATGCGTATGTAAAATTGTAATGAAAGGAATCTCTATTGATAAAATTAAAGATAGTAATATCTAAACTAGGAATGTTTTAAAACTAGAAAGTGAAAAATCTATTCTAGAAGGCGATAAAAGATGGATAGGGTGCCTAGGTATTACTGATAGTATTTCCTCAGGTGCTCTGAATGCCATGGGTGTTTAAGCTCTTTTCCTTCTGGAGTTTTGAGCATATAGGTCCCTTCTCTGATAACGTGAGTAACGATGTAGGGACCTTCCCAGTTTGGAGAGAGTTTATTTTGCTGAGCCTTTAAGTGTGTCGACTCGATCTTTCTGAGTACCTGTAGACACCCCGCCTTGGACCGCTCACCCCGATTGCACATTTGATTTTATGTTTCTCCCCATTTTAAGTGTTTCTCGTTAGTTTCTGTCACTTCCGTTAAGTTTCTGACTGACTTCGTTAAGTCCAGGGACTAAACTGAATGACAGGGCTGACTTTCTAGTCCATTCAGTCAAAATTGCCTTCTCTGAGTCGCGCGCCTCCGACTCTAGGAGCCAGGCGCGCGCGCTTCCCGCCCCCAAAGCAGGAAGCGCGCGCCTCTGGGCGTCAGTTACAGATTTCTGGCCAGGATTCCCTCCCTTGCTCAATTTATAGGATTTTGCCCGGGAAGGATCTCTTGGTGACTGAGTTTTGGCACCAAAAACACCCCTCTTTCACCTATAAAAACCTCCCTTTACCTCCATTTTCAAGGACCGAAGATTAAACTTACAAAAACTATACCAAAATCACTTTCTAAAGGTTCTCCAAGGATTTCTTCAAGCAATATTTGAAGTTCTTCAAATTGTAGGTAAAAGTCTATCTTTTCCTTTCTTTTCTACTTCATCTCATCTCTCTCTTTTACTTTAATCAAATGTGCAATCACCCAAATCATTTTGGGACATAACTCTAATGATCACCTCATCTCATTGAGGTTGGTTAAGGAGTTATCTCCTACATTCCAACTCTATTTTAAATCCCCTTTTCATGACTTAAAGAAGAAGAAGAAGAACGTTATTATTCATGTAGATTTTGATCAAGCAAGACAAACTTTAGTTGGGCGAGATGGGTGTTTCGGTACTTCCCATCTCGTAATCTAACCCCCGAACCTCAAAACAAAGAATCTCTGTTTTCGTAATCAAACTTAGGCTACAATCAATAGGTTTTTCTTATGTTCCTCAAAACATAGGTGGCGACTCTAAAACAAGTTAGACATCCTAGGATAATTCACCGCTCTAGCCAAGCCGTGGTTCCCCCGGGGTATCTACAGTGGTGACTCCGCTGGGGAGATTTGAGGGTTAAACTTGCATTCTGATCGAAATCTACATCTTTTCTGGGCATTCTGATTCCTGATGGGGGAGGCACGCGCGTCGGGCCTTTTAAGCCTAAGGCGCGCGCATCCCGCATCAAGAACCAGAATCGCCCACTTCTTCATGTTCTTCATCTTCTTCTTCTGCTATTCTGCACTAATCACTTCTGCAGGGGTTACAATATGAACATAGGACCAGGGCAATCCCCTGAGTCCAAAGTCTGACATTCTGACAGGTGTGCCCAGAAGCGCGCGCCTCCCATAAGCATTGCGCCATGCGCGCGCGTCCCACATCAGCACTCAGAGGCGCACGCTTCTGGGTTGATTCCCAGAACAGAGACAGGTTTCAGTGACTAAGCTGAATAGTGGGGTGTGGGCACAGTTGCCTGCATCATAACAGAATTGAACCCTCGGACTGTTTTAATTTTGTATTTTATTTACCGGTCACACGGGTGATTCGGGAGTTGTAATTTATGTGCTTATGTGTTTGTTTTCTTTCTTTTCAAAAAAAAAAAAAAAAAAAAAAATATAAAATTTTTTTGTCACTTGCTAGACCTCACACTACATGCACATATTCCTATGAACTGCTCACTATCGAGTCGCACAAGTCCAACCCCGAACCCGTCGAGGCCCGTCCTAGAAAGTTTCAAGCTCCACCAGACCTTGGCTCTTTCGAAGCGGTAAACCTCAGCCCGTGGCGTAGTTCAAGACTACATGCCGGGGGTGACCTTTGAGCCTCATATTCAAGCCGAGCACAAACCACACAATTCTAGTTAGGGTCTAACACTCCGTGACTCCAGTCGGTTTCCATGTACCGAGATTTCCCTAAACTAATGTCTTCAAATCATACATGCCAACTTGTTGAAATGGACGCAATAAAAATCCGTCCCCAAAAGTGGTTATTTTGGACGAAAATAAAAATCCGTCCCCGCATGTATGCTTTACTACATTAATTTAGTTTAATCCCGATACATGTAGGATTCACAAGCGCGATGGAATCCGATGAGTATATGGGACCACAAGATGGTCTATATACTAGTGTGACGATTCCATTATTTTCTTAGAAACCCTAAAAGGGATTCATTCCCTCCGACTGATAAAAAAAAAAAAGGAGTCTTTTCTTATGTGGTTCGAGTCGTGTGCCCAACTGTGTGTTCTAAGCCTCTTCATGGACCGCAAGTGTTACTCAAAACTGACAAGGGCCTCTTCTGCAATATAGGTTCAATTAGTACTTACAGAGTCTACCGGGATTCAGCAAATCGGTTAGTCCGTGAAGAGATCACTCCAACAGCTCCAACATCAACCATGACCGGCAGCAGCAACACCATGTCTCTCGAACAGCTCTCAACTATGGTCTAACTCCTCCAAGAGCAAGTCTCCACCCTTAACAAGGAGGCACAAAGCAAAGACGACATTTGGCAATCCCACCTTAACAGCCACAGGGAGGCCCACGAGGCCGAGATGGAGCTAATGAAAGAAAAGCTCACTAACCTTGCCAAGGGGAAGAACAAGAACAATGACGATGAATCCGAGTGGACCGAGGGTTTGTTCAAAAGTCCTTATGTCAACACCCGCACCAAGAAAATGGGGGAACCAAGTTCCGAGAACAATGAGCCCAAAATGGTGGATTCTATCATGGCCTACATCGACCAAAAATTCAATGGGCTCAACATGGGGAAAGGCTCCGACACAAGACTTTATCAATCATCCATCCTCATGAGTACTATGGCCGCTCTTCCCAATAAGTTCAAGATGCCCGACATAAGCAAATTCAAGGGCAACTCTTGTCCCATGGCTCACATTGAGACTTATATTTGGGCAATGGTTCCGAAGAAGGTCTCCCCCAAGGTGATGGCTCAATGCTTTCCTCTCACTCTCGAGAGGGCGGAAAAAGATTGGTATGCTACTCTCCCGCTCACTGTCCGTCTTGATTGGGACTCCGCCATGCTTGCCTTCAAGAACCAATACCAAGGCAACACCACTCACCGGCCCACAAGGAAAGAGCTAGAGAACACTACTCAACGAGACAATGAGTCCTTCATCGACTTCACAAGGAGATGGAATGATAAACCCTCTGAAATTGTTGAGAGGCCAAACACAAAAGAGCAAATGGACATCTTTCTCAAGTGTCTCAAGATTGATCTCCGCACCCACCTAAGTGGGGCTTGCTACTCCGACGTCTCCCAAATGTATGAGGCAGGGGTACGCATGGATGACTTGCTCAAGGAGATTAAGAAGGCCACTCCTACTTACCGCTACAAGGCCGCTTCCAACTCCACAAAAGAGGCCTCGGTCAACGCCGTCACTATTGACAAGGGGAATTACAAAAAAAGTTCCTCCACCTCAAGGGAAGAAGTCCAGAAGTGACCGTGTCTACACGCCTCTCTAAGGCATGACTCAAACCGAAGTGTTCGAGGTCCTCAAGGCAAAGGGTCAAGTCACACCCGTGCAAGGGTACCAACCCAAGACGATCCAGCCCAATCATGCTCACCACAAATATTGTGGCTACCACCAATATAGTGGCCACACCACCGAAGATTGCTTCGTTCTCTGCAATGTCATTCAAGATCTTATAGATAAGAAAGAATTTGTAGTGACTAATGACGAGCATGTCAATGTAATAGAGATAGGAGAACTCGAGGGGACCACCCATTCAATCCCAATTGTGAATGGGGGCCCCAATGTTATGAATAAACTTGACAATTCTTGTTATGTAGTGACTTACGATGAGGTAATGAGGGAAGTACTAGAGAATAGGAAAAAGAAGCAAGATGGGAACGTCAACATGCTAACTCGATCCGGTCGAGTCATAGCAAGCAACCCTTCCACTTCCGCACCGAGCTCCTCTTCTCAAAGGCCGCAAGCTCGCGACACTCCCGAAGATCCTCTACTCGTCCAACTCAAGAAAACTCAAGCCAACATCTCTATTTGGGACCTCATTGCATCCTCAAAGAAACACCGAGATCTTGTCATCCGCAATCTCGATGATACATCAGTTTCTTCCGATACTACCCCCGAGGACCTCACGGCAATGATTGGTCACATTCATTTTGGCAACGTCATCACCTTTGCCGATATGGACCTTCCACCATTTGGTTCTGGCCACAACGAAGCTATTTACCTCAAGGTACGAGTAAGAGGGAGGCCCGTCTCAAGAGTCTTAGTGGACGGTGGTTCCGCACTCAATCTCATGCCTGGCAGAATCATGGGCATACTGGGGCTTAAGGATTCCGATTTGAAGCCTTCTACTCAAGTGATCCGAGGTTATGACAGCACCGCCCGTACAGTCATGGGTATGATCGAAATAGACATCGAGTTTGGAAGCATGGTCATGTCCGTTCCATTCCAAGTGCTTGATATCCCGGCCTCGTTCAACTTACTTTTGGGACGACCATGGATTCACAGTGCTAATTCCGTACCATCAACTCTCCACCAATGTGTCAAGATCCGAAATGGTGATGAAATAGTGACCGTCATGGTTGAAAACGTCACTATCCACAGAAAAGGTGAGCCCGTCCACCAAGTTCAGCATGGTTTACCAGACTCCACTCTCTCCGGCGTCTCAATCAACGCCATTGACAAAGAATGGGGAAACGGATCATGGACCCCCAGCAATCACAAGGTCCTCCGCATGATGAGGAATATGGACTACTTCCCTGGTTTAGGCCTAGGGAAATATCAACAAGGAATCCTACATCCTGTGCAAGTCCCATTTGTAAAGAACACATTCGGTTTGGGGTACGAGCCTTCCAAAGAAGACTTGAAACAAGAGCAAGCGATCAAGGGCAAAAAGGCCCGAGCTCGTAAAGAAGGCCGTCGTTATGAAGTCCCTAATCTAAGGCCTTACCGCAAGACGTTCAATGGTTATTTTGTCCGCCAAGGGGAAGACGTTCCATACATGATCTTTCCCGAGCCATGGGTTAACAATAAGGGTGTCAAAAAGCCCGGCCTCGAAATCTTCTCCGATTGTGAGATCCAAAAATCCGAAAGGGAACCAACTCCCATGTCGCCCCGTGAATGGTGGGGAAGGAAGATGACAATAGAATCCGAGACAGAAATTACCGTGGGGGAAGAACTGACAGATTTAGCCTCCATGTTCGAAGAGCTTGCGACAATGAATGAATGCCAAGTCAACGCCATCCATGACACCGTCATCATGAACGAGACTATCCGTGAGATCCCGCCAAGCTCCGAGCCGATCAACAATTGGTATTCAACGAAAGGGCCCGTGGTATCCGAAGAATTCTTAGTCCGAGAAATGGGTTGCATACCCCACACAGCAACGAAGGAAGAGCGGCTCACACTTACTTTCGAGTCCGAGAGTGTCTCTAATACCCTCACCCAAGAGGATTTGGAGGCCATAGCCGAGCGTGTGTTTCCTTTCTTTGCTAATGAAAAATTTGATATTTCTGAGTACCCTGAGATTGCAAACATCATAAATGATGAATTAACTAATAATGAACTTAACGAACAAGTTAATAACGATTCAAATTATGATGAAATAGACCACGAAAGCACAACATACTTAAATGAACTTGCTCAACAAGTCCGTAGTCGTGGTGAGAATGGTCCAAAGGCTGACGAAGAATTGCATGTTGTTAATCTGGGTACCGAAGAAGAGCCAAAAGAAACTAAGATTGGAAGCTTCTTCAAGGGGGACGACAAAGACAGATTGACTGCACTACTACGGGAGTTCGTGGATGTGTTTGCATGGTCATACAAAGACATGCCGGGTTTGGACAGAAAGGTAGCGGAGCACAGGATTCCGATCAGAGAAGATACCAGGCCAGTAAAGCAGAAGCTCAGAAAGATCAAGCCAGAATGGTCTCTGCAGGTCAAAGAAGAGATTGAGAAGCTCCTCAGTGTGGGTTTCATCAAGGTTATCGAGTATCCGACATGGTTAGCCAACATTGTGACAGTCAGGAAGGCAAACGGCAAGGTTCGAGTTTGTGTAGACTTCCGGGATTTAAACAAAGCTTCCCCAAAGATGATCTTCCACTCCCTAATATCGACATGCTAGTCGACTCCACTGCTGCCTACGAGGTTCGCTCATTCGTGGATGGGTTGGCTGGGTACAACCAGATTCTCATGGCCGAGGAAGATCAACATAAGACAGCCTTCACAACACCGTGGGGTACCTTTTGCTACACAGTCATGCCATTCGGGTTAAGAAATGCTGGGGCTTCCTACCAAAGAGCCATGACAGACTTGTTCCACGATATGATCCACAAAGAAATCGAGGTCTATGTGGACGACATGATCATTCACTCCAAAGGGACCGATGGTCAACATTTAATCGATCTCCGCAAGTTCTTTGAAAGGCTTCGTCGACACAAGATGAGGCTCAACCCTGCAAAGTGCACTTTCGGGGTTATCCGAGGCAAGGTTCTTGGTTATATGGTCACTGAAAGGGGAATTGAAGTAGACCCCTCCAAAGTCAAGGCAATCATTGACATGCCTCCCCCAAAGATGCAGAAAGAGATTAAAGGTTTCATGATCAGACTACAATACATCAGTCGGTTTGTGCACCAAATCACTTCCATGTGCGAGCCAATCTTCAAGCTACTCAAGAAGAATGTGGCTCTAGAATGGACCGACGCGTGCCAAGAAGCCTTCGATCAAGTGAAGCATTAATTGACGTGCCCTCCTGTTCTAGTTCCGCCGCACAAGGAGAAACCTCTGTTGCACTATCTCACTGTCAATGATGAAGACCTAGGGGCTATGTTAGCACAAGAGCAACGAGAGTCCATAAAGGAGAACGCCATTTATTTTGTCAGTCGCCGATTCCAAGGAGGCGAAAAGAACTACTCTGTCTTAGAGAAGTCATGTGCAGCATTGGTCTGGGTCACTCAAAAGCTCAAACACTATATGGAAGCTTTTTCGATCAAGCTAGTAGCAAAGGTGGACCCGCTCCGCTACATCTTCGAGAAGCCTTTCATGTCAACAAGAATAGCCAAATGGTACTTTATGCTCGCCGGCTATGATATCACTTACGTCACTCTAAAATCCATCAGGGGGAAAGTGTTTAGTGACCAGCTTGCCGAATTCCCGTGTGACGAAGTGAAGGGGGAAGATGTACAGTTCCCCGACGAGCATTTAATTTGTACTGCAACCGAGAAAATTAAGTGGCAACTTTTTTTCGATGGCGCCGCCAATAAACATGGTTTTGGTATAGGAGTATTGCTTGTCGATCCAAAAGACATCTACACTCCCATTGCCATCCGCTTGGAATTCGAAGCTACCAACAACATTGCCGAGTACGAAGCATGTATAGCAGGGCTCGAAGCAGCTCTCGACAGAAACATCACAGAACTAGAAGTATTCGGCGACTCTTTGCTCCTTATCAATCAACAATCGGGAAAGTGGCGAACCCAAGACCCGACTCTCCAACAGTATGGTCAGCACCTAGAAGAACTGGTTGAACAATTCCAAGAGATCACTTTCAACTACCTGCCAAGGGATAAAAATCGCTTCGCCGATGCACTGGCCACCATAGCTTCATTAGTCGAAATGCCCAAAGGGAAAATGGTGAAGCCTTTCAAAATTGCCCGAAGGAACAGTCCGGCATATTGCATGAGTACCGAGATCAACGAGGTTCAAACAAACTCTCCGTGGTATTCGGATATCATGAATTTCCTTAAAGATGACACTTATGCCGAGAATATCAATAAGAAGTCTCAAGTAGCTCTGCAAAGGTTAGCCTCTCGGTACGTACTGATTGGGGACCGAGTCTATAAAAGGCACCACGACGGGATCAATCTCTTATGCGCCAATGAGGCCGAACCTCAAGAAATAATGTGTGAAGTGCACGAAGGAGAGTGTGGACCCCACATGAATGGGTTTATGCTAGTCAAGAAGATACTCCGCATTGGTTACTATTGGAGCACTATGGAACGAGACTGTATCGAGAAAGTCAAAAGGTGTGCTAAGTGCCAATTCCACGCTAATCTACAACATGCTCCACCCTCGCAACTTTACAACATGGTCACACCTTGGCCTTTCTCTTGTTGGGGGATAGACATCATCGGTAAAGTTCATCCTGCCGGGAGCAATGGGCAGTCATTCTTCCTAGTGGCAGTCGACTACTTGACAAAGTGGGTCGAAGCACAAGCCTATCGGACCCTCAACGCAAAGAAAGTGGCCGAATTTGTAAAAATCAACATCATGTGCCGATACGGCGTGCCTCATGAAATCATTTCCGACAACGGCTCTCACTTTGAGAAAGAAATGGATGCACTTTTGGTAGAATACAAGATCACCAAGCACAAGTCATCTCCTTACCGTCCCCAAGCAAATGGCGCGGTCAAAGCAGCAAATAAAACCATCGAGACCATCGTCAAGAAAATGGCCACAACAGGAAGGGATTGGCCCGAGAAGCTACCTCGAGAATCAAGTCAACGAGGTCGACTGGATGCAAAGTCGATATGAACAACTAGCCTTGCTCGACGAGAAAAGGTTAAGAGCACTCGAACGCACAAGGGCGTATCAGCAAAGGATGGCAAGAGCTTTCAACAAAAAGGTGAAGCCTCGAAACATCAATGTGGGAGATTTGGTCTTAAGACAACATCCTCCTAATGCCATGAATCCCCTGGGGAAATGGGGACCCCGATGGATCGGTCCGTACGTGGTCAAAAAGATACTAAGCGGTGGTGCAGTCCGGCTCGTGGATTTAGATGGTGACCAGCTGCCAAAGGAGGTCAACCTCGACAAGCTCAAGAGGTTCTACGCTTAATAAACAAAGACCATAAAAAAAAAAAAAAAAAAAAAAAAAAAAAAAAAAATCGCTCGCTAGGTTGAAAACCCGCAAGGGCGGCCTAGGCAAAAATTAGAGCACGTGCAAAAAAGAAGCCCGCTAGATTGAAAACCCAAAAGGGCGGTCTAGGCAAAAAACAGGGTGCACAAAAAAAAAAAAAAAAAAAAGGTCTTTGTTTGTTTGAACTACGATGACCTGAGCCTCCCAACTGGAGGAACGTAGGCAACCTTCGGGTGCGGTCTAAAATATATCAAAAATACCCAATTCACTTCAAATAACAAAATGCAATTTTTATTAATTCAATGAACTATTCAAACCATTACAACGGATTTATTGAGCAACAAAATACATCAAAATACTAAATCCTAAAACAAAGTGGTCTAATTGCAATCTCTTGGGGTACAAAGGAAAATCTAATCTTTCTTAGGTTTGGGAACCCATTGTTTCTTGTTATGTCCTTTAGTCTTCTTGGATGGGGACGGAACATTCTTGGGACCGCCAAGACGGGAGAAAACGCTAGGACGGGACGAAGCTTCATCAACGGCTTTCCCTTTGCCCTTATCAAGCGGAGCCTTAGCGGGGACAACCATGGGACGCTTCCACACATAGGTGGAATTTCCTTTACCTTTCTTCTTCTTGGGAAAATGACGGGGTCTATAGTCCCGCACATGAACCACCGGTCTCACGGGGTCAACAACATCGTCATTGGGCCTTCCCAAATGATCAAAAACGCTCGGACGCTTCTCCACCATCGGTACGGACCCCACAGCTGGAACGACATTCACCACTGGAACGAACTTCTCACCCTCGGGGACGGAAACCTTAACTTCAAAGGAGAAAGTCATTGGGGCCATTATGACAAGAATTTTGTGGTTAAAGAGGAGAAAGTGTTTGCAAAAGAATGCTGTGTGACCATTCTGGTCGAAAATGGTTCAAAATTTATAGCTGTTGGAACATTCTGATCAGAAAAAGAAAGGGGCTGTAATTCAGCAGGCCAGAAGCGCGCGCCTCCGACCAAGCCTACATAGGAAAGCACGCGCCTCCCAAGTCTAAATCACTTCAAGAAAAGGCCTTGTCAGAGATCTCCAGCTTAAATCAAGGCACAGCCCCTGTCCTCGGACACCCAGTTGGGCACACATTCTTCTGGTCCGCCCTTAAGGCATGTCAAAAAATTGAAAGTAGGATAAAACTCCCACTCAAAAGTAGGCCGTCCTCCCACGGATTCCGAACTCCCTAAGTTCTGTCACGGGTGCACACCCCCCTCAAGAGTCAATCTCAACATTTCATCCCCAGCAGGAACATTTTTCTGGTCGCGGCCAACTGTGCCCGCACCCCACAATTCAAAAAGTCAAGTGTGACTCCAAGTGGCACGAGACTTCAAAGCAATATTTCATCAACGGATTGCACTAACGGATTCGTCCTCAAAGGTTCACTAACGGCCTCATCAACGGATTCACTAACGGATTCGTCAACAAGGGTTCACCAACGGACTCATCCAAGGGATTCACTAACGGATTCATCAAACGGATTCACTAACGGATTCGTCAACAAGGGTTCACCAACGGACTCATCCAAGGGATTCACTAACGGATTCATCAAACGGATTCACTAACGGATTCGTCAACAAGGGTTCACCAACAAACTCATCCAAGGGATTCACTAACGGATTCATCAAACGGATTCACTAACGGATTCGTCAACAAGAGTTCACCAACGGACTCATCCAAGGGATTCACTAACGGATTCACTAACGGATTCGTCAACAAGGGTTCACCAACGGACTCATCCAAGGGATTCACTAACGGATTCATCAAACGGATTCACTAACGGATTCGTCAACAAGGGTTCACCAACGGACTCATCCAAGGGATTCACTAACGGATTCATCAAACGGATTCACTAATGGATTCGTCAACAAGGGTTCACCAACGGACTCATTCAAGGGATTCATTAACGGATTCATCAAACCGGTTCACTAACGGCCTCATTCAAAACATTTAGCCGGCAGTTCACCTAACGGATCATGCCACCCCCTCTATCAATAAAATCCGCTCACACAGGGAGCGCACCACTATCTCTCGCAATATCAAATTCTTGCTTTTATCGAGTCTTTGCTTTTTCTTGGTGATGTCCTCGGCGGGTGTTTTTAACTTTCGTCGACGCGTTTTGCTTTGCAGTCCACGTCGCCGAGGGGCTCTGTAGACACCCCGTCTTGGACCGCTCACCCCGATTGCACATTTGATTTTATGTTTCTCCCTATTTTAAGTGTTTCTCGTTAGTTTCTGTCACTTCCGTTAAGTTTCTGACTGACTTCGTTAAGTCCAGGGACTAAACTGAATGACAGGGCTGACTTTCTAGTCCATTCTATCAAAATTGCCTTCTCTGAGTCGTGCGCCTCCGACACTAGGAGCCAGGCGCGCAGGAAGCGCGCGTCTCTGGCATCAGTTACAGATTTCTGGCCAGGATTCCCTCCCTTGCTCAATTTATAGGATTTTGCCCGGGAAGGATCTCTTGGTGACTGAGTTTTGGCACCAAAAACACCCCTCTTTCACCTATAAAAACCTCCCTTTACCTCCATTTTCAAGGACCGAAGATTAAACTTACAAAACCTATACCAAAATCACTTTCTAAAGGTTCTCCAAGGATTTCTTCAAGCAATATTTGAAGTTCTTCAAATTGTAGGTAAAAGTCTATCTTTTCCTTTCTTTTCTACTTCATCTCATCTCTCTCTTTTACTTTAATCAAATGTGCAATTACCCAAATCATTTTGGGACATAACTCTAATGATCACCTCATCTCATTGAGGTTGGTTAAGGAGTTATCTCCTACATTCCAAACTCTATTTTAAACCCCCTTTTCATGACTTAAAGAAGAAGAAGAAGAACGTTATTATTCATGTAGATTTTGATCAAGCAAGACCAACTTTAGTTGGGCGAGATGGGTGTTTCGGTACTTCCCATCTCGTAATCTAACCCCCGAACCTCAAAACAAAGAATCTCTGTTTTCGTAATCAAACTTAGCCTACAATCAATAGGTTTTTCTTATGTTCCTCAAAACATAGGTGGCGACTCTAAAACAAGTTAGACATCCTAGGATAATTCACCGCTCTAGCCAAGCCGTGGTTCCCCCGGGGTATCTACAGTACCCAATCACCAATTTTTCGAAAACTCTTTTCTTTTACCTTGCTGTCATGGTAGGCCTTGGTCCTTTGCTTATAATTAATCATCCTGAGTTGAGCCGTCAGCCTTTTTGCTTCAACTAGGTCTAGGTCTAGCAATCGGTTGCATTCATTGACCACCTCGTCATAATTGGTCACTCTGAAAGTGGGTAAGGCCATCTCGGCTGAAGCCATGGCCTCAGATCCATAAGTCAGTGCAAAGGGAGTCTCCCCAGTTGGCCCCCGAGTGGTTGTACGAACTGCCCATAAATCAAAGGGGAGGTCATCCAACCACTTTCCTTGGCTTCCTTCTAGACTCTTGGTTAGGGCTCTTAGTATCAACTTGTTTGCTGCCTCGGCTTGTCCATTACCTTGAGGGTGACTGACCGATGACTTTTTATGTTTGACCCCTAGTCTGTTTAATTCCTCTGTGAAGGCATCAGAAAACTAGAGTCCGTTGTCGGTTACAATAGAATGTGGGACGCCGAAACGACACCATATATAGTCATGGATGAAGTTGATGGCATTCTCCTCTGTAATCTTTGCCAGGGGCTTAGCTTCTACCCATTTGGTGAAGTAGTCGACTGCTATGATCATGAACTTGTTGCTTTCTTTGGCCAAGGGAAAAGGCCCAATGATGTCGACCCCCCACATGTCAAAAGGCCATGTCGGTATGACGAGACTTTGCTCCATAGGTGGTACTCTAGGTAGGTCTAAGAAGCGTTGGCATTTGTCGCACTTCTTTATATAGGCCTGGGCATCCTCTCTTAAGTTTGGCCTGTAGTAACCGAGTGTGATTATTTTATCGGTAAGAGTTATGGCCCCTAGGTGTCCTCCACAGACTCTTTCATGTACCACGGCTACTAATTTAATTGTGTCTTTGGGGGAGACACATCTTAAGAGGGTCTTAGAGAACGACCTTCTATATAGTATGTCGTTCCAGACTATGTACCTGGCTGTCCTCTTCTTTATCATCTTGGCCGCCAACTCGTCTTCTGGTAGTTTTCCTTTCTCGATGTAGTCCTTTTAATCTTCAATCCAGGTTCTTTCTTCATCATCAAGAATTAGGATCTCCAGTCTTTCGTAAGATGGTTGGTTGGCATAGATGATCAAAGGATTGGATTCTTCTGATGTGGCCATCTTTGACAACAAGTTGGCCTCCTGGTTGTGTTCAGGTCCTACTTGCCTTATTTCCCAGAACTCCAAGTTTTTTGTCATACTGAGGATGAGATCTCTGTATTTTGTCAGCATGTGGTTCTCGGTGTTACACTCCCCTTTCACTTGGTTAACCAAGAGTTGGGAATCACTGTAGGCCACCAGTTTATTTGCCCCAAAGAACTTTGCCCTTTCTATTCCCAAGATCAAGGCTTTATACTCTGCCTGGTTGTTTGAAGCTGAGAATTTAAATCTAATGAAGTCGCGGGCTACGTGTTCGCCGCCCTAGACTTGTTAAACACACCCCGGCTCCACTTCTTCCTTTTGTCATTGATCCATCTGTGTACAAGATCCAACAATCACCTGGAAGTTCATCCAGAGGCTCTCTATCCATAGGAAACTTCCTCTTCCTGGTCGTCGGCGTATATTCACTTGAGAACGCAGTCTCGACTAGGAAGTCTACCAGAGGTTGTGCCATCAATGTCTTCCTCGGTTTGTAAGTTATGTCGAACTCGGTCAATTCAATTGACGAGTTGAGTAGTCTGCCCGAGCTGTCCATCTTGTGAAGTATCTTTCTGAGTGGCGCGTCGGTGTAAACCGTGATGGGGTGAGCAGAGAAGTACGCACGCAGTTTTCTGGGGGCAATAACCAAGGCGTATGCTATCTTTTTGGCATTATAGTATCTTCTCTCGGTGTTTGACAACGCTTTGCTCACATAGTACACTGGCTTCTGACTTCCATTATCTTCTCGTACTAACACGGCCGCCATGGCTTTGTCTGTTGCTGCAAGGAATACAAAGAGTGTCTCTCCCATAATTGGACTGCTAAGTAGTGGAGGTGAACCTAAGTAATCTTTCAACTGTTGGAATGATGCTGAGAATTCTGGGGTCCAGTCGAAGTCCTTAGTTCCTTTCAAAGCCTTGAAGAATGGTAATGACTTTTCTGCCGAATTGGCGATAAATCATCCCAGGGCAGCCACCCTTCCATTCAACCTTTGAACCTCTTTTACACATGTCGGTTCTTTCATGTCAACTAGGGCCTGGATTTTCTTCGGATTTGCCTCAATGCCGCGCTGTGATACCATGAAACTGAGGAACTTGCCAGCCGTGACCCCGAAAACACATTTGCTAGGGTTGAGCTTCATGTCGTTTTCTTTCAGGTTTCTTATAGTCTCCGTCAGGTCTGGGACGTGGCTTCCTGACTTGGTCTTTATTACCATGTCGTCAATATAGGCTTCCATATTCCTGCCTATCTGGGATTTGAACACCTTGTTCACCATCCTCTGATATGTTGCGCATGCGTTCTTGAGGCAAAAGGCATCATCACATAACAATAGATCCCTCATGCTGCTTGGAAGGCGGTCTTTTCAATGTCGTCTTCGGCCATCTTGACTTGGTGGTATCCAGAATAAGCATCTAGGAAACTTAAAGTTTGGTGTCCTGCAATAGAATCGACCAACTTGTCGATCCTGGGGAGGGGATAGCTATCCTTTGAGCAAGCCTTGTTGAGATCTGTGAAGTCGATAGACATTCTCCACTTGCCGTTCTGTTTCTTCACCAATACGACATTAGCCAGCCACTCGGGGTATATCGCCTCTTGATGATCCCGGCTTTCAGCAATTTATCCACCTCGATCTCGATTGCCTTTTCTTTATTTGTGGAGAAGACCCTTCATCCCTGCTTGACCAATTTGAAAAAAATGTCCACCTCTAGTTTGTGGAGAGCGATGGCTTCTTTAACTCCAACCATGTCTTCAACTCTCCATGCGAACACGTCTAGGTTGTTTTTTAGCAGGTTGATAAGCTCTTCTCTTTCTTCTGGAGGGGAGTTGTTTCCCAATTCGTACCTTCTGTTCTGGGTAGTCAAAGTTGATAACGACCTCATCTAACTGGTCAATTGGTCTCAACTCGGGACCGTCCTTGAACTCCAAGGTTTCCACAATGATTTGCTTGACTTTTTCCTTGTCTTTGCCCTCTAGGCTCAAATTCTCCATATCTAGGAGTCTGTCTATCTTGGCTTCCATGTGGTCGGGTATTGTGGCCCCCGAGCTTGGGATGAGGGCGAGGATTGGGTTACTTGGCTCGTCCGAAACTGTGTTCATGGAAATTCAGCCAAATCCTTCTAACCCGTAAGTCACCTCGGTCTCCGTTTTGACCCTATCATCGTCTAGTACTACCCATTCCTCAGGCATGTCTACTGTTATTACACCGATTCTGGGGGCTGATGATGTGACCGTGGTCGACTTTGATATAGTAATATTCCTTTCTAGAGTATCAATCTCCATCTTAGTTTTTTCTTTCTGGACCTCATCACATGCTCAAAGAAATGTTTGGGGTTGCCCAGGACGCAACCTATGCCCTCTGGGGTTGAGAATTTCACCCTTTGGTGAGGGAGGGAAGTAACCATCCCCAATTTCCCTTGACTAGGAGAGCCGAGGATGGCATGGTAGTCACTCGCCAAATCCATAACGATGAAAGTGATCGTTGCCGATGTTTTATAGGGGTACTCACTAATTTCTAGTACCAAGTCCACGGTTCCCTTAGCCTTGGCTTTGTGATTTGTAAATCCTTCTAGTCTTCCATTGTACGGGGTCAGCATGGTATCCAGCAACTCCATTTCCTTGAAGGTTCTGTAATAGAGCACTTCTTTAGCAGCCCCATAATCTATTAAGAGCCTTTCCGATTCACAGTTGTCAATTCGGCCTGTGATGACCAACGGCTGCTCTCTCATGGCCCTGATTCCGGCCATCTCCTTAGGGGAGAAGCTGACCACTTCCTCTCCTTTATGAATCCACGGAGGTATGTGATAGACCTTACTGAGCTCATAGATCTGTTCTTTGAGCTTGGTATTTGAAGGAATTTCCTCCCTTATCACTCCAATCAGCTTTGCCCGGGGCAGTCTATCTTCGCGGCCATCCATCGTCTCGTCCTCTCTCAGATGTTTGTTGTCTTTCTTTTCTAAGTATTCATTTAGCTTCCCCTGATCGGCCTACCTGGGCATTTGTAGTATTTTCTTTAGGGCAAAGCAAGTGTCCGTCTAGTGCCTGTTATCTCGGTGGTAGGCACAGTACTTGCTTGTGTCCCTTGGGAACTTTGGGTAATCTTTAAGGGGTTTTGGATTTGGGAGATTCACCAGGTTCATGATCTCAAAAATCGGTCTCGTCAGGGGGGTGAAGATTTCCGTCGATCTCGTTCTATTCTTCCCTCGACTGCCCCCTCCGTTGGCCCCTTGGGCCGAGTCAGAAGTAGGTGGTTTACTTTCCCTTTCTCATTCTCGATCTCTGTATCCGACCATCAGTTTATTTTTTTCTTCAGCAGTGGCTGTTGCATAGGCCATCTGGTATAGTTCAGATTTTGTAAGAGGTTCTCTTACCGACAATTCATAGGTGAGCTCGTCTGATCTCTGTCCATTGTAGAAGCACATTATTATCTTCCTATTGGTGAGTCTCTCTTCTATTGAGTTGGCCAAGTCTCTGAACCTGTTGTAGAAGTTCATTGTCGACTCACTCTTTCCCTGAACTATGTTTGCCAGATCTGACAATCTTTTCTTTCTAGCCCCGGCAGTGGCGAAATACTCTAGGAAACTTGACTTTAATTTGGAGAAGGAGTTGATGCTTCTTCTTTCTATGTCCATAAACCAAGACTGGCTGCTCCAACTAATGTACTAGCAAAGGCCTTGCAAAGTACGTCGTCTTTGTTGGAAACCAAGGCCATGATACCTTCGAAAGACTGGAGGTGGTCCATGGCATCAGAATTGCCAGAATATTTGTCCAGGTGAGGAAGCTTTAACTGGGGATTAGGTGGAGAATCCTTAATCCATTGAGCATACCGACGCATCGCGTCATAGTTGGTCTTCGGCTTTCTCTGCCCCTGGTTCATCTTTATGTTGGTGTTGGTGCCCTAGGCACGTTTGTTATACGTTGTATAAGTTATCATCTTATTCATGATTATAAAGAGATAATAAGATTATTATTATTGCTCATGTTTTCTTATAATAATCTCCGTCCCTAGAGCTTGTTAAGCACTAGTATAAAGGCTAAATGATCATGGGATGATCATGATAGATTTATGGGTACTTGTTTGGAACAAGGTACTGGACATGACCCGCGGTATGAGATTTATGTCATGGTCAATGTCATATATATAGATCTCATATTAGTTATGTCATTTGAAATCCTTAGACATGAAGTTATTATAGTCTTCCACTTGATGAAGATTATGTTTGACATATTCAAACGTTACCTTTAACCAGGTAGCTATAAAGGGTATGATTGGCATAATCGGATTCACGTAGGGAAGAATAATAAGCTAAATGGATTTGTCCCTCTTCGGAGAGATGTCAAGCTTGGGCTCCTCGAAGGAATGATGTTGATGAAATGTTTGGCCAAACTCAAATGGATTTATTAGGTCAATGTCATTTGGATTATCAACATATTTGTAATCGAGAAGTATTGAACAAAAAAAAACAAGTTGACTTGTTGACCATGACTTGTGTTCAATAACATCGTGGACAAAGGGATTGTGACATGTTCTAAAGGTATGCAAACTTGTATCTAGTTATACAATTTGGGTAGGTATGAAGGTTTGCTAGAACCTAATCATATCTTATGGTTTCACGTTTGAACCCATTGCCAACTTAGTATAATCCTAAAGGATCACACACAATAGAACGAATCCTAAAAAGGACTATATTGGAATATTGGGTCGAAGAACCATTGAAGGATTTTGGAAATTAAGGGAGACTGGAGTAAGTGTGCGACCGCACAGAAAATATTGGGCGGCCGTGCAGTTTGGCTCAACTTGTACCAGAATTGTTCCAGGTTGAGTGTGCGACCGCATAGTTGGTTTTGGGCGGCCGCACAGTTTGTCGGGATTGGTTTCCTGATTCAATTTGGAAACAGATTTTGGATAGGTTTTGGACTTTCCTAATTGCGATTCCTTGCAGGTTTAGACACAAGTTACCTATTTTGGAATAGGTCTAACTTGTATATAAACAGCCTCTATTCGCCCAAAATCAACACTAAGCATTATGTAACTTTGTGAGAGCCTCCAAGGGTTTCAGAGGATGAATTTGTTGTTCTAAGAAATCCCTAGATTGAAGAACAAGAATATCAGACACATAATAATTCCATATAGTTCTATACATCATGAAAGCGTGTTTCATGATTTGGTCTAGCAACCAAGATCAAGTGTTCTTGATATTCATTAGCGTGTGGATACCGCTAGAGGGTAAAAGTTATCATCTTTATAGTTCGTTATTCTTGCATTGTTCGTGATCAAGATTTCAAGCCTCCATCGAATTCAAGGTTGCAAAATCAAAGGCATCAAGGGTTAGTATTCTAGTATTCATTATGTTGTATTTGATATAATCAATGAACGGATCTATGGCTTTGGGTTTCTATTAAATTTTAAATGCTTAATTCTGCTGCGCATGTTACTCCGAAACCCAACAGTGGTATCAGAGCCCCGTTCATGTTTATTATTTCAATACTAAGATCATGTTGTGTGTATATAAATTGTTTATGTGCCTAGCATGATATGAATATTGGATTATGATGTTTATGTGTTATATGATTTTATGTGGTTTATTGTTTTAGAAACTTTAATCGCACTATTCAATCGCAATAAAAATTATGGTGGATTTAAAATTGTTTGGATTATCAATTTTTGATTGGATCAAAGTTTTGATATTCTAGGAATTCAAGAATAAATTGTTTATTCAAGGATTTGATGATCATGGTGATTGGATCACCAAGAACACCAAATCCTAATTGAATCGGGAAAACAATTTTGAGATAAATTTTGGAACTTAAAAAATTTGGATTTTTCGGAAAGGTCCGACCGGACCCATTGTTAGTACCCGACCTGAAAATGAGTTTATTAGGACTTTCCCAAAAATACAAGAACTTTATAGGAATTAGAAACCTTGCAAAGACTTGTCCCGGATTCCCAAAATATCTCATTTATGACAAAATCTATCAAAATAGGTAACAATTTTTTCCTTAAAACCATGCAGAAACCCTAGCTTAAGAATCAAGTCAGCCTGCAACCTTGGCCACGCGGCCAACATTGCTACGCGTTGATCTTGGCCACGCGGCCACTCTTGTCACCGGCTTCAACCATGGCCAGGCGGCCAACCTTGCGCTGGATGATCCTGACCATCAGATCTTCCCATCAGTTTACTATATAAACCAATTCCATTCCATTGGTTAAAGGTCCGATTTTGAGAGTTCTAAAGTCCGAATTTTGGAGTTCTTAAACACTATTTTGCTCTCTAATTAGCATTCAAACACTCAAGAAGATCCAAGGTTTATTTCTTGCCAACATAGGTAAGTTTTCTAACTTTTTCTTCGTGTTCTTGCATCATTTTTAATGTAGATCTTCTATATTCATGTTCGTGCATGTTTATTCATAGTTTCTTCATATGCTTTGCATGTTCATTCATATGTTCATAATATGTTCTTCGCATGTTATTCGTGTTCATAGATTAAAACTTATTTATGCTACATTTAGGGTTGCGATCTTCATTATTACATGTTATTTCATAGCCGATGATGATCTAGGGTTCATCAACCCGAGGATGATCTAGGAACTACTTCTAAACCCTAATCTTTAGGTAATTCCCTCTTCATTATGCATGATCCCGATTCTTCTGCCTATTCTAATTCTCTGCGAACTACGCTGACCTGAGCTTCTCACATTGAGAGGAACGTAGGAAATCTTCGGATCCGGTCTAAATCACTAACACACTACTAACACATTCATCATGATAGAAAGACCGATCAATTCGGGCAATAGGAGTGATAACGTTCAATATTCTTCTCTTGTTGTAATTTGACCCCCGAACCCACTAAAAATGCTTTTTTCAATGTTTTGGCTTTAATTAAAACGGCGTGGCGACTCTCATAATTTTAATGTCGTTAAGAATATTCCCTTTGTAAATAAAAATAATCACAAGATACTTCCCATGCGTCGCTTCATCGGAAAGGGGTATTCACAGTAGCGACTCTGCTGGGGACTGCTTTGAAACTTTTTCAAACTTAGTGGGTCTAACTTTCGTTTACATCATGATGCTTGCCATGTTTACACATGCACGCACTTGCCATGTTTACACATGCACACCTGCCATGTTCTCACATGCACCTTACACTTTGCCATGTTCTCACATGCACCACACATGCCATGTTTACACATGCACACACCTGCCATGTTTACACATGCACACACCTGCCATGTTTAGACATGCACACAGTTACCATGTTCTCACATGCACCTTACACTTTGCCATGTTCTCACATGCACCACACCTGCCATGTTTACACATGCACACACCTGCCATATTTACACATGCACACACCTGCCATGTTTACACATGCACACACCTTTCATGTTTACACATGCACACACCTGCCATGTTTACACATGCACACACCCGCCATGTTTGCACATGCACACCTGCCATGTTTACACGTGCACCTCACACTTGCCATGTTTACACATGCACCTCACACACTCGCCATGTTTACACATGCACCCTACACACACTTGCCATGTTTACACATGCACACACCTGCCATGTTTGCACATGCACACTTGCCATGTTCACACATGCACCCGCGCACTCCGCCATGTTAATACTTGTACTTTGTATATGCCTTGTATCCTTGTACCCTTGTTATCTTCGCTTTAGTATTAGGGTCAAACAAAACTCTGCTATGCTCCCCTGTACAGTATTCTCTCTCTCTCTCTCTCATGCATTGCATTGCATCATCCTAACATTAAAAACTTCTCTCTTTTCTCTCTAAAAAGAATTAGTTTCTTGTCGCACACTACCACTAGTCCGTGTCAGCACTGCACATGTCCCCATTACCCGGAATATTCGATGTGCAGGAATTAGTGCGCTACTGTCGCACTCTTTTTGAGTCACTCGTCTATTCCACTCACCGTATACGGTGGGAACCTTTTACCTAACCCGTGTCAACCCACACTAGTATAGGTAACACACCTAGGTTTTAACCGGTTGGTTTGTCTAGCTTTTTCTTAATAGTCAATTAACGTGTTGTCTATGTCGAGTCATCCCCAAGTCAATGATGAATCGAGATCTTTGAGAGAAAGTGCACAAAAAAGTGATTTCCCTACAAGGGACGTGCCATGGTGAGATGAGTGTTTATTGTCAAGATCTCCGCTCATCATTAACTTGCGTAGGATGCAACATAGACATCACGTTAAATTCCTTTAAGGAAGGGTTAGTCGTAGGATCCGATGGTTGGTGGAAGCCGCTTGCCCTATAGGACCCTCGCCCAAATTGTCCGTTTGGGGGTGTGCAATGCAGGTGAAAAACGAGGGGTCTATAGACGTAGTGATGGCCTCCACTGATCGTAGTCCTATAACTAGTTGCGAAAAAGGGGTATCCCTTCCAACCAATTAGGATGTAAATAATGTATGTTTTTGTAAATTAAAATATACTTTGCATGAGCCTTCCCCCTCTCCTAAAGCTTCATTGCCCTTCGACCTTTCAGCAAAGCAAGTTTGGATCCGTTCGGGTGGTCGACTACAACGTGAAGCTTCTACTCCGTCCACGTTCTCAGCCTCGTCATCAGCAATGTCAACTCCCGCTTCAGCTTCAGCCTCTGCCCCTCCTGCTAGCGCCGCCGAGCTCAACATGGAGACCACTCTCAATGCTATTCCCCCAAGCCTTCAGAA
Organism: Campanula takesimana; assembly: GCA_026119855.1. Taxonomy (NCBI): domain Eukaryota; kingdom Viridiplantae; phylum Streptophyta; class Magnoliopsida; order Asterales; family Campanulaceae; genus Campanula; species Campanula takesimana. Next base: position 280,283 of record JAOWBW010001283.1, on the reverse strand, counting down.
CTTCCTCGCCGGTCTCGAAGCCAAGATCAAGAATCTCGAGGAAAGCAACAAGATGTTGGAAGACCAGAACCAACAGTTGAAGGGTCACATTCAACAAAAGGGGACTAAACTGGTGCCCGATGGGGAGAATTTCATTTATGTCGAGGATGAAGAGGTCAATACCAACTGTCCCCCCAACACCAATGCCACTGCCTTCCCATTCCCAAGCTACCGCAATGTTCCACCTCCTACTCTCTACACCCAACAAGGTTTCACTACCATGAGCAAGAACAAGGCTGTCTATGAACCTTCTCCTGAACTGCTTGGTGGCTACCTCTCTGCTAGCAAACTACCCACACCCTCGTTGCCTCTGAGTATTGGGATGGCCGCTGCTACTACTTCCACTACTCCGCCCGTCATTCTGTCAGAATCTATCCCCGACATCTCCAATCACCCTGTAGTCACGGCCATGCAAGAGTAAATGCGAAAGTTGATCGAGACCGTGGATAAGCAAAGTGCACCGACTACCAAGACAATCAACCCTAGCCAAGTGGGGGCTCTCCCCAAGGATTTTAAGATGCCTAAAGTGGTGATGTTTCATGGTGACTCGTGTCCTAAGACTCATTTGGATAGTTATGTGTTGGCCATGAGAGCTCGTGACTGCACCAACGAACAAATGGCTCGCGTATTCCATAGTACTTTGGATGGTATAGCTCTGCGATGGTTCTTGGGGCTAGAACCAAGCGAGAGGCAAACGTGGGATCAAATCAGTGCCATTTTCTGTGAGAAGTATCAAGCTAACTTGGATTGGCATGTGAATCGAACGGATCTTGAGAACACTATGCAAAAGCCCGGCGAGGCTATTTATGATTTTTACAAGAGGTGGAACCATCGGTTGTGCGAGGTCCAATACCCACCAAAAGCAAAGGAACAGAAGCAGATTTTCTACAAGTGCTTGCTACCGGAGATGAAAGCAGCTATAGGTAATGGTTACTTCCCTGATTTGCGGGAAATGGTTGACGCCGGAGTAAGGTACGAAGCAGGGTTCACTGGGATTGTGCCGCCAAAAGAAAGTCCAAAGACCAACAACAACAACTCCTTCCGCTACAAGGCTCCTACTGCGCCTGCGCCTCCTAGGGGTGGAAAGGAGTCCGTCGGCCAAGTAAATATGGTCCAGAAAGAGGTCCCGCTAGATGTCCAAGCCGTAACAAGGAATGGGGTTCCGCCGCAAAGAGAGAGGGAGCACTTTGACGATTTTGGAATGCCTATGGGGAAAGTCTTTAACGTGTTAGTCAAGAGAGGTCTTATCAAGCCTTTGGAGAATTACCAACCCGCCTACCCAAGAACTGATTTGGACGCCTCCAAGTTCTGCAAGTATCACAAGCACATTGGGCACACAACGGATGGTTGTATTCAATTGAAGCGCGTAGTACAAGGGTTGATCAATGACAAGAAGATTGAGAAGCCGAAGGGTCCTAATGTGGTGAATAACCCTCTTCCTAACAATGGGGGTGGGGTGAATATGGTGCAAACATGCGAGATCAGTATCCTGGAGCTCATGGATGCCTTTGACAAGATAGGGCTCACGATGGTGGATATCTTCATGGCATGGTGACGTTAGAAATGCTCGAACCGTTAGAAGGACACCTTCCCCGTCTTGGTTGCGATTTATCAAAGTTTTGCCATTACCACAAGTGCACCGGTCACACTACCGAAGAATGTTTTGAACTCAAGAAAGCCGTGCAGGAGCTCATCCACAAGGGAGTAGTCGAAGACCCTAGAGATTATGTAGCTAGCAATGTACCCATGGTAGAACTTAGTGAGATCACTGATCCGGCCAAGCCTGTTGTGGCGGACTGTGATGAGAAGGGTTGTATTCCAATGACTAATAATGAAGAATCTTCTTGCTACTTGTTGTCTTTAGAAGAACTAGTGAGTGAAGTCGAATCTCTAGAGGAAGAGGGTCCCAAACCCTCTCAACCTCTTTCTTGGGCCGAAATCTTCGAGGAGGCCGAAAAGACCGATGTTTCGCCCCCTTATCATGACTCGCCATTGTCTTTGGAGGAGCTACGTGCAGAAGTTTGTCTCCTTACAAGATCCGGTTAAGTGTACCAATCCGACCCGAAGGGTGCAAAGAAGGTCTTTGGGAAGGAACCCGAGCAAGCCGACCTAGACAAAGAAGACCCTATCCTCACTCAACTCAAACAAACCCAAGCCCATATTTCACTATGGTCCCTACTCACCTCCTCCCTAGCCCATCGCCTCATGCTCGAGCAAAACCTCGCCGCCACCATGGTACCATCCACTATTACCCCGGAGGACGTCACCCACATGATTGGTAATATCCACTATGGAAACATCACTTTCTCGGAGCTAGACAAGCCAGTATTCAGAGTTGATCATAATGAGCCTTTATACATCACTGTCAAGGTGAATGGCAAGAAGATTCCCCGTGTATTCATTGATAATGGTTCTGCTATTAATATCCTGCCTTCAAGGATGATGGATGTGGTTGGCATTCATGGTATTGATTTACGCCCATCCAAGCAAACCATCAAAGCTTATGACTCTACATGTCGCGCCGTGATAGGCGAAGCCACCTTACCCATTACCATCGGAACAAAGATCCTACCAACCGACTTCCACGTCATAGACATCCCCGCGACCTTCTCACTCCTCCTTGGCCGGCCGTGGTTACATCAGTCGGGCGCTGTCCCATCTTCCCTGCACCAGTGTGTGAAGTTTCAATCTGGTAATGAAGTGACCATCATCTATAGTGATCTTGTAACTGCCCAAGGGACGGACACCAAGGGCGTTCCTGTCTTACAGATTCAGCATGGCGAAGAGAGCCGACTCTTCAATGGCTTCGAAATAGTCGCTCAAGCACAGATCTTCACCATCGACCTCACCAAATCAACGGATAAAGTGGCACCTGTTGTCAAGATACTGCGTAATATGTGCTTCATACTGGGGCTGGGGCTAGGTAAGAACTTGCAAGGTCCCACAAGTCTGGTCAGAGAAATTGATCACTGAGGATTGCTCGGTCTTGGATACACCCTTACTCCTGAGGACAAGATGGAGAAACAAAGGATGGATTTGCTTAAAAAGATGAAGCTTCCCTACAAAAAGCCTGAAATGCGGCCATACCGCCTGTCCCCGAATAGCTACTTTGTCAGGGAAGGCGAGGAGTTTTCGTGTTTTGAGTTCGCCGAGCCATGGATTGACCACACCGGGAAGTTGCAGAAAGGGTTCGAGATTTTCAGAGATGTGGAATTCGATCGGTCCAACATGAAGCTGACTTACATGGAATATGACAAAGCCACGGGCAGAGTTAGAACCATTAGGCATGAGTACTCCACCAAGGTGGAAGATAACTTGGCAGATCAACTTGAAGCCGCAACCCTTGACAAGCCAGCAATAGAAGCCGCAGAAACTCCAAGTTTGACTGAGACGTGGGACGGCCAATATCTGCTTCAACATCTGGGTAATCTGGGGCTGCACGAAGACATGGTTGCCGTCATTGGAGACGATTCTGAAGATGAGGTGGACCTAAGGACATTGGTGGTGCCCATGGAGGACAAGCTCAAAAATTGGTGCATCATTGGGGGACCTATAGCTACTCCGGAATTTATGGTGGGAACACTGGGGCTTACTCCTTCTCCTGTCACCACTCCTGCAGCATCTCCTATCACTCACCCAAAAACTCCGCCCCCAGAGTCTAGTGTTTTACATTTTGAATTTAAGTCTTCCTCTAAGTCTGACGACCTTACGTCCGAAGACTATGATCTTGTTGCAAACGCTATTTTTCCTTTTGCCATGAATGAAACCCTCGACCTTTCCGAGTATCCCTCCATAGTCACTCTTTTAACTGATAAATTGGCTAATAATCAAACTAATGATATACACTTAGTTAATAATGATTCATTAGAAGAGGCAGACACAGACCAATTAAATGATGAATACATTAAAGAAATTTCAGAACAGGTTATTAATCAAAAAGAATCTCGGGCCCAAGCTGCCGATGAGGTATTAACGTGCGTGAATTTGGGGACCGAAGCCGAGCCTAAGGAAACGCAGATTGGAAGCTTCTTCAGCGGAGCCGAAAGGGAAGCACTGATTGAGCTGCTCAAAGAATATGTGGATGTGTTCGCATGGTCTTATAAAGACATGCCGGGGCTCGACAACTCGATCGTAGAGCACAGAATCCCGACAGCACCAGACGCTAAGCCAGTCAAACAGAAGCTGCGCCGCATTAAGCCGGAATGGTCTTTACAAGTGAAGGAAGGGATTGAGAAGCTACTCCGTGTGGGTTTCATCAGGGTGATCGAGTATCCAACTTGGTTATCAAATCTGGTGACTGTCAAGAAATCCGACGGTAAAGTCAGAATATGTGCAGATTTTCGGGATCTCAACAAAACTACGCCAAAGGATGACTTCCCCCTGCCAAATATCGACATGTTGGCGGACGCAACCACCCATTATGAGGCCAAGTCGTTCGTTGATGGGTTTGACGGCTATAACCAGGTAGAGACAACCGAGGAGAACCAAGAAGCAACCCCCTCCACAACCTCGGGAAGGACCATCTGTCGGCGAGTTCGAGCCGTGTTGAAGATGCAGTCTCCTCGGAACAAAGCCGAAAAAGAAGAAGTCATCAAGTTACTGCAATACCTCAACGATTTTACAACAGTGGGGGAACCGGCACTCAGAGAAATAGAAAGGGCCCGCGACCAAGAATGGAGTTCGAGATGTGAGTTCGCATTATGCTGCCTCAAGGAGTACCTCGCGAATACCCCAACCTTGCACCCGGCACATGGGAATGAACTTCAGACCCCAACACCAACGACAGAATCGTGGCCCTCGCACCAGGAGAAGGAAATTAGTGAAAAAATGCAAAGATTTTTTGAAAAATATCCCCTCTCAGTCCCCCGCTACACAAGAATAGGGACCCCTTTCGCAAAATTGTTCGACCAATTAAGACAAATGGGCGAGATGCAACCGCTAGGAGAACATTCACTCCTCTCCGAATTACCACCCCTTCAACTATTTGAATCTACCAAAAGTTGCTCTTACCACCAAGATGAAGGCCACGACACCAACGACTGTGTCGCTCTACAAAAGAGAATCCAAGGCTTGATGGACGCGAGCATGCTCACCAGCGTGAGAGGATTTTAGTTCTATGGGGAAGGCGAAAACTTAGAACTCCTCAGTTGCTGCGAAACCGAGCCTTATGTGAGGAACGGCCCAGAGGTACTCTCGCACTTGACTGCAGAAACGGTTCAAGACATCTCAAGAGAAATAGAGGGTTCGAACCAACGCGTCGACGCAATGGCCAAAGCTCGAGGCGCGCCACAAGAATAGACAGAATGGCAGATTTGGATGGCAGCCCGCTCAAGAAATCAGTCAACCTCAGCAAGCTCAGACGCTACTACGACTAGACTCCCCCTCTCTAAAAAAAAATGTTTACTACGCAAAAAGAAGCCCGATAGACTGAAAACCCGCAGAGGGCGGTCTATGCAAAATAAGGGTGCGTACAAAGCTCGCTAGATTGAAAACCCGCAAGGGCGGTCTAGGCAAAAGTTAGAGTACTCCCCCCCTCTATCTTCCCTTTCTCTAAAATCATTCTAGTCCGACTGGAGTGAACTACGGTGACCTGAGCCCCTTAGTCCTATTTGTAAAAGGGGAACGTAGGCAGCCTTTCAAAAGGTGCGGTCTAAAAAACAAATAAATATCCAAATCTTGTCAAGCAATAAAGATAGAAGTTGTATTTTCTGAAAGCAAAAACTTTTATTTCCATAGTCATTGCATGTTAACACTTATTTGATGAGTCTAAGCTTGACATACTTTTTGAATAAATAACCTATTCTGAAATTGAAACTAAAACAAAAGTAACTAAATTAAAAACAATGTGTTTGCAACGACTATGGAAGGATCCTCGGAACTACTCTTTAGTGCCACTCGTGCCTTCGGTCCCTTTCTTCTTGCTTTGACCACGGCGAACCTGCTTCTTGTTAGGGTTCTTACAAAACCTCCTCTCAAATTCACTAACCCCTTTCGCTTTGACACTAGGAGTCTCTCCATCCTTTCTCTTCCTTGAAGTCCCCGCTCCATCTCCATTAGCCATGCTCTGACTCCTCTTCCTCTCATAAGCCATCGCCTCCTTCATCCTCAATGAACAACTAGGAGCACAGGATGCCAAAATAGTGCCCCTTAGGGTCTCTAGAGTCTGCTCCGTTTGCCCAAGTCTCTCCATAAACCAATCCAAATACTCTCGTGATAGGTAGGTGTTGTTGGAGCGTGTGATGAGAGTCCTATGGCAAAAACCGGCCTCGCCCCACATTTGAGAAAGGAGAACCGAAGCGCTATCGTCCAAATGAAGTATGCCAAAAGGAAAACGGGTCCTCTCCTCATCCCAACCCTCGGGGATGGTTTGCACTAGACCGTATTGACGGAGTACTCTAGCGGGGTAGTAGAAAGTGGTCCCAGAAAATGACAGAACTTTAATCATGTACAGTCCCACTTGCTTCTCCTTCACGGAATTAATGTGCCAATGGGGCACCACCCACTTGATGTCATCGGTCACCATCTCCACCAAGTACCTCTCCCAACCCTCTAGAGTCATGCCCTCGAACCTCTCCTCCATACCTCTAATACGGTGCATCCATGGGGTCACCGCCGAAGAAACCGCTGGCTTGTTTACTCGGAGCCTTTCTTGCAACCACATGGTCAAAAGTCTATCACTGCCGCACGGCATCCCGCCATAAACCGCAAGATGAGGAATCCCACAAATGAGCTCCCCAAGGATGGCCGGTACAATGTCATGTCCCGAACGAGCCGCATTCACCATGGTCAAACATCCCTCACTATCACATCCGACTTCGGAAGGGAAAAGAATAGAAGCAAATAAACACAAGGCAAGATGGTCCAAAGAACGGTCCGAGGTCACATCCGCATGCATAAAGTGCCTTGGCATCCAAGAAAGGTTGATATAGCCACCTCTAGCATACTTACCAAGGTCATCTGCGGGCACACCAAAGGCTATCAACTTGTCATGCAAAGAAATAAAATCAAAGGGCAATGCAAGTGTACCCTTCCCTTCACAACCGCAAAGCGCCTTGATGTCTTCATAAGTGGGTACCATCTCATTAAAAGAAAAGTTGAAAACATGAAGAGTGTCGTTCCAAAACTTCCCGCAAGCTTGCAAGAGGTTAGTGTTGGAGTTCATGTGCAAGAATGACCAAAGACACTTGATCCCATAGCGCTTCTCAAATTTCCTACGACAAGGACCGGATATCTTGGCAACCCACTTCTCCAAAGATGTTATGAAAGCTCTTTTTTCAAGTCTAGAAAGCCTTGCATTGTGATCCATGACAAAAGAAGAGAAAGTTGATGATTGGAACTCAAAATTGATCAAAAGAGCTGCTGGTACGAAGTTGAATAGGACACAAACTCCCATTAAATACTACACAACTCCCGATTATTGCCAGGAAAAGGAAAACCGGAGGCGGCGCAAGATTTGGCCACGCGGCCACATATGCCCTTGGCCCCGCGACCGATATTGTCCTTGGCCAGGCGGCCAACTTCGTCCTAGGCCACGCGGCCAACATTGCTCCGGATCTTGCCATGGCCAGGCGGCCAACATTGCTCTGGACCTCGCCATGGCCATGCGGCCAACATCGCTCCATGCAGAAATCCAGTTTGTTTCCTCCCACTCCGTGACAGATCCATGCAACTACGTACCTACCCCCTTCCATGGCTCATGCATTGTATAAAATTAGGAACATTTGTAAAATAACTAGTTTGCACAAGTAGGCTCCCACAATAAAATTGCATTTTTAGAACATAATATACATACATGCATTTTATACATTGGTTCTATACATACATATCCCTCTGCTCTCTACTAGCTAACAGTGTAGGAAATAAAGATGGACCCCGCCTAATCAGAATCTTCCTCCGTGGTGTCTCCACGCCGCGTTAAAGCCCGAGAGCTACCGGCACCCGAACTCCGTCCCCGGACCGCTCGACCACCAATGTGAGAAGAGCCCGCACCGTTCGGAGACCGCTCACGACGCTGGGGTGACGCAACGTCGTCCCTCTGACAAGTACATGAATGGTACGCTTCCCTCAGTAAGCGCATCAACACGTTCTCCCGCCGAGCTGAACGGATATATGCCTCCCGAGTCACCTGAAAGGGAAGCCAAGGCAAATGATTACAATGCATAAAGAAATAGGTGTGTGCAAACATGACTAATATAAAGCACAAAGCCGTACCCCAGCGTCAGGCGGAGGAATGAATGTCTCCTCAATAAGATCTGCATCAATCGGCTCCAAGCTAAGCTCCACCTCCCGACCGCCCCTCATCACTCTCACGCTACTCGAGCGAAGGGGCATGTCAACCAAAGGTCTACTCCTACCTACATAACGGGCCGATCTCGATCCATCTCCCGATAACATCCTAGCCCGAACCTGAGGGCTGATCAGCCGTGTCCGCACGTAGCCGGCATAGTCATCACTCCCTCTGTAATGCTCTGCCGGAGTAGGAGCCAAGAAAGTCGCCAACCTCGCGGGACGGATCATATCCCGAGGAGGGTCATAAGGAGCCTATGGTAACGCACCAGCCCTGTGCTGATGAACCACCCTCTCTCCGAGATACATGGCCTCCCCGGTGAGACCCACAAGCAGAACCCTAGAGGCGGTCAACTCCACTACATAAGGACCCACCGAAGCCTCATTGGACGGACTCCATGGGTAAAATCGAACCCCGATGGGCTCAGACATCGTGAACACCCTCCTCAGTTCAGCAGCATCCACCGTCTTCCTATCCCGGTTTCTGCGGGGAGGAGCCCTGTTGCCTTTACACCAGTACGACATGATGGGAACAACCTTGTTAGCACTCATCACCAACTGAAAAGGGTCGACACCGAAGATCTCGTACACCCAAGCCTGTACATACAATGAAAAAGGACATTTCAGACCAAAAGATAGAGCGGAAATCTCAACAATGTGAAAAAGAAAGGTAGTCAAGAGCATACCTCAAAGGCGAACTGTAACCCGTCAAAGGCCAACGAGCTAGCCCTCGAGCAATGGTCCAAAGCCCGGTAAATCTCAGCCAAACCGGCTCCGCCCCAAGAAATCCCACCGACTAGGTCCAAGTCCACGAGAGCCCCTAGCAGTGAATACCGGCAGACAGTAGCCTCACTCGGAAACAAGATCTCTGAAAAGCTGTACCATAAGAACAGCCGGACCAAACAATCCAAATCATACTCCCCCCTACCAAAAGCTTCAATAGCCACCTCCACCAAGCGATTCACCTTCCCGGCCTCCACTCCATAACCCTTGACACCTCCTCCCCGGTCGGTGTCGACTCCCAGCAGAGCCTGTCTATAGTCCCGCCGCTCCGCCAAGCTCTCATCAAAAGGCAAAGGGGTACCAGTAAACCTCAACCCTGTGATGGCCGCGAAATGCGTCGGCGTGATAGTAATCTTTCCCCAACTGAAGTGGAAGGTATGGGTGGTATCCCACCAGAACTCCCGGCACACCTCTATCACCGTTGCTACCTTCAGGGTAGCCCCGACCATGCGGACACTGTCAAAGAATGGGCCAAAGCCCATAGCCTTGATCTGAGCACGCAAACCACCCGGTCCCTCCGGCAGGGACGCTCACAGTTTGCCCACAGTCACTGTGGACCCACGAGCCTTGATCCCCTGCAGGTAAACACAGCACAGGTATGTTACCATTCTAGCAATCTACAATTCTAGCAATTTAAATTCTAGCATTCCATTATTCTAGCATTTCATATTATGTACATAAAACATACAAATGTGTGAGAAGGAGAGAAGTAAAAATTCGAAATTTACCTCTCGCGTCTCCGAAAGCCCCATCGACCAATGATGTTTCGAGTCGATGTAAAAATCGTAATCTTGGTCGAACGTAGACCACGGCAGATTATCGCGATAATTCCGAGTCGCGGCCCATGGTCTCAAACCACCCCGTGGAACCAAGGGCACTGCTTCAAAGCCCGCTCCTGGGTCAGCCCCTACATTTACCTCGCCCTGAGCATCACCGTGCCTCTCTCCTTGTTGTTCTTGTTGTGGAAGCATATACCCACCTTGGCCCGGAAAATCCCTGAATAACGCCTCATTGATCCAATCTGCCATAGCTTTAAGAAATATGTGAAATGAAATCTTCAAAATTATTAAAATCCGAGCCTCCTCTCTCTAAAAAATCAATTTTCTCTCTCTAACTCGTCAACAATGGAGGACGGAAGGAGAAGAAAGAAGAAAGAAGGAGAAGAGGGAGGGTTTCTGGTGATGTGACCAAGAGTCAGCCCGCCAGCAACTTTGGCCACGCGGCCACTTTTGCGCTTGCGACCCCAGCCGTCAGATCAGCGATCCGCGTGAAGGAGATCTGACCACTCAGCGCTCTTGGCCACGCGGCCACTATTGCAATTCAGTGTGTTTGGCCACGCGGCCAACCTTGTCCCTTCAGATAAAATTCCCTTTTTGCCCTTGATCTTTTCCCTTTAATTCATTTTAAATGCCCTTAGCACTATTTTGACTGATATTCGTTACCTTTGGGTACGGAAAGCCCCTTAAAATTTCCATTCTTCACCGAATATTTGCTTAGGATTCGTATGATTACAGAGACTTCGGCGCCTCTATGACATACGCATCCTAGATCGATCGGGATTGGCAGAAGCCTCGGCGTTTTCTGTTCGCGAGAGATCCAGCATCTATTATTAGGATTCGTATGGTTGTAGAGACTTTGGCGCCTCTATGACATACGTATCCTTGATCAATCGTGATTGGCAGAAGCCTCGGCGTTTCTGTTTGCGAGAGATCCAACATCTATTAGGATTTGCATGATCGTAGAGACTTCGGCGCCTCTAATGACATACGTATCCTTGATCGATCGTAGTTGGCAGAAGCCTCGGCGTTTTTGTTCGCGAGATATCCGACATCTATTACTTTAGCGCAATCGGTAGGAGCCCTGGCGATCCTGATTGCGTTTACCATTCCACCTTGGGATTATTTGGACAACGTAGTCTTTAATTTTCCCAAATAACTTCATTGCTTACGAATGTTCGTTCTTCATACAAGATAGTATCCGTATGTTTATTATCCACAGTAGAAGTTCGATGTCTCGTCTTTCCCCAATGTCTCTGAACTACGACCGGCTTGATTCCTCGGAGGATACGTAGGAAACCTGAAAAGGTTCAGCCACCCGACCGACATGGTCATCTATTGTCCCCAGCAGGTGCATTTTCCCCAGCAGAAGACGTTGCTCCCCATCAGAGGACAGTCCTTCCCAATTTCCCCATCAGATTTGAACTACGTTTGGCTTGATTCCCCCGCGGATACGTAGGTCGCCTGTCAAGGTTCAGCCGTTCCCTTACCTTTCATCTGTTTTGAAACTCATGTTTCAGACGGATCCTTCTTTAATCGTCGACCCCACATTGCCTTGCAAGAAGCGTCGCCGAGGGGCTACTGTTAGTACCCGACCTGAAAATGAGTTTATTAGGACTTTCCCAAAAATACAAGGACTTTATAGGAATTAGAAACCTTGCAAAGACTTGTCCCGGATTCCCAAAATATCTCATTTATGACAAAATCTATCAAAATAGGTAACAAATTTTTCCTTAAAACCATGCAGAAACCCTAGCTTAAGAATCAAGTCAGCCTGCAACCTTGGCCACGCGGCCAACATTGCTACGCGTTGATCTTGGCCACGCGGCCACTCTTGTCACCGGCTTCAACCATGGCCAGGCGGCCAACCTTGCGCTGGATGATCCTGACTATCAGATCTTCCCATCAGTTTACTATATAAACCAATTCCATTCCATTGGTTAAAGGTCCAATTTTGAGAGTTCTAAAGTCCGAATTTTGGAGTTCTTAAACACTATTTTGCTCTCTAATTAACATTCAAACACTCAAGAAGATCCAAGGTTTATTTCTTGCCAACATAGGTAAGTTTTCTAACTTTTTCTTCGTGTTCTTGCATCATTTTTAATGTAGATCTTTTATATTCATGTTCGTGCATGTTTATTCATAGTTTCTTCACATGCTTTGCATGTTCATTCATATGTTCATAATATGTTCTTCGCATGTTCTTCGTGTTCATAGATTAAAACTTATTTATGCTACATTTAGGGTTGCGATCTTCATAATTACATGTTATTTCATAGCCGATGATGATCTAGGGTTCATCAACCCGAGGATGATCTAGGAACTACTTCTAAACCCTAATCTTTAGGTAATTCCCCCTTCATTATGCATGATCCCGATTCTTCTGCCTATTCTAATTCTCTGCGAACTACGCTGACCTGAGCTTCTCACATTGAGAGGAACGTAGGCGATCTTCGGATCTGGTCTAAATCACTAACACACTACTAACACATTCATCATGATAGAAAGACCGATCAATTCGGTCAATAGGAGTGATAACGTTCAATATTCTTCTCTTGTTGTAATTTGACCCCCGAACCCACTAAAAATGCTTTTTTCAATGTTTTGGCTTTAATTAAAACGGCGTGGCGACTCTCATAATTTTAATGTCGTTAAGAATATTCCCTTTTTAAATAAAAATAATCACAAGATACTTCCCATGCGTCGCTTCATCGGAAAGGGGTATTCACACCCATGCCTTGACCCGGCCGGACCAAGGGTTTGGCGCGGGGGTGGGGTTTGGGTTTTGGGTGTGGATCTTGGGTTTAAATTTCCTATTTGTTTTGGTCTTGTGATTCTAAGATTGGTTCATGGTTTGGATGGCTAATCTACGTTCATCGAGATTGTGTTTCCCAAATTTGATCGCAATCAAAGTTTCAAAGATAAAATTAAGTTAGAATTATGAAGAGTTCATAATTGCTAAAATTAAGAAACAAAGTTCTTGATTCAAAGATTGGAGATCCATGTGGAATTGTGGATGCAATTGGCCTACGTTCATCGAGACCATCTATTTCTTAGTTTCGGCCACATGGACTACTTTCTTTGTTTCTTGAATTAGTGCGAATTGTGGTTGTCAATGGCTTAGTTCGGCCGCACTTCTTGTTGTCTTGATTTGGAGATGATAACCAAAGTCCAAATATTTTCATCCTCATAATTATAGAGAAACTAATGACACATAAATATTATGCTTAAATTAATGATGATTAATTTAGTGGCTAAACTTGATGCGTAACATGTTTATCTTGTGTGCTCATAAATGTGTTGTATGCTTTATGGTGATGAACCTTCTTAAAAGTTTTAAGTCCTCTTGCCATGCCATGATTAAAACACTTGTAAGTACACGGGTATTTTCATGTGGGCTCGCCAAAGCGAGGTGCATTGATTATATTCTTGTATAAGCAAGATGAGTGAATAAGAGTTTCCTATAAGTTTAAAATGGTTGGACTTAACTAGGCGTCAAAACAGTTTTGGGCCAAAGGCAAAGATGAGATTAAACATGCTTTTGAAATTGGATCTCTAAGAGTCATATTGGATATGATTGACATGTTTGTCTACCTAATTAATTTGATTTTGAGCGGTGCTCCAAAGCGTACTCAGGATTAAATTAAAGTTGGATCTTAGCCCAAATTTAAAAGAATCTCATACAAGGATCTAAGAGTCATATGAGATATGATTGACAGGGTTGTCTACCTAATTAATTTGGTTTTGAGCGGTGCGCCAAAGCGTACTCAAGATTAAATTAAAGTTGGATCTTAGCCCATTTAAATTATATTATACATTGGATGTATAAGAAGGTTATATAATTTAGTGGGAGTTTTTTTTTGAAAAATACATTATTTATCTCTTTAATGAGATTGATACTTGTAAAATTTTGGAAATTTTGCATGAGTTGTAGATGACAACTAACTTAAAATCGTTGCGATCAATCCTTGATAAGGATAAGCTTCAAGAGAATGGTACAAACTTCATGGATTGGATCCTGAGCCTAAGACTCGTTCTAAGGCAAGAAGATGGGTTGTACATTCTTGATGGGCCTATTCCTAAAGAACCCAATACCGGAATAGACAATCACAAGAATCATGAGTATGATTCTGGGAATGTGAGTTGTCTCATGCTCGCGATTATGTGCTCAAAACTCCAACAAAGTTTGGAACCTGTGGAAGCTTATTAGATAAGAGTGGAGTTGAGTTACAGGTTTCAAAGAGCAATCTAAGCAAAAGAGGTATCCAACCATTGTTGCATTCACTTCTTGCAAAAGGAGTAAATTGCAACAAGTGGAACCACACATGCTTAAGATGAAAGGCTACGTAGAGTATCTTGAGAAACTTGGCAGTCCAATTGGATTGGAGCTAGCCATGGATCTTATTCTTAATTCACTGCTAAAGAGTTATAATCACAAATCACTTTGTGATGAACTATAACTTGTATGGAATGGATAAGAATCTCTCCGAGTTGCATGATATGCTGAAAACTGTGGAGATGAAGATGATGGAGAAAGGTTCTCCAGTGCTCATGGTTCATGATAGGAAAAAGGGCCAAGTGCCAAAGAAAGGTAAGACAAGCGTTGTCAAACCTAAAGGAAATAATTATGGCTAAATAAAATAATAACTCTTATTGATGCAATTTGGTAAAATGGCAATTGGATTGACCATTTAAAATTGTAGTCAAAATTTTGGACGATCAATAAAAGAGAATGGTAGTGGGACTACCACTCGGAATATTTATGTTATAAATCAGTCTTTCTAAATTTAATTATTGGGTATTGGATACCGGATGTGAATCCCACATTTGTAAAATGTGCAATAATTAGTAAATTGAAAGACTACTTATCGTAAAGGTTGATCTATGAATAGTAATGATGCAAGAGTTGCAACATTGTTCATAGAACACTTGTAAAGTAATATAGTAGGAAATATTATTTTGTTATAAGATAATGAAGGATATTCATTTCTTATTTAAGAAAGGTGATTTATTTATTATGATTTACTTCATTGTGTTATCATATAAATAATCTTATATCCTAAATCTTGAAGAACAAAGTAATAAAGGCTATAACGTAAATAATTGAAATTCTTTATGCATTATTGTTTTGATCAAAAAATGAGAAATGCATATCTAAAATTCTATAGGACGGAGTTTTAAGTCATATGATTTGGAATCACATGATTTATGCAAATCTCATTTACTTGGACCAAGACACCTTTTACTATGAATAGTAAAAGGCTAATATCTTACTTGACCTAATACATTTCGATGTATCTGGTGCATTAAGTAGCAATGTTAAAAGAAAAGTTTGGTTATACTTGGGAAAACTATTCAAAGATTTTGACTCGATTGTGATGATGAATAATTGAACCAATGTTTTGATAGTTATCATTAAGGTTGTGAAATAGTTTCACAATAAACTCCACTAAGAACACCATTTGGAATGATGTGTCTACATGGAGGCATTGAACCTTATTGGATATGGTTCATAAGATGATAAAATCAAAATTGATCTTCAATTATTTGTTTTGGGGTTATGTATTACAAACCGCTATAATTACACTAATTTGAGTTCCATCAAAGGAGGTTAAAAGGTGAATGAAAACCGGGTTTGTCTTTCATAAAGATTTAAGATGGTGAGACCTTTTGAAAAGGAGCTGTCTGGGACACACTCACATTTAAATCTAACAAATATATTTTCATGGGATATCCTAAGGAAACTTGAGGATAATGTTTTTGTTGGTAGTGGTGCCCTAGGCACGTTTTATAAACGTTGTAATTGTTATCATTTATTTCATATCAATAAATAGATGTTTTGATTATTATCGTTGTTCATGTTTACTTATAATAATATCCGTCCCTAGTACTTGTTAAGCACTAGTATAAAGGCTAAATGATCATGAGATGATCATGTTAGATTTATGGGTACTTGTTTGGAACAAGGTACTGGACATGACCCGCTGTATGAGATTTATGACATGGTCTATGTCGTACATATATCTCATATTAGTTATGTCATCTGAATCCTTAGACATGAAGTTATTATAGTCTTCCACTTGATGAACATTATGTTTGACATATTCAAACGCTACCTTTAACCGGGTAGTTATAAAGGGTATGATTGGCATAATCGGATTCACGTAGGGAAGAGTAATAAGCTAAATGGATTTGTCCCTCTTCGGAGAGATGTCAAGCTTAGGCCTGTCGTAGGAATGATGTTGATGAAAATGTTCGGTCGGACTCAAATGAATTGATTAGATCAATGTCATTTGGATTATCAACATATTCGGAATCGAGAAAGTATTGAACAAAACAAGTTGACTTGTTGACCATGACTTGTGTTCAATGACATCGTGGACAAAGGGATTATGACATATTCTAAAGGAATGCGAACTTGTATCTAGTTATACTATTTAGGTAGGTATGACGGTTTGCTAGAACCTAATCATATCTTATGGTTTCATGTTTGAACCCATTGCCAACTTAGTGTAATCCTAGAGGGTCACACACAATAGAACGAATCTTAAATAAGGATTATATTGGAATTTTGGAATCTTTGGGAATTTGGACAAATGGGCGACCGCACAGGATGTCTTGGGCGGCCGCACAGTTTGGGTCAGTTAGTACCAGAAACCTTCCAGATAGATGTGCAACCGCACAAGGGTTTTGGGCGGCCGCACACCATGTCGGGCCTGGTTTCTTATTTGATTTGGAAAAGAATTTTGGATGGGTTTAGACACAAGTTTCCTATTTGGAATAGGTCTAACTTGTATATAAACAGCCAAATTTGGCCAGAATCAAAGCCAATGCTTTAGGCAAGTCTCCAAAGAATTTGAGAGAGATTTATTTTGTTCTAAGACATCCTTGATTGAGGAACAAAATAATACACAAACAAAATTCCATATAGTTCATATTGATTGTAAAAATGTGTTTCACAATCTTGGTCTAGCAACCAAGATCAAGTGTTCTTGATATTCGTTCGTGGTGTGGATACCGCTAGAGGGTGAAGCTTATCATCTTCTAAGTTCGTGTTCTTACTTTTGTGATCAAAGCTTCAAGTTCTCCACCAAGATCAAAGACCAAATTCAAAGTCATCAAGGGTTAGTTTTTCTAGTATTCATATTGTTGTATTTGATTTAATCATATGAATGGATCTATGGGCTTTGGGTTTCATAAATTTTAAATGCTATTTTCTGCTGCGCATGTTACTACGAAACCCAACAGTTTTACTCATAAGAAACAAATGGTTTGTTACTTATGATGGTGCTTTTCGTGATAAGTCATTCATCTCTAAAAGAATAAGTAGGAGTAAAATATATCTCGAATGGATCGAGACCTAGAAAATATAATTTGACCTAAGATGGAAATTGAACAAATTTTCACAAGGAGTCGTGAAAAGTCCGTTCAAGTTATACAAAGTACTTGTGTACATGATAGGATACAATCTATAACAAGAAATATTGGATATTTAAAAATAGAAAGTATTGAGGTAAAGTTCATTGAAAGATGACACGTTTGCCACCTATCGAAGGTACAATGTCCGCTCCATATTTAGATTAATGACATGGAGTCATAAAGTCTAAAAGCCAATCCATGTGTAATAATCAAGTTTGGAACTTGATCATTCTAACATAAGGTGTAAAAACCAAAGGAGAGGAATGAGTTTTCTTGGAGAAAACTTACATGGGTAGCGAGAAACTTACTAGAATTCTCATAGTCGCATGTTCATATTTGGAATATGAAATTTGACAAAATGATGTCAAAACAAGCATTCCTCAACGGGAACTAAATTAAGGATGTATTGGATACAACCTAAAGGTTTTGACAGTCAAAGAAAATTCTAATAAATTATGTAAGTTGCAGAAATCCATTGGATGGATTAAAGCAAGCTTATGGGAGTTGGAATCTCCGTTTTGATAAATCAAAATGGTTTTGTTTTATCAAGAACGGAGATGAACCTTGTATATACAAGATGATTAGTGGGAGCATAGTGCTATTCCTTATTTAAATATGTGGATGACATATTACTCATTGGAAACAACATTCCTACACGTAGGAAAGTGCTTCAATGAAAGATATGGAAGAAACCGCATATTCCCTTGTCATCAAGGAAGCTAATTTATTTAAAGCCAAAGTACACACATTGACAAAGTCATTAGAAGATTTCGCAAGGAAAATTCTAAGAGAGGACAGTTATCAGTGTTACATGGAGTTTCTCTATGCAACGACTCAAATGTCCTAAGACAAATGATGAGCATAAGAAAATGGATGGAATGCCATTTGCTTTGGTAATTGGATCCATCGTGCCATGATAAGTACTAAGCCGGATATATCTAATGCTTAGAGCATAACGAGTAGATAATAATCCAACACCAGTGAGAATCACTGGATTGCTGTAAAACAATTCTTAAAGTACTTTAGAAGCACTAAAGATTTTTTTTGATTTATGGAGGAATGGAAGATGATATCTTCGTATATGGGTACATGGATACATGCTTCCAAACCGACAAAGATAATAGAAAAATCGCAATCGAGTTTTATAACTAATAGTGAAGCTGTAAGTTGGAATGGTTCCAAGCAGAGTACAGTCACTAAAATCTACAAAAACAAAACTAAGTATATTGCTGCATTAGATACTGCAAAGGAAACTGTTTGGATTAAGAAGTTCATTAGTGAACGTGAGATGGTTCCTAGCATTGCTAATCCAATAAATAGACCTTATTAGTAATAATAGTGGTGCTATTGCTAAAGCAAATGAACCAAGGGCACATCCTAAATCCAAACACATACTTAGGCGTTTTCTTATCGTTCGAGAAATCGTTGATAAGAGAGACGTATATATATGCAAAGTACATAGTAATGATAACATTGCGGACACGCTAACAAAGGGACTTCCACAAGCTAAACATGATGGTCATGTTAGGTCCATGGGTATTAGATACCTTGGTGATTGGGCCTAGGGCAAGTGGGAGATTGTTGGTGTTGGTGCCCTAGGCACGTTTGTTAAACGTTGTATAAGTTATCATTTTATTCATGATGACAAAGAGATAATAAGATTATTATTGTTGCTCATGTTTTCTTATAATAATCTCCGTCCCTAGAGCTTGTTAAGCACTAGTATAAAGGCTAAATGATCATGGGATGATCAGGTTAGATTTATGGGTACTTGTTTGGAACAAGGTACTGGACATGACCCGTGGTATGAGATTTATGTCATGGTCAATGTCATATATATAGATCTCATATTAGTTATGTCATTTGAAATCCTTAGACATGAAGTTATTATAGTCTTCCACTTGATGAAGATTATGTTTGACATATTCAAACGTTACCTTTAACCAGGTAGCAATAAAGGGTATGATTGACATAATCGGATTCACGTAGGGAAGAATAATAAGCTAAATGGATTTGTCCCTCTTTGGAGAGATGTCAAGTTCGGCCCCTCGAAAGAATGATGTTGATGAAATGTTTGGCCAAACTCAAATGGATTGATTAGATCAATGTCATATGGATTATCAACATATTCGGAATCGAGAAAGAATTGAACAAAAAAAACAAGTTGACATGTTGACCATGACTTGTATTCAATGACATCGTGGACAAAGGGATTGTGACATGTCCTAAAGGAATGCGGACTTGTATCTAGTTATACTATTTGGGTAGGTATGACGGCTTGCTAGAACCTAATCATATCTTATGGTTTCAGGTTTGAACCCATTGCCAACTTAGTATAATCCTAGAGGGTCACACACAATAGAACGAATCTTAAAAAGGACTATATTGGAATATTGGGTCGAAGGACCATTGAAGGATTTTGGAAATTAAGGGAGACTGGAGAAAGTGTGCGACCGCACAGAAAATATTGGGCGGCCGCACAGTTTGGCTCAACTTGTACCAGAATTGTTCCAGGTTGAGTGTGCGACCGCACAGTTGGTTTTGGGCGGCCGCACAGTTTGTCGGGATTGGTTTCCTGATTCAATTTGGAAACAGATTTTGGATAGGTTTTGGACTTTCCTAATTGCGATTCCTTTCGTGTTTAGACACAAGTTACCTATTTGGAATAGTTCTAACTTGTATATAAACAGCCTCTATTCGCCCAAAATCAACACTAAGCATTATGTAACTTTGTGAGAGCCTCTAAGGGTTTAAGAGGATGAATTTCTTATTCTAAGAAATCCCTAGATTGAAGAACAATAATATCACACACATAATAATTCCATATAGTTCTATACATCATGAAAGCGTGTTTCATGATTTGGTCTAGCAACCAAGATCAAGTGTTCTTGATATTCGTTCGCGTGTGGATACTGCTAGAGGGTGAAACTTATCATCTTTATAGTTTGTGATTCTTGCATTGTTCGTGATCAAGATTTCAAGCCTCCATCGAATTCAAGGTTGCATAATCAAAGGCATCAAGGGTTAGTATTCTAGTATTCATTATGTTGTATTTGATATAATCATATGAACGGATCTATGGCTTTTGGTTTTTATTAAATTTTAAATGCTTAATTCCGCTGCGCATGTTACTCCGAAACCCAACACTTTATATTGTCCATCCTCTCCTGCAAATCCATTATGATCTGCTCACTGAATCTTGAGCTACGGTGGGAGCTTCTTGGCCTGTCTTTTTCTTTATCTTGGCCCCTCCCAGCAACTCGGCTTGTGTCTGGATCATCACGGGGTCGTCTTGGGGGAGTACGGCGAGATGGCTCCTGTCTTGGTGGGACTTGGTCTTGATTTTGCCATCGTCATCTTTCTCCTAGAAATCTCACATCTGGAGATTCTGCCTCATCTTCTCTCCTACAGTTTATCTGATCTCTCAGATCTCTTCCACCGAGATTAATTGGACCAAGTCGACCTTCTAGGCGGCTTGGTGGAGCAGCTCAGTTTCCTAGGGGTGAATCGCGCGGTTCCTGATGACGTCTGTCATCAGTACGTAGGTTTCCCCTACGGTCACTTCTTTCTCCGCCTTCCAAAGATCCTCTAGTGTTAGAGGGCTGGGCGAAGGACGCCAAGGAATGATCGTGATCGAATTCTTGGAGAGCCCTCTGAGCATCAGCTAGTTGCTGAAGGGTTGAGAGATTCTGATGTAATAATGCCCTTTGATCAATTGGTGCCGGCCTAGAAGGGACAGCCTCGGTAGGCTGAGGGTGTGAAGTTGTCCATCTCTGTCACCATACTGATGAGTAATTTCAGGCGCCGGTCCTCTGGAACGGGTGTGCATCCCGCCTCCCTGAGGTGGAGGAGGGAGGCCTTGATTCAGAACATTATTATTTGCCACGTTAAGCGGTGGCGGATTGAGATTAGCGTCTGGTGTAACGCTAGCTTCCCGACCGTCAGCACGAATTCCATACATGAGGAATTTGTGGCTTTCCGAACAGAAAGATTCTCCAAACGAAGGTTCCCGGCAATGGAACCAAACTGATGCTGCCAATAATGTGTCGGATCAGCCCTTCGTCTAGTGGTTCGGATAAATCCAGCAATGAGAACTTCCCCGTTCGGATCTGCGCACAATGAACAAACATAAACTACGCTGGGGCTTCACCGGCGTAGGCCCTCCGGCGTGAGATTAAGAATACGGGTGGTATATATGAATAGAGAAATCAATTGACTAGTTTTGAGCCAAAGAGTTCATTACCCGTTTCCTGTGTAGAGGACCTATTTATATAGGCGCGGGTGAATGAGTCCTAACTTATTAGAAAATCTAGGGAGCCCGTAATGTTGTGGGACTCGCATTCCTTGGAGATAGACTCCGGATAAGGATAAGTGGTGTCTCAGTTATCTTATAGAAGAGATATCCTTGTTTAGATAAGGATCTTCACCGAGTCGTATTATAACTCTATATGCGGTCTCCCGATGACAATGGGAGGTTTCTGATGTAGGTCGGCCCGTTATCCAGCTCGGCTCGCCGTAGAGGTCGATTAGGGATTGGGCTCCTTGAGTTCGACCTAGGCAAGGACTGCCTGCTCGACCTGATTGATGTCGGCCTATAGCATAATCTTCTGGTGAATGGGCCTCTCGGTATAGGCCTTTTAGGTGTATGGGCCCAGAGCATATGGGTCCCATTTTATCCATGTGAGTTTATGTCGTTCAGTAGGAGAACACATATTGAACATGAAAATCCCAAAGTTTGGAACCCAGAAAGTATGCCTAAGTCCTTCGAAAGATCTCTGACATTGTGATGTCAGAGATTGGGAATTTGAAAACTGGTTTTTGAAGAGGTAAACAAAGGAGCAAAAGTGATACTTAGTTGAGTCCAAAAATTAGAATAAAAATATGACCATCTTTATTAGCTTTCTGGAAACAAAATTCATTTTTTAATCTTGGTCTAACAACCAATTTTAACCAGGGTTTTAAGCATAAGAACAGATCATGGCACAGAGATAGGCAAGCAGGGCAATACATCTGTCACTCGAATTTATGCATGAAAACCCTACCAAATCATGGAATATAGACACAAAATTGAATGAGCATGAACTTGAACATGTGATAAACAACTTTCATGTTTGGGGCTAAGCCCAGAAATCATATTAAGAATGAGCTTTTAGGAGAAGAAAATCGTTGGTCATGACAGTTTTGCAGGAACTGATAATAATACTCACAAAGATGGACCTCAAAACACCATTAAAAGCCATAACCAAGCCATAAAACTTAAGGATCTTCTCATTTAACATGTTGAGATAATTATTGGATAGCTATTTGACATTAAAACTAAATTACAGATGGATATACATAGGAAGAAAGGGAGAGGGACAGATTCATGGCACTTGGGAGCAAAGGGGGTATTTAGACATGTATAAGCTAAACCAAACAAAGAAATGGACATGGGATCATCATCAACACATATATACATCCCAAAGCTCAGATTCCAACATTAAAAATCTTATTTGCATGGCCATATTAAGAGTTATACAAAGAAGATTGCAAGAAACACAAAGGGATCTAGCCAAGTAATGGCTAGATCCTTACACCAACAAATATATTATCTACATCTTTACATACTAAGAGTTTACATGAGAGAACTTACCTAGTACAAGGGGTTTTGTGCTTCCTTTGTCTTGACAAGGGAAGACTTTTCTTTTTGTTTGAGTTGGATGATTTGTTTGCTTGAGTTTTGTGTGTTTTGTATGAAGATTGGTAGTGATTTTGGGTAGTTCTTAGGTAGTTTAGGTAGTGGTGATGTGGTGGCCTTTGGTGGTGGTGTGGTGGCCGAGTAGTGGTGGTGTGGTGGAGGTGTTGTAGCTGAGAGTTGGGAGAGAAAAGGTTTAGAGAAAAGTGTAGAGAGCTAGAGAGAGTTGTTGTTGAATTATGGTGTAGTTGTGTAGTTGTGAGGGATGCCAACCTTAGGCAATTTTGGAGGGATGAGGGAGGTAACTTTTTGGACTAATCTACCCCTACCATAGGGGTAGAGGAGGGGGGTGATCTGATGGAGGTGATGGAAGAGGGAGGAGGAGCTTGAAAGGGAAGAAGAAATCACGAAGTTTGACAAAAATGGTGAAAATCTACAAAAAGGCTCGAAATAGACTGCACGGCCGTGCAGGATAAAGAGCACCGCCGTGCGCCTGGCCAAAAGTCAAAAAAATGATTTTGTCTTTCCAGCCAATCGGGAGGTGACACGTGGTCTTTGTTGACTGGTGCTTTACTTGCTCAGCACACATTTCTTCCGGCTCCGTCTTTTAGCTTTGCAACTGCTCCGTTGTGCGCGTTCTGGTGTCCCGGTTGTCCGCGGGCCCAACGTGAAAATTGCTTTAAATAAATTTGTGGTCGCGCCGGTGTATCTGTAATTAGTTAACGAGTAAGGAATAGAATATTATAATTTTAATGCATCAAATGTCCGGTAAAAAGCCTTTTTTAGCAGTACGGGACCCGGTGAAGGACCCCGACACGCGAATTTTTGAGAATGTGTCCGTTTACTCGGTTTTGAGTCCTGATCACAGATCTGGACTCGTTTTATTCGTCAGACGCACCGATAAGGCACTCGGTAGTCCCGAACATCCAAATCTGGGGTTTTAGGTCAATTATCGCATTTAGACCAATTAAAATGAGGGTTAAATAGGGGTGCGAGATCGGGGTGTCTACAGAGTCCCTCGTCGAATTCACTTTTAAAGTAAAGAGGATTCGACGATTACTAAGAGACTACGTAATCAAGCAAACGTATGGACGAACTTTGATTCCCAAGCTTCCTACGTATCTCTTTCGAGAATCAGACCAATCGTAGTTCAGCTTAATGCTGGGGATGAAGATTGAGAAGTAAACTTCTCTAGCGGGGCAATAGAGGGAGGAATGGCTTTTGGGTGAGATCACATATCTCTGAGCCGGGGGGAGCATTAAGAATTCGAATTCTCGATGCTGGGGATAACAAAAGACATAATGATTTGAAGAAATTGGCGACTGAGCTCCTATTTGAGCTGCCTACATATCCCATACGGGAATCAAGTCGGGGCGTAGTTCTGAGGGAGGTCCGTGTGGGCGCCGGCATGGACCAAAAAGTAACCAACCTACATCGAGGGTCCTATTCGGTTAAGCCGAAAAGGACCAGGGGGTAACCAAATTTTTGAGAAGGTCAAATTCGGATAAATCCAAAGATGACCGGGGGTAACCAAATTTTTTAGATGAAAGTAAAAAACACTAACGAAAGAGAGAAAAAGTTACGCCGCAACTTCTTCTTGCTGATGAAAGAGTGTTGATCGCGCACTTGCAGTCTACCGATGATGGTTGAGGGCAACCTGCAAATCAAAGATTTTGATCGGATCTGAATTCATCTTGATGACTTTGCTGCGCGATGAGATTTTTTGATTCACATCCTGCATGAAATCATTATTTCACAGGAAAGATTCAAGCGAAAACAGGCTAAACTGAGCATTTTTATGAGTCTTGACTTGACAGTTTTAGCTGCTTTTAAAAGAACATTTTTATTTTTATGCTTGACCACAAAATTTGGGATGACTCAACATGTGATCACTTTAAATTCAGCTCAAGAGTAAGGAAAAAACGTTGGGAATTGCTCTTTGGAAATGAGGAGAAAAGCAAACAAAACAAAACAAAAAAGATCTGACTGGAACAGTCTCTGCACGGCCGCGGAGAACAAAGGACTCGGCCGTGCAGATCTGCTGGTCCTCCATTTCTTGGTTTTTATGCCAAATTTTGATTGGGATAAGGAGAGGAATAGGGTGAGGTCTGATCCAAGGCAGGGGGGCACGAGATTTGAAGGGATATTTGGCATAAAAAGGCAGCCAATCCCCTTCATTCTTTCACACCACCAATTGCAAACATTCTCATCATCCGTGCTTCAATTATCCCTTTCACAATCATGTTTCAGCCCCGCCCTACTGCTGTTGATACTGCTGAATACCGTTTGCGGCTTAATTCATGGGTGAGAACCTATTTTGATAGGGAAAAGGCTACACTGGAGAGGACCTTTAATGTATCGTCTTTGTTTTCCCTACGGAAGATCAAAATTAATTGGGAGATGCTTCGGGCTGCCTCCCTTTTTTGGTCTCCTCGTACTCATTTATTCAGCTTTACTCATGATGAGCTCTGTCCCACTTTTGAAGAATTCTGCTCTATCATTGGCCTTCCCTTTGGAGGGGGGATGATGACTCCGTCGACTCTCGAAACTCCGCTGAATTTGTTTGCGCGAGTGTTTGGTTGCGACCGGGCCTTTGCTCAACAATGCCTGTACCAAACCTATTTTGACGTGACACTCTTCCCATCATCATTTTCAGAATCTTGCCGGCTGACCCTGAATACACGGAGCGTAGGAATTATGCTTTGATGTTGTGCCTATTTGCAGACTTGTTTTTCGTCACTTACGACGGCTTTATGGATTACCGGGTTCTGGACATTCTGGACTCTTGCCGGCGTATTGGGGACCACAATAAACCAGAAGCGGGGAACATAATGACCCTCATCTTGGCTGAGACCTTTTATGGTCTGGATGGCTACTTCTCGCGAGGAGAGATGTTCTTAGCACGCAGCCCAATTTTGGTACACATATGGTTGCAGGAGCATTTTCAGATTGTAACTCCCCTGACTGAACCCAGATACACTCTCGCGATGTACATCCGTAGGAAATTGTACCACCAGAATAAGACCACTATAAAAGACTGGGTTGAGTACTTCTCATTGGTTTCATACGAAGACATCATATGGGTCCCACCACATTGGGGCATTCAGAGCTACATTGAGTCAAGTGTCGGGTGTCACTGCGTCTGGCTTGACGGGCTTCGACGTACCAGCTTCTACTTAGGAAGCAGAATATCTCGCCAATTTGGGCGTCATCAGGGAATTCAATACCCCGGGGATCCAAAAGCGATCGAACCAGTTGACCGTGCTATCTGCAAGGAGATTAGCAGAGCTTGGTACTCTCGTGGCGCCACCGTCTGGCAGGTACCACGACCGGAGTTCAGAGGAGCGTTCGAAGTGACTCAGATGCCGTATCTGGAGTGGTTAATCATAGAGATAGCTGCCGAGAGGGTCATAATTCGATCTCTTGTGGAGGACTTATTGGGAACGTCTCTGATAGGCAATGCCCAACGTCACTTAGAAAATCCTATAGCAGGACGATCTTCCTCGAAGCAAGGTCATCGCAATGATGGCGCTTCTTCTTCGGGAACCGCGGAACCCTAAGATCCTGTCCCAGGAAACCACGGAGAAGGAACCGATTCTAGGTCACACCGTAGTGCATTCTCTCACTTGGATCAATGAGCGAATTTTCACAATGTTTTCAGAATAATCCTTGGTTGCCAAGCCAAGACGTTTTTAGATTTATCTTTCTTGAATTTTAGGTTTAATTGATTGATTGTTGTTTGCCGAGACTCCTTTGGAATGTAACACATGAATTGCGGAATGAATAAAAAGTTTTTCCTTTGAATAGACCGGACCCGAAGGTTTCCTACGTTCCTCTTTTACAAAGACTAATAGGCTCAGGTCATCATAGTTCGACTCAATTACTTTTAGATTTTTTTTTGTGCGCGCCTCTGTTTTTTACCTAGGACCGCCCTTTCGGGTTTTCAATCCTAGCGGGCTCTTTTTTGCGCTTTTTTTTTACTCGATTAAGAGGGAAGGGGTAAGACGCTTTCATGGGTAATACTTCTTCAGCTTGTCCAAGTTGAAGGGCTGGGCGAGGTCTTCTCCATTCTCCGTCGTCAAGAAAACTGCACCACCCGACTGAATGCTCTTGACAATGTAGGGGCCTAACCATGGAGACTTCCATTTGCCTCCGTTGTCGTTGTAACTCAGCGTCTTTTCGCGCAAAACTAGATCTCCTACCTTAATGTCACGGCCCTTGACCCTTTTTTTGAATAACCGGGCTATCCTTCGTTGATAGGCTCAATTATGCTCTAAGGCACACAGGCGTTTCTCATCGAGCAAAACCAACTCATCGTATCTATGCTGGAGCCAGTCTACTTCTGAAATCTGATTTTCGAGTAAGACCCGCATGGAGGGGATCTCAAGCTCAACGGGCAAAACGGCTTCCATTCCATTAGCCATGGAGTAAGGGGTAGCCCCTGTTGGCGTTCGAACCGATGTGCGGTAGCCCCACAGTGCGAGGGGTAATTTCTCGGGCCAGTCTCGTCTGGAGATTGCCATCTTCCGGATGATATTTTCTAGAGTCTTATTGGCTGCCTCAAGAGCACCGTTAGGTTGGGGGCGGTAAGGGGACGACTTGTGCATTTGAATTTTGAATTCATCGCATAACTGAACGACCTCTTTCTCAAAATGAGATCCATTATTAGAAACCATCTCATGAGGAACCCCGTACCGGTAAATCATGTTGGTTCTGATAAACTCAGTGACTTTCTTTGCATTTAGCACTTTGTAAGACTGTGCCTCGACCCACTTTGTAAAGTAGTCTACCGTAACCAACACATATTCGTGGCCATTAGATCCTTTTGGGTTGACTTGACCGATCACGTCAATTCCCTAAGTGGAAAAGGGCCAGGGAGCTATCGAGTGGTATAGCAGATGAAGAGGAAGGTGCTGCAAATTGGCATACCGCTTGCATTTGTCGCACGTGCGGACTTTTCGGATGCAGTCTGTCTCCATAGTCGTCCAGTAGTATGCTTGCCGAATTGCCTTTTTTCCAAGCATGTGCTCGTTCATATGAGGACCCCACATTCCTTCATGGGGTTCAGCCATGACTCTTTCGGCTTGTGACTTATCGATGCATAGTTGGTTCGGCTTTTGGTGATGTCGCTTGTAGAGTCTATCTCCGGAAATAAAGAATTGCGCGGCCCATCTCCTCAAAACAACCCTTGCTCTTTTGTCTTTTCCCGGAGGGTACTGGCCATGCTTAACCAAACCCCACACATCATTGTACCACGGCTCTTCTGACTCATCGTCATCCAAATCAATTGTCAAGCAATGGGCAGGAACTGATCGTCGACTCACAATTAGAGGGTTCACGTCCACTCCCGCGGGAAATTCCATAATGGAGGCCAAAGTGGAAAGCGCATCCGCAAACTTTTTTCTGTCTTGCGGGAGATAATGGAATGATATTTTTGTAAAACAACTAGCCAACGCTACCAGACGGATGTGGTACTGTTGCAACCTTTGATCGATAATTTTCCATTTCCCTTCGATTGATTGATAATCAAGGCAGAGTCTCCAAAAACCTCAATTTCTTTTACTTCCCTTTTTAGTGCTTTCTCTAAGCCGGCTAGACAGGCTTCGTATTCAGTTATGTTATTGGAGCATTCAAAATTAAGTCGAATAACGATGGGAGTATGCGTATCCGAAGGATCAACGAGTAGAATCCCTATCCTGAAACCTCTCTTGTTGGCGGCTCCATCGAAGAAAAGCTGCCATTTACTTTCAAGTACTTCGACACTGTGAATACCTTCATCAGGGAATTGCGGTTCTAGATCAGGCACGAGGTCCAAAGCTAAATCTGCCAATAAATCGGCTACTACTTTACCTTGATTGACTTAGGCGTGGCGTAAGTCATATCGAATTCACTGAGAAGGAAAGCCCATTTGGCTTCTCGGCTTGACAAAGTGGGCCTCTCGAGAATGTACTTGAGAGGATCCATTCGGGATATGATGAAGACTGGAAGGGTTCGCAGGTAAATCTTGAGCCTTTGTGAAACCCATACTAAGCCAGTGCACGCTTTTTCTAGAGCCGAATAATTCAATTCACTTCCGTGTAGCTCTCGGCTGACAAAGTAAATGGCATTTTCAACCCGGGAATCTTTCTGCTCTTGAGCTAACATAGCTCCGACTGAAGTATTGGTAATAGCAAGGTACAAGAGGAGCGGCTTATGCTTATGTGGCAGGGCCAATACAGGAGGATTGGACCGGTACTCCTTGACCTTCTCAAAAGCGGCCTGGCATTCTTCATCCCATTTACGGTCCGTGTCCTTCTTGAGGTGCTTGAAAAGTGGCTCCCATATCGAGGTCAACTGTCGAATGAACGTACTGATATTCTGGATTCGCCCCAAGAAACCTTTGACTTCTTTTTGGCTTTTGGGCGTAGGCATGTCGACAATAGCTTTGACCTTTTCGGAATCGATTTCGATCCCTTTGTCTGTCACCATGAATCCAAGGACTTTCCCTTTAGTGGTGCCGAAGGTGCATTTTGCCCGATTTCGATCCCTTTGTCTTCTTCTACCGAGTGCACAATCATGTCATCTACATAGACTTCGACTTATTTGTGTATCATATCATGGAAAAGGGTTGTAGCGGCCCGTTGGTAGGTAGCCCCGGCATTCTTGAGACCGAAAGGCATAACCGTATAGCAAAAGGTTCCCCATGGAGTAATGAACGAAGTCTTTTCTTGATCTTCCACTGCCAACTTAATCTGGTAGTATCCTGCCATACCATCTATGAAAGAGCGCACTTTGTGCAGCGCAACTGAGTCGACGACTATATCAATGTTTGGCAACGGGAAATCATCTTTTGGGTAAGCCTTATTTAAATCTCTGAAGTCAACGCATATACGGACTTTACCATTCTCCTTCCTCACTGTAACCATGTTTGACAACCACTGTGGGTATTAGACTACTCGGATAAAACCCACTGACAACAACCGTGCAATCTCTTCCTTGACTTGGAGGGCCCATTCTGGTCTGATCTTCCTCAATTTCTGTTTGACTGGTTTGACATCAGGATAAGTAGGAATCCGGTGCTCAACAATAGCGGTATCCAGCCCCAGCATGTCCTCATACGACCAGGCAAACACGTCAACAAACTCCCTGAGCAAACTGACCAACTGTTCTCTATCATCCCCTTGCATAAAACTGCCGATCTTGATATCTTTGACCTCTTCACCCAGCCCCAGATTGATAGTGGACAAGTCTTCTCCGTAGGCTTCTAACTTCTGCTCGGCACGCTGCTTGGCTAACCTGTTTAATTCAATTAGATAATCTTTTTCATCTTGACTTATATATTTTAATGAATCGTTATTAACTTTATTTTGAGTTGAATTTTCGATTGGTTTAGTTAATTCATCATTTAAAATATTGGCAACCAAGGAGTACGAGAAAACAGAGGAAATTTCATTCATGGCCGAAGGGAGTACAGACTCTGCGATCCCGTCGAGGTCATTATCAGTAAGGTCCTCATCCGGAGTTCTGGGAACAAAAACATTGAGTACAAAACGTTCGAAAGGAGGGGGAACGGGAGGAGCATATCTGAAGCGTTCCATGAGCATGTCTGTAGTAGCCATCAGACCGGAGGTTTGGGACCAGTTTTAAAGTGGTCCTTTTGCGGGCGTGAGGTGCAAAGCAGGGTCATAGCGAATCTCGTTACCATTCCCAAGAAACCATCTTCTAAGGTGCATTCTTCAAAGAGGGAAAACATGTTGTCTTGCTCTTCGATTGCCCATACATCCACTGGAGCGGGCCGCTTAGAGGAGCCCCTAGGTTTATTTGCATCATTCTCATCTTCGAATGCCACGTCATTAAAGATTTCCCATCCCGGGTGATGAATTCCATTGGCATCGACAGAAGCTTCTGGGAAAATGAGGTAAGCAACATCCTCCCCTTCGCGAAAAAAGTAACCATTCAGAGTTAACTCGTAAGGGCGCATCGAGGGGAGCTCGTAAGGTAGCCCCTGTTTAATGGTTGTGCGACGTTTCCTTTTCTCATTCATAACTTCCGCAACCTCGACCGGAGTCAGCTTATACCTAAGCCCAAAAGGCGGAATGACAACCATGGGTTAATCTTCTACTGCCTCGATCCGTCCTTGCTGATTCTTGCCAAGCCCCAGTATAGGCAGGAAATCCATTTTCTTCACCATGTTCAAGGCTAAAGCATCCCCATATTTGGTCCTCTTCTTCCCGATGATATCCGTCTCCTTAACATACTCGATGGAGTTAATCACAGATTGTGGGATTACCTCGAAACCACTAAGGAAAATTCCAGTATCCTTATGTTCGATTCCGAGAATCGGGCGGTCATAAACCTTCTCACCATCCTGAGCATGGATCACAACGACGTGGTTATCATGAACAAACTTGACACACTTATGGTAAGATGAAGCAACACCTTTTACCCCGTGGATCCAAGGACGGCCCAAAAGCAAACTGAAACTCGAATTGATGTCAATCACTTGGAACTCTACTGGCATGACAAGAGGACCAATAGTAATAGTGAGGGTATCTTAATACCCAAGTCAGCGAGGACGTGCACCGGGCACACATTAACTGAGGAACCGTTATCAATCAAGACACAGGCTAGGTGTTCTCCTCCTACACCAACTGTAATGTGAAGAGCCTCGATATGGTTGGGACCAAGCTTAGGGACATCGAGGTCCGTAAAGGTAATGATGTTACCGAAATGGATGTTTCCCACCATATGAACAAGATCATTCGGGAAGGTGTCAATGGGAATAGTGGCTTGCTTGAGTGCTGCGGAGAGAGTATCTCTACGCTCTTTAGAAGAAGACACGAGACCCTAAATATAAATATTAGCTTGTGTTTTCTTGAGCTGGGCTAGGATCGGACTTTCAACCTCACTTCCTCTGAAGAGGTCAGTTTCCTTGGGAAGGGTCACAGGAGCCTTGTCTTTCCCAGATCCACTAGCATCAATATTAGGGGGTTCATAAGCTCTTCCTGAACGAGTCAAGTGATTAACGTTCCCATCGAGCCACTGAGCGTTTTTGAGCGGGGTCTCTTGTGCTTCTGCAGCTTTCGTACTTGCTATAATCGAATCCCATGATATCATGTTGCAATCCAGACAAGAGGCTGGAATAGGAGTTACCGAGTACTTGAGAGGTTCCTTTGGGACAATAAAGCTAGCACGAGGGTAGATTTTCCCTGTTTCGATCATGTTTGCATTAGGCAGAGGATTTTTCACGACATGCGGCTGCGGAGATTTCTGAATGATCCCATCGTCAATCATATTTTGCAAGACGTGCTTGAGACTCCAACAATTGTCGGTTGCATGTCCAGGCGAGGCGTGGAACGCACAATATTTGGTGTTATCCCAAGTCCTAGGCAAAGGCGTAGGAGGTTGGTATCCTTCCATCGGCTTAATCAGCCCCTGAGCAACTAATCCTTGATTGAAAGACAGTAGAGAGCGGAGTAGTGAATTTATCAAAGTGCCGTTCGCTCCTTGCTCTACCTATGTCATTCTTGATTTGATTGTTAGCGGCATTGACAGACCCGTCGGGGTTGTAACATGGTGGTACTCTGTTGTATGACCCTTGGCTCGAGCTAGGCGGCTATTCCAGAATGGAACAGGAGTAGCAACATTGTTAACAGCCGCTTGTGGGGCTTTAGCTGGTGCTCAATAACGGTAAGAGGATGGAGGTTGAAAATCTATCTTGGCAACACCTGTAGGAATATCTTCGTCAATTCGGGATCCCACATCCAAAATAGAGGAGAAGTCGGGAAACAAAAGGTACTTCATTTTATCGGCATAGAACGGATGAAGATTCTTAAGGAAGATTCGGGTTTGCTCGACAGTGTTGGGCCTATCTAAGGTCTGTGCGACCTTTTTCCTCCATCTACTAGCAAACTCGGAGAAAGTTTCCTTTTCCCTTTGAGCACAAGATTCGAGATCACGGCGACTCTTTTCCCAACCGGAGTTGTCTTTGTAACGCTTTTGGAATTCTTCCACGAGTTTGGACCAATCGTCGACCAAGCTAGTATCGACACTCATAAACCATTGCTTTGCTGGTCCAAACAAGGTCAAGTGAAAGTTCGAGGCCATTGCATAGGTGTTTACACCACGCGACTGCATTGCGTAAGCATATGACTTTAAGTGAGCCATAGGACAACCGGTACCATCAAATTTCTCCACATCTGGCATCTTGAAGTTATACGGGAGGGTCTCAGATGGAGCTAACTTTAAAGAGTCGGCTGAGAACTCTCCTCTAATCATAACCTTTTTGAGCATCTCCTTTATCTCTTTCATCTCGAGATCTTGTTTGGTTAGAGGAGTCTGAGGAATGCCATTATGAAGGGCATCTCTTTGAGGAGTAAAGTTGAGACCTTGGGCTTGGGAAGCCCCTTGATCTGGAAAAGCTCCTATGGGATACATGCCGTTGGGGTAGAGAGTCTGCATATACTGGTAGTAAGCATTAGGATTAGGAGGAAACTGAGCTAGATCGAACGGGATGTTCAGATGAGTAGGCATAGCTTGGGGATCATTTTGGGCAGTGTGACCTTGATTCCCATTACCATTCTGGTTCAGTTGTGGACCATTTCCATTCCCATTTCGGTTGGGCTGCGGACCATTCCGTTACCATTGTTCTGATTCGGCGGAGGGTCGTTCCCATTACCATTATTCTAATTTGGCAGCGGGCCATTCCCATTACCATTGTTCTGGTTTGGCAGAGGGCCATTCCCATTACCATTATTCTGATTTGGATCGGAGTTAGGACCATTACCATTGTTTCCTTGATTATTCGGTACATCACCTCCCCTATGCATCTGCACTAGAGTAGCAAGCAAAGCATCCTGCTGAACCCTAATCTGTTCCATTAACCCTTTGGTGTGAACCCTCAGATTCTCATTCAACCACGCCTGTAACCCAGGCTGAAGCACAAAATTCTGATTATCATGTTCCTCGGCCATCTCAACTGTCGGTACCGATCTGATTAACCTTCCCCTACTGTCTCGTACTGCCCCTCTCCAAGAAGCCAGACCCCGGATCTGAAAGGGTAGGGTACGTAGATTTGGTTTAGAGAGCGGGGGTGGAATATTTCTTTTGAAAGAATTTATCTTTATTTAAATGATCACATGAAAAGAAAAGAAAACATCCTAAGAAAGCCGGATAAGCACAGTGCTTAATTTTGACACCTTGTCTTGTTTAATCCTGGAATAGTGGATTCCTTCTCCCGAGTATGAGACCAATGTATTTCACTATAGACCTCTAACAAAGGGCCCATACTCTTTCGGGAATCCACCACTCTCGTTACGATCTACGTGAGAGTCTTTTGGAAATTTTGTATCAATCCCATTTATTTCAATTGGATATCCACATTTGAGATCGTTTTATGATCTTGGGAACTAAGTAGGATTGATTTAAAATTTCTTTTGACAAGAACCGGCTAATAGTCAAGGACGTATATTTTTTGAAAACAGTCGCAGACGTGGCTTTTGATACGGCTAGTTTGATGGGGGCCTAACCTCTCAACCACGGCAGTGAGAGGCGGCATCGAGTCGGGAAAGGCAACCACGGATATCAATTCAGGGGAACAAGAGGTCCCCATCATCCTCAGGCTCCAAGTCCCCAAGGGTTTGTACGGTAATAATGATGGTATAATTTCGCAAATGTGATTGTGTGTGAGGTCTCTATTTTTTGAGGAAAAAAGAGATTTTTTGAAGAAAAAGAAAAGCACATTTTTATGTTTTTTTTTTTGATTTTATTCACACAAAGAATAAATGTATAGAAAGTACCTACAAAATAAACAAACGTTAAGGCAATAGATATATACATAAGGCAAAAAGGCAAACGATGGCGGAAGCACACTTTTTTGAGTTTAGCCCACTTAGAAAAAGTGCCCAGCAGAGTCGCCACTGTGAGAGCCCGCGCAGCGAACCTTTCGAAGGATCCGTGCGAATCGCGGTTTGAATCCGCTCGGTTCTCACACAATGGTTTCTCTACCTTTGTTTTGAAAATAGCAGAGAGTCGCCACCTCATTTTATTAGGGAAAATAGAGATAAAACCCTTTTTTTTAGATTTGAAGTGGGTTCGGGGGTTAAGTTACGAGAGGAGAAGGTGAAAAGTAGCACTCCGCTCGCCCTTTCGGTCTCTAGCATGCTTCCTCCTACGTTTGATTTTATGCCTTAACTCGAATGATTGATTTTATGCCTTAACTTGAAAGAATGTGTATTTATATACAAGGGTGTCTCCTAATCTAAGGACGTTCATTTAAATCGCGATCAGGAACTGGTTTGGGTGGATTCCCGGTCGGTTTTTGAAAAGGATTTTAAACATCTCAAAAAAGAATAAAAACATACAATGGGGAAGGGGAAATAAATACATTATATACAAAATAGAATAAATTTCTTGAAAGAATGATCGTCCTCTTCACGGGCTTGGCTATTGGGTTTGACATGGTGTTCCGTTCCTGCTTTTGTGTACCTGTCCTAAATTAATCCGAATCCAAGAAACTAAAAATTGGGATTTAATCCCAGAGTGTTAGTTGTCTTTGTTGAGATTTTATGGATTTTTTGGATAGATTTTAGACACAATACAATATCAAGAACATTGAATGAGAGAATTAGTCTAGCACAACAAAGTATCAACATTGACACGTTCATCACAGAAATTGACCAACTTAACTAATGGATCTGGAAAAGCTAAAATCATGAAAGTTGGAGAACACATATTGATCATGAAAATCCCAATGTTTGGAACCCAGAAAGTATGCCTAAGTCCTTCCAAAGATCTCTGACATTGTGATGTCAGAGATTGGGAATTTGCAAAACTGGTTTTTGAAGAGGTAAACAAAGGAGCAAAAGCGATACTTTATCGAGTCCAAAAATTAGAATAAAAATATGGCCATCTTATTAGATTTCTGGAAACAAAATTCATGTTTTAATCTTGGTCTAAAACCCAATTTTAACCAGGGTCCGAGAATCCGTCTGCTGATTTAGAGTCCGTATAGGGGACTAGCGGGATCCGAGAATCCGTCTGTTGATGTAGAGTCCGTATAGGGGACTTGAGATGAATGTGAATTTGTAGACTTTGCTTGATAAAGAAGTGGTGATTCCGGTGGTTCACCACGGACCAAATTGGTGTTTTGAAGCTGTATGCTGCTTGGAGTTGCAGTTGACTTTTGCGGGGTGTGGGCACAGTTGACCGTGGACCGAAAGAATGTTTTCCCTTTAGTGAGTAAAATGTTGAGATTGACCTTGACTTTTGTAAGAGAGAGAAAGACAAACCTGCTTTTTTAGTGGAAGTTTCTATCTTACTTTAATTTAGGCATGCCTTAAGGGCGGACTAAATTATTGTGTGCCCGAATTGTTGGTAGTGGTGCCTTAGGCACGTTTAATAAACGTTGTAATTGTTATCATTTATTTCATATCAATAAAGAGATGTTTTGATTATTATTGTTGTTCATATTTACTTATAATAATCTCCGTCCCTAGTACTTGTTAAGCACTAGTATAAAGGCTAAATGATCAAGGGATGATCATGTTAGATTTATGGGTACTTGTTTGGAACAAGATACTGGACATGACACGTTGTATGAGATTTATGTCATGGTCTATGTCGTACATATATCTCATATTAGTTATGTCATTCGAATCCTTAGACATGAAGTTATTATAGTCTTCCACTTAATGAACATTATGTTTGACATATTCAAACGCTACCTTTAACCGGGTAGTTATAAAGTGTATGATTGACATAATCGGATTCACGTAGGGAAGAATAATAAGGTAAATGGATTTGTCCCTCTTCGGAGAGATCTCAAGCTTAGGCCTCTCGTAGGAATG
The DNA here is from genome assembly GCA_026119855.1 of Campanula takesimana. NCBI lineage: Eukaryota > Viridiplantae > Streptophyta > Magnoliopsida > Asterales > Campanulaceae > Campanula > Campanula takesimana. Next base: position 243,480 of record JAOWBW010001283.1, on the reverse strand, counting down.
ATGTTGATGAAAATGTTCGGCTGGACTCAAATGAATTGATTAGATTAATGTCATTTGGATTATCAACATATTCGGAATCGAGAAAGTATTGAACAAAAACAAGTTGACCATTTGACCATGATTTGTGTTCAATGAGATCGTGGACAAAGGGATTATGACATATTCTAAAGGAATGCGAACTTGTATCTAGTTATACTATTTGGGTAGGTATGACGGTTTGCTAGAACCTAATCATATCTTATGGTTTCATGGTTGAACCCATTGCCAACTTAGTGTAATCCTAGAGGATCAAACACAATAGAACAAATCATAAATAAGGACTATATCGGAATATTGAGTCGAAGGACTTTGGAGGAATTTGGAAATTAGGGAAATCTGGGGCAGGTGTGCGACCGCACAAAAGGGTTTGGGCGGCCGCACAGATTGGCTCAAAAAGTACCAGAAACCTTCCAGATAGATGTGCGGCCGCACAAGTGGTTTTGGGCGGCTTTGATGGGGTCCAACCGAATCAGTGACAATACCGGCCAGACCTGCTGATCTGGAGCGGGTTTTGGGCAGTTGGTTTTGGTGTGGATCTTGGGGTTTGATTTTCCTATTTGTTTTGATCTTGTGATTCTAAGATTGGTTTAAGGTTTGGATGGCTAATCTACGTTAATCGAGATTGTGTTTCCCAAACTTGATCGCAATCAAAGTTTCAAAGATAAAACGAAGTTAGAATTATGAAGAGTTCATAATTGCTAAAATTGAGAAACAAAGTTCTTGATTCAATGATTGGAGATTCATGTGGAATTGTGGATGCAATTGTCCTACGTTTATCGAGACCATCTATTGCTTAGTTTCGGCCACATGGACTATTTTATTGGTTTCTTAAATTAGTGCGGAATTGTGGATGCCTTATGGCTTAGTTTCGGCCGCACTTCTTGTTGTCTTGATTTGGAAGAAGATAACCAAAGTTCAAAGAGTCTTATCCTCATAATTATAGAGAAACTAATGACACATAAATATTATGCTTAAATTAATGGAAATTAATTTAGTGGCTAAACTTGATGCGTAACATGTTTATATTATGTGCTTATAAATATGTTGTATGCTATATGTGATAAACCTTCAAAAAAAGTTTTAAGTTCTTTTTGCCATGCCATGATTAAAACACTTGTTTATACATGGGTGATTTTGATGTGGGTTCGCCTCCGCGAGGTGCATTAATTTTATTCATGTATGAGTAAGATGAGGTTCATTAATTCAATGTGGGCTTGCCTCCGCAAGGTGCATTAAATTGAATGGTTCCTATACGTTTAAAATGGTTGGACTTAATTAGGCGTCAAAACAGTTTTTGGCCTAGGCAAAAGATGAGATTAAACATGCTTTTTGAAATTGGATTTCTCAAAGAATCTCATAAAAGAATCTAAGAATCATATGGGATATGATTGACATGATTGTCTACCTAATTAATTTAGTTTTGAGTGGTCCGCCTCCGTGGACTCAAAAGTTAAATTAAAGTTGGATCTTAGCCCAATTAAAATTATATTATACATTGGATGTATATGTAGGTTATATAATTTAGTGGGAGTATTTTTGTTTGAAAAATACATTATTTATTTCTTTAATGAAACCGGTACTTATTAAATTTTGGAAATTTTGTATATTTGTAGACAATGACTACTAACACTCAATCAATTTCGTTGCGATCGATCCTTGAGAAGGATAAGCTCCAAGAGAATGGTACGAACTTTATGAATTGGATCCGTAGCCTAAGAATTGTTCTTAGGCAAGAGGATAAGTTGTACATTCTCGATGGGCCTCTTCCTGCTGAACCAGAACCTACTTCCCCTAGGGCAGAAAGAGACAGTTACAAGAAACATCGTAATGATTCTAGAGATGTAAGCTGTCTCATGCTTGCTACCATGTTCTCAAAACTCCAACAAAGTTTGAAACATTTGGAAGCCTATGAGATAGGCGTGGAGTTAAGAGCTATGTTTCAAGAGCAAGCTAGGCAAGAGAGGTACAAGACCACTGTTGCATTCAATTCTTGCAAAATGAATGAAGGGCAACAAGTGAGTCCTCACATGCTAAAAATGAAAGGTTATGTAGAGCACCTTGAGAAACTTGGCTATCCAATCCCATTGGAGTTAGCCACGGATCTCATTCTTAATTCATTGCCTAAAAGTTATAATCAGATTGTGATGAATTATAACATGCATGGAATGGATAAGAATCTCTCCGAGTTGCATGGGATGCTTAAAACTGTGGAGATGAAGATTGTGGAGAAAGGTTCTCCCGTGCTCTTGGTTCATGATGGGAAGAAGGCTAGTGCCAAAGGAAAGGGTAAGAAAGTTTTCAAACCCAAGATAAGCAAGGCAAAGGTTGTCAAGGCTTCTGAGGCCCGATTCACAAAAGGATACAATCTGTTTCCATTGTCAAGAAATTGGTCATTGGAAACGTAATTGCAAGGCTTTCTTGGAAGAGCAAAAGAAGAAGAAGGGCAGCAAGGCTGCGTCGACTTCAGGGACTAAAGAATAGGAGACTACTTAAAGAGGGTGAAGTAGACCTACGCGTGGGGAATGGAGCAAGAGCTGATGCATTAGACGTAGGGACTTATGAAGTCACTTTACCTTCTGGATTAATTCTTGTTTTGAACAATTGTTATTATGTTCTGGATTTAAGTAGAAATATTATTTCAATTTCTTGTTTGGATAATGAAGGTTTTAAGTTTCTTATTGAGAATAAGAAATTTTCTATTTATTTAAATGATGTGCTTTATGGTATTGCTAATTCATTTAATGTCTATCATATAAATAAGAAATCTAAACCTAATGATGTAAATCATACTTATTTGTGGCATTGCCGTCTTGGTAATATTAATGAGAAGCGTATCTCAAAACTCCATGGGGACGGACTTTTGGGTTCATGTGACTTTGAGTCATATGATACTTGTGAGTCGTGTATTCTTGGAAAAATGACTAAGACACGTTTTACCAAGTTAGGTGAAAGGGCAAGCGACTTATTGGGCTTGATACATTCCGATGTATGCGGACCATTAAGTAGCAATGCTAGGGGAGGATTTCAATACTTCATAACCTTCACTGATGATTATAGTAGATTTGGGTATGTTTACCTAATGAAACATAAAAGTGAAGCATTTGAGATATTTAGAATATTTCAAAATGAAGTAGAAAAACAACTTGGCAAAAGTATTAAGGCACTTCGATCAGATCGAGGTGGAGAATACTTGAGTCATGAATTTGATGATCATCTAAAGAATTGTGGAATAGTTTCACAATTGACTCCACCCGGAACACCACAATGGAATGGTGTGTCCGAGAGGAGAAATCGGAATTTGTTAGACATGGTTTGATCAATGATGAGTCAAGTTGATCTTCCAATATCCTTTTGGGGTTACGCTCTAGAAACCGCTGCATTCGCACTAAATCGTGTTCCAAATAAATCGGTTCAAAAGACCCCATATGAGATGTGGAGCGGAAGAAAACTTGTTTATCTTTCATGAAGATTTGGGGTTGCGAAGCCTTTGTCAAAAGACTTGTCTCTGACAAACTTGCACACAAATCCGACAAATGTATTTTCATGGGATATCCAAAGGAAACTAGAGGATATTACTTTTACAACCGTGGGACAACAAAGTTTTTGTTGCCCGAACTGGTGTCTTTCTAGAGAACGAGTTTCTCTCCAAAGAAATCAGTGGGAGTAAAATAAATCTTGAAGAGATTCGAGACCTAGAAAATGACATTGAACCAATAGTGGAACAAGAACAAGAACCACAAGGAGTTGTGGAACCTGTTCAAAATACACAAGCAACTCGCAGATCTAGTAGGTTATGATCCGAGCCCGAGAGATATGGATTTCTCATAATGGATAGTAATGAGGTGGAAATTATTAAGAATGATGAACCGATAACCTACCAAGAGGCGATGTCTTCTCCTGATTCGGATAAGTGGCTTGGAGCCATGGAATCCGAATTGTAATCCATGCAAGGTAATCAAGTTTGGAATTTGATTGATGCACCCGAAGGTATAAAAACCATAGGATGCAAATGGGTCTTCAAGAAGAAGACTGACATGGATGGGAAGGTGCATACTTATAAAGCTAGACTTGTAGCGAAGGGTTATAGGCAAGTTCATGGTATTGACTATGATGAAACCTTTTCACCCGTAGCAATGATCAAGTCTATAAGAATTTTGCTTGCCATTGCCGCATATCATGACTATGAAATATGGCAAATGGATGTCAAAACCGCTTTCCTAAATGGAAAACTACAAGAGGACGTGTATATGACACAACCAGAAGGTTTTGAACAGAATTCTAAGGTATGCAAATTGCAGAGATCTATCTATGGATTGAAGCAAGCTTCAAGGAGTTGGAATCTCCATTTTGATGAATCGGTCAAAGAGTTTGGTTTCATCAAGAACGAAGATGAACCTTGTGTATACAAGAAGATTAGTGGGAGCATAGTGCTATTCCTTATTTTATACGTGGATGACGTATTACTCATTGGAAACGATATTCCTAAATTTCAGTCCGTGAAGATTTGGTTAGGAAAATGCTTCGCAATGAAAGATATGGGTGAAGCCGCATATATACTTGGCATTAAGATCTATATAGATAGATCAAGGAGGCTACTTGGTTTAAGCCAAAGTACATACATTGACAAGGTCATTAGAAGATTCCGTATGGAAAATTCTAAAAGGGGAACCTTACCAGTGTTACATGGAGTTTCTCTAAGCAAGACTCAATGTCCTAAGACAAAAGATGAGCGTGAGAAAATGAATGATATTCCATATGCTTCGGCAATTGGGTCCATCATGTATGCCATGATTTGTACTAGGCCGGATGTATCTTATGCTTTAAGCATGACAAGTAGATACCAATCCGACCAGTGAAAATCACTGGATGGCTGTAAAAGCGATTCTTAAGTACTTGAGAAGAGCTAAAGATTCGTTTTTGGTCTATGGAGGAATGGAAGATGATCTCGTGGTAAATGCTTAGACGGATGCAAGCTTAAGGGTTTTGTGTTTATGTTAAATGGTGGAGCTCTAAGCTGGAAGAGTTCCAAGCAAAGTACAACCGCTGATTCTACAACGGAAGCTGAGTATATTGCTGCATCAGATGCTGAAAAGGAAGCTGTTTGGATTAAGAAGTTCATTACTGAACTTGAAGTAGTTCCTAGTATTGCTAATCCAATAGACCTTTATTGCGATAATAATGGTGCTATTGCTCAAGAAAAGGAACCAAGAGCACATCAGAAATCCAAACACATACTTAGGCGTTTTCATATAATTCGAGAAATCGTTGATAGGGGAGACATAAATATATGCAGAGTACCTACTTATGACAATGTCGCGTACCCGCTAACAAAGGGACTTCCACATGCTAAACATGAAGGTCATGTTAGGTCCATGGGTATTAGATACATGGGAGATTGGGCCTAGGGCAAGTGGGAGATTGTTGGTAGTGGTGCCCTAGGCACGTTTAATAAACGTTGTAATTGTTATCATTTATTTCATATCAATAAAGAGATGTTTTGATTATTATTGTTGTTCATATTTACTTATAATAATCTCCGTCCCTAGTACTTGTTAAGCACTAGTATAAAGGCTAAATGATCATGGGATGATCATGTTAGATTTATGGGTATTTATTTGGATCAAGGTACTGGACATGACCCGCTGTATGAGATTTATGTCATGGTCTATGTCGTACATATATCTCATATTAGTTATGTCATTCGAATCCTTAGACATTAAGTTATTATAGTCTTCCACTTGATGAACATTATGTTTGACATATTCAAACGCTACCTTTAACCGGGTAGTTATAAAGTGTATGATTGACATAATCAGATTCACGTAGGGAAGAATAATAAGCTAAATGGATTTGCCCCTCTTCAGAGAGATCTCAAGCTTAGGCCTCTCATAAGAATGATGTTGATGAAAATGTTTGGCCGGACTCAAATGAATTGATTAGATTAATGTCATTTGGATTATCAACATATTCGGAATCGAGAAAGTATTGAACAAAAACAAGTTGACCGTTTGACCATGACTTGTGTTCAATGAGATCGTGGACAAAGGGATTATGACATATTCTAAAGGAATGCGAACTTGTATCTAGTTATACTATTTGGGTAGGTATGACGGTTTGCTAGAACCTAATCATATCTTATGGTTTCATGGTTAAACCCATTGCCAACTTAGTGTAATCCTAGAGGGTCACACACAATAGAACGAATCTTAAATAAGGACTATATCGGAATATTGAGTCGAAGGACTTTGGCGGAATTTGGAAATTAGGGAAATCTGGGGCAGGTGTGCGACCGCACAAAAGGGTTTGGGCGGCCGCACAGATTGGCTCAAAAAGTACCAAAAACCTTCCAGATAGATGTGCGGCCGCACAGGTGGTTTTGGGCGGCCGCACACCACGTCGGGACTGGTTTTCTAATTTGATTTGGAAAAGAATTTTGGACGGGTTTAGACACAAGTTTCCTATTTGGAATAGGTCTAACTTGTATATAAACAGCAAAAATTCGGCCAGAATCAAAGCTAATGCTTTTGTGCATATTGAAGAAAGTTTGAGAGAGTTTTATTTTGTTCTAAGACATCCTAGATTGAAGAACAAAATAATACACAAACTAAAATTCCATATAGTTCATATTAATTGTGAAAACGTGTTTCACAATATTGGTCTAGCAACCAAGATCAAGTGTTCTTGATATTCGTTCAAGGTGTGGATACCGCTAGAGGGTGAAGCTCATCATCTTCAAAGTTCGTGTTCTTACTTGTTCGTGATTAAAGCTTCAATTTCTCCACCAAGATCAAAGACCAAATTCAAAGTCATCAAGGGTTAGTTTTTCTAGTATTCATATTGCAAGTATTTGATTTAATCATATGAATGGATCTATGGGCTTTGGGTTTCATAAAATTTTAAATGCTATTTTCTGCTGCGCATGTTACTGCGAAACCCAACACGAATGTGTCTCGGAGGGCAAAGATTGTTGTGGCTTTGATGAAGAACTCTGATCTTTGTTGACTTTGGGGAGTGTCAGGACTTTTGTTCCTGCATAATTTCCTCTTTTGACAAGGTCCAGTTGAAGCATTTATGAGATGGGAAGCGGGCGCTTCGGCTAGTGGACGTGGGACGCACGCGTTTTAGGTCCAAAGGGGGAGGCGCCCGCGTCTGGGCTGCTGATTTACAGCCTCTTTCTTTTCTGAACTGGGTTTTCCAACAGCTATAAATTTGAACCCATTTCGACCAGTTTGGTCACACAGCAATATTTTGCACTACTTCTCATCTCTTTAAGTCTCCAATTCTAGTCAAGAATGGCCCCCATGACTTTTTCCTTTGAGGTGAAAGTGTCCGTCCCCGAAGGTGAGCAAGTGAAGTCCGTCCCTATTGTGAAGGCACGCCCGAGTGTCTTTGACCGTTTGGGGAGGCCAAATGAGGTTGTTGCGGAGCCTTCGAAGCCGATGGTTCATGTTGAAGCCCCTAGGCCACATTATTTTCTGAAGAATAAGAAAGGCAAAGGTAAGGGTCATTCTCCTCATGTGTGGAAGCGTCCATACAAGGCTCCGGTCAAGGGTTCTTATGGCAAAGGCAAAGGGAAAGGGAAGGTCGTTGATGAAGCTCCGTCTCGTCCTAGCGTCTTCTCTCGCCTTGGTGGTTCCAAGAGTGCTCTGCCCCTACCTAAGAAGGTCAAAGGCTATAGCAAGAAGTAATGGATTCCCAAATCGAAGAAAGATTAGACTTTTCTTTGTACCCCATGATTGCAATTAATAGACCACTTGTTTAGGATTTAATGTTTTATTGTCTTTTATTGCTCAACAAGATCCATTGTAGTGGTTAAAATAATTCAAGAGATGAATAAAAATTGCATTTTGTTATGACACGATTGGGTAAAAAATTATGTTTTAGACCGCACCCGAAGGTTGCCTACGTTCTTCTTGTAGAGAGGCTCAGGTCTCCGTAGTTCAAACAAATGAAGACCTTTTTTTGTGTGTGCACCCTGTTTTTTGCCTAGACCGCCCTTTCGGGTTTTCAATCTAGCGGGCTTCTTTTTTGCACGTGCTCTAATTTTTGCCTAGGCCGCCCTTGCGGGTTTTCAAACTAGCGAGCGTTTTTTTTTTTTTTAATGGTCTTTATTTTTTAAGCGTAGAACTTCTTGAGCTTGTCGAGGTTGACCTCCTTTGGCAATTGATCGCCATCCAAGTCTACGAGTCGGACTGCACCGCCGCTTAGTATCCTTTTGACCACGTAAGGACCAATCCATCGAGGTCCCTACTTCCCAAGGGGATTCATGGAATTGGGAGGGTGTTGTCTTAGGACCAAATCTCCCACTTTGATATTTCGAGGCTTCACCTTTTTGTTGAAAGCTCTTGCCATTGTTTGTTGATAAGGCCTTGTGCGCTCGAACACTCTTAATCTCTTTTCATCGAGTAGGGCTAGTTGCTCGTATCGAATTTGCCTCCAATCAACCTCGTTGACTTGGTTCTCAAGTAAGACCCATAGAGAAGGAACCTCGAGTTCGACCGGGAGTACGGCTTCAGAACCATAAACCAATGAGTAAGGAGTTTCTCCCGTTGCTGACTGTATTAATGTTCGGTAGCCCCATAATGCTAGCGATAATTTCTCGGGCCAATCCCTTCCCGTTGAAGCCATTTTTCATATGATGACTTCGATTGTCTTATTTGCTTCTTCGACCGCTCCATTGGCTTGGGGGCGGTACGGGGATGACTTGTGCTTGGTAATTTTGTAGTTAACCAAAAGTGCATCCATTTCTTTCTCGAAGTGAGAGACATTGTTGAAAATTATGTCATGGGGGATACCATATCGGCAAATGATGTTGTTCTTCACGAATTCGGCCACTTTCTTGGCATTGAGAACTCGGTAAGCTTGTGCTTCGACCCATTTTGTGAAATAGTCTACGGCCACAAGGATGAATGACTGTCCGTTGCTCCTCGTAGGATGGACTTTGCCGATGATATCTATGCCCCAACAAGAGAATGGCCAAGGTGTGGTCATGTTGTACAGTTGTGAAGGTGGAGCATGTTGTAGATTAGCATGGAACTGGCACTTGGCGCATTTCTTGAATTTCTCAATGCAGTCTCTTTCCATTGTAGTCCAATAGTAGCCAATATGAAGTATCTTCTTGGCTAACATAATCCCACTCATGTGGGGTCCACACTCGCCTTCATGGACTTCGTGCATGATTTCTTGAGCTTCGGACTCATTTGCACATAAAAGATTGATCCACTGATGATGTCTCTTGTAGACTCGGTTTCCAATCAACACATATCTGGCCGCTAGCTTTTATAGTGCTATTCGGGTTTTCCCATTGATGTTCTTGGGAAAGGTGCCGTTGTTGAGAAAGTTCATGATGTCAGTGTACCATGGGGGGTTATCTTGGACTTCATTGATCTCAATGTTCATGTAGTATGCCAGACTGGTCCTCCTTTAAATTTTGAAAGGTTTCACCATTTTTCCTTTGGGCATCTTAACCAGTGAGGCTATAGTAGCCAAAGCATCAGCAAAGCGGTTCTTGTCTCTCGGTAAATAGTTGAACGTGATGTCTTGAAACTGTTCAACCAATTCCTCGAGGTGTCGACCATACTGCTGGAGGGTCGGGTCTTGGATTCGCCATTTACTCGATGTTTGATTGATAAGGAGCAGGGAGTCACCGAATACTTCTAGTTCTGTGACATTTCTTTCTAGAGCTGCTTCTAGCCCCGCTATGCATGCCTCATACTCGGCAATGTTGTTGGTAGCTTCGAATTCAAGACGGAGGGCAATTGGAGTGTAGATGTCCTTTGGATCGAAAAGCAACATTCCTATCCCATAACCATGTTTATTGGTGGCGCCATCGAAAAAGAGTTGCCACTTATTTTCCTCGGTTGTAGTACAAACCAAGTGCTCGTCGGGAAACTGTAAGTCCTCCCCTTCACTTCGTCACACGGAAATTCAGCAAGCTGATCACTGAACACTTTTTCCCTAATGGATTTGAGTGTGACGTAAGTGATGTCATAACCGGCGAGCATGAAGTACCATTTGTCTATCCTTATCGACATGAAAGGCTTCTCAAAGATGTAGCGGAGCGGGTCCACTTTTGCTACTAGCTTGATCGGGAAGGCTTCCATATAATGTTTGAGCTTTTGAGTAACCCAAACCAGTGCTACACATGACTTCTCCAAGGTGGAGTAATTCTTTTCGCCTCCTTGAAATCGGCGACTGACAAAATAAATGGCATTCTCCTTTGTGGAGTCTCGTTGCTCTTGTGCTAGCATAGCCCCTAGGGCTTTATCGTTTACTATGAGATAGAGAAAGAGAGGCTTCTCTTTGTGATGTGGAACCAAAACTGGAGGACATGTCAAATAGTGCTTGACTTGGTCGAAAGCTTCTTGGCAAGCGTCGGTCCATTCTAGAGCCACATTCTTCTTGAGTAGCTTGAAGATTGGTTCACACATGGAAGTAACCTAGTGCACAAACCGACTGATGTACTGAAGTCTGCCCATGAAACCTTTGATTTCTTTTTGTGTCTTGGGAGGAGGCATGTCAATGATCGCCTTGAGTTTTGAGGGATCTGCTTTAATACCCCTTTCTGTGACTATGTAGCCAAGAACTTTTCCTCAGATAACCCCAAAAGTGCACTTTGCGGGGTTGAGCCTCATCTTGTGTTGACGCAGTCTTTCAAAGAACTTGCGGTGGTCGATCAAGTATTGATCGTCGGTCCCTTTGGAATGAATGATCATATCGTCCACATAGACCTCAATTTCCTTATGAATCATGTCATGGAACAAGTCTGTCACGGCCCTTTGATAAGAAGCCCCAGCGTTCCTTAACCCAAATAGCATGACTGTGTAGCAAAAGGTGCCCCACGGTGTTGTGAAAGCAGTCTTGTGTTGATCCTCCTCGGCCATGAGAATCTGATTGTACCCAGCAAAACCATCCACAAATGATCGGACCTCGTAGGCAGCAGTGGAGTTGACTAGCATGTCGATGTTGGGTAGTGGAAGGTCATCCTTTGGAGAAGCTTTTTTCAAATCCCGAAAATCCACACAAACACGGACCTTGACGTTGGCCTTTCGGACTGTGACCACATTAGCTAGCCATGTCGGATATTCAATAACTTTGATGAAGCCCACACTGAGAAGCTTCTCTATTTCTTCCTTGACTTGTAGAGACCATTCTGGCTTGATCTTTCTGAGCTTTTGTTTGACTGGCTTGGCGTCGTCTCTGATCGGAATTCTGTGTTCAGCGACCTTTCTGTCCAAACCTGGCATGTCTTTGTACGACCAGGCAAATATATCCACGAACTCTCTGAGCAGTGCAGTCAATCTATTTTTCTCTTCCCCCTTGAAGAAGCTTCCGATCTTGGTTTCTTTCGGCTCTTTGTCGGTACCCAGATTAACAACATGAAATTCTTCGTAAGCCCCTGGACCATTTTCACCACGACTACGGACCTGTTGAGCATGTTTATTTAAGTATGTTGTGTTTTCGTGGTCTATTTCATCATTATTTGAATCGTTATTAACTAGTTCATTAGATTCGTTATTAGTTAATTCATCATCCATGATGTTTGCAATCTCAGGGTACTCGGAAAGGTCAAATTTTTCATTAACAAAGAAAGGGAACACACGCTCGGCTATAGCCTCCATATCCTCTTGGGTGAGGGTTTCGGAAACACTCTCAGACTCGAAGGTGAATGTGAACACGTCTTCCTTTGTGACCTTGCGTGGAATGCAACCCATCTTCTTGACCAAGAATTCTTCGGATACCATGGGTCCCTTCGTAGAATACCAGTTGTTGATAGGCTCGGAGCTTGGCTGGATCTCGCTGATAGTCTCCCTTCTCATGTCGGTGTCGTAGATGGCATTTACTTGGCACTCATCCATGAGGGCAAGTTCCTCGAACATGGAGGCTAAATCTTTCAATTCTTCCCCCACGGTGATCTCTGTCTCAGACTCTATGGTCACTTTCTTCCCCCACCATTCACGGGGTGATATGGGAGTTGGTTCCTTTTCGGACTTTTGGATCTCACAGTCGGCAAAGATCTCAAGACTGGGCTTTCTGATGCCCTTGCTGTTAACCCATGGCTTAGGAAATATCATATACGGAACAGCTTCCCCTTGGCGAACAAAATAGCCATTCAACGTCTTGCGGTAAGGCCTTAGATTGGGAATCTCATAATGACGGCCTTCCCTACGAGCTTGGGCCTTTTCATTCTTGACGGCTTGCTCGTGTTTTAAGTCGTCTTTGGAAGGCTGATATCCCAAACTGAACTTGTTCTTAACAAAAGGAACCTCAATCGGTTGCATTCTCCCTTGTTGATATTTCCCTAGGCCTAAACCAGGGAAGTAGTTCATGTTCCTCATCATGCGGAGGACTTTGCGATTTCCAATGACCCGCTTCCCCCTTCTTTGTCAATGGCGTTGATTGAGACACCGGAGAGGGTAGAGTCTGCTAAACCATGCTAAATTGGGTGAATGGGTTCCCCCTTTCTGTGGATAGTGACGTTTTCTGCCATAACGGTCACTATTTCATCCCCATTTCTGAACTTCACACACTGATGGAGAGTCAAAGGGACGGCGTTAGAACTGTGTATCCATGGGCGGCACAACAATAACTTGAACGAGGAAGGCACATCGAGCACTTGAAACGAGACGGACATGACCATGCTCCCAAACTCAATGTCTATTTCCACCATACCCATGACTGTACGGGCAGTGCTGTCGTAACCTCGGATCATTTGAATAGAAGGCTTTAAATCTGAATTCTTAAGTCCCAGTATGCCCATGATTCGGCCGGGCATTAGGTTGAGTGCGGAACCACCATCAACCAAGACTCTTGAAATAGGTCTCCCCCTTGCTCTTACCTTGAGATAAATGGCCTCATTGTGGTCGGAACCAAATGGTGGAAGGTCCATGTCGGCAAATGTGATGACATTGTCAAAATGAATGTGACCTATCATTGTCGTAAGGTCTTCGGGAGTTGTATCGGGAAAGATCGACGTGTCATCGAGATTACTGATGACAAGATCTCGGTGTTTCTTTGAGGATGCAATGAGGTCCCAAATGGAGATGTTGGCTTGAGTTTTCTTGAGTTGAACTAATAAAGGGTATTCGGGAGTGTCGCGAGCTTGCGGTCTTTGAGAAGAGGAGCTTGGTGCAGAAGTAGCGGGGTTGTTTGCTATGACTCGTCCGGATCGAGTTAGCATGTTGATGTTCCCATCTTGCTTCTTTTTCCTATTCTCTAGTACTTCCCTCATTACCTCATAGTAAGTCACAACATAGCAAGAATTATCAATCTTATTCATAATATTGGAGCCCTCATTCACAATTGGGATTGAATGAGTGGTCTCCTCAAACTCTCCTAACTCTATTACATTGACATCACCCTCATTAGGAACTATGAATTCCTTTTTGTCTATGAGATCTTGGATGACGTTGCGGAGGACAAAGCATTCCTCGGTAGCGTGGCCGCTATGTTGGTGGTAGTCACAATGCTTGTGGTGAGCATGGTTGGGACGTAACGCCTTGGTTTTGTACCCTTGGAGAGGAGTAACTTGCCATTTGGCTTTGAGAGCTTCAAAGGCCTCGGTGATAGTCATGCCATGGAGAGGAGTATAGACATGATCATCTTGAAACTTCTTGGCTTGTAGTGGAGGAACCCTTTTGTAATTCCCCTTGTCGGTAGTAACGGCATTAACTGAAGCCTCTTTTGTGGAGCTAGAGGCGGCCTTGTAACGGAGGGTAGGAGCAATTTTCTTGATTTCCCTAAGCAACTCATCCATTCGGATCCCCGCCTCATACATTTGAGAGAAATCGGCATAGCAAGCCCTACTTAGGTGGGTGCGGAGATCAATCTTTAGACACTTAAGAAAGATGTCCATTTTCTCCTTGGTGTTAGGCCTCTCGACAATTTCAGCAAGCTTGTCATTCCACCTTCTAGTGAAGTCAATAAAGGACTCGTTGTCCCTTTGAGTGGTGTTTTCAAGCTCTTTCTTGGTTGACCGGTGGGTGGTGTTGCCTTGGTATTGACTCTTGAAGGCAAGCATGGCGGCGTCCCAATCAAGACGGATTGTGAGCGGGAGAGTAGCATACCAATCCTTTGCCGCCCCCTCGAGAGTAAGAGGGAAGCATTGTGCCATAACCTTGGGAGAGACCTTTTTCGGTACCATAGCCTAAATGTAAGTCTCGATGTGTGCCATGGGACAAGAGTTGCCCTTGAACTTGCTGATGTCGGGCATCTTGAACTTGTCGGGGAGAGCGGCCATCGTGCTCATGATAATGGAGGACTGATAAAGGCTCGTGTGGGGACTTTTCCCCACATTGAGGCCTTTGAAGCGTTGATCTATGTAAGCCATAATTGAATCAACCATCTTGTGCTCATTGTTCTCAGTGTTCGGTTCCCCCACTTTCTTGGTACGGGCACTAACATAAGGGCTTTGAAACAGACCCTTAGTCCACTCAGACTCCTCGTTGTTCTCTTTGTCTTTACCACTCGAATGCTTTGTGAGCTTCTCTTTCATTTGCTCCATATCGGCCTCGTGGGCCACCCTTTGATTGTTGAGGTGGGATTTTCAAAGATCATCCTTATTTTGAGCCTCCTTATTAAGAGTGGAGACTTGTTCTTGAAGAAGTTGGACCATAGTTGAAAGTTGTTCGAGAGACATGGTGTTGCTGCTGCCAGTCATGGTTGCTGTTGGGGCTGTTGGAGTAATCACTTCACGGACTAACCGATTCGCTGAATCCCAGTAGACTCTGTAAGTACCAATTGAACCTATATTGCAGAAGAGGCCCTTGTCAGTCTTGAGAAATACTTTCGGTCCATGAAGAGGCTTAGAGCACACATTGGGCACACGACTCAAAACCACATAAGAAAAGACTCTTTTTTTTATAAGTCGGAGGGACGGGGTCCCTTTTGAGTTTCTAAGAAAATAATGGAATCGTCACACTAGTATATAGACCATCTCGCGATCCCATATACTCATCGGATTCCATCACGCTTGTGAATCCTACACATGTCGGGATTAAACTAAATTAATGTAGTAAAGCATACATGCGGGGACGGATTTTTATTTTCATCCATAATAACCACTTGGGGACGAAGTTTTATTTCGTCCATGATAACCACTTGGCATGTATGTTTTGAAGACATTAGTTTAGGGAAATCTAGACACATGAAAACCGACTTCAGTCACGGAGTGTTAGACCTAACTAGATTTGTGTTGGCTTGTGCTCGGCTAATGAGAGGCTTAAGTTCACCCCCCGGCATGTAGTCATGAACTACGCCATGCGTTGAGGTTTACCGCTTTGAAAGAGTCAAGGTCGGTTGGAGCTTGAAACTTCCTATGACGGGCCTCGACGGGTTTGCGGTTATAAACTTGTGCGATTCGATAGTGAGCAATTTATAGGAGATTGTGCACGTAATGTGAGGTCCAACATGTGACAAAGCATTTTTTTTTACTTTTTTTTATGAAAGAAAAGAAAATAAGCACATAATTACAACTCTCGAATCACCCGTGTGACCGATAAACCCAAACACAAAAGAAAACAGTTAAGAGGTCCAAAACAGTCCATGATTCAGGCAACTGTGCCCACACCCCAATCACTATGCTCTGTTCTGAAACTGTCCTTGTTCTAGAAAACTACCCAGAAGTGTGCGCCTCTGGCCTGTGTTGTGGGAAGCGCGCGCCTGGCACATAGTCTATGGGAGGCGCCCACTTCTGGGAAAACCTGTCAAACTTTGGAGTCAGGGGATTGCCCTGGTCCTGAATATGCATTGTAACCCCTGCAGAAATGATTAGTGTAGAAAAAGGAAGAAGAACAGGAAGAACATCAGGAAGCGGGCGACTCTGGTCTTTGATGTGGGCCGCGCGCGCCTTAGGCCAAGAAGGCCAGAGGCGCACGCTTCCCCCATCAGGAACCAGAATGCCCAGAAAAATGTAGACTTTGATCAAGAACGCAAGTTTAACCCTCAAACAGTCCCCAGCAGAGTCGCCACTGTAGATATCCCGGGAAAACCGCAACTTGGCTAGAGCGGTGAATTATCCTAGAATGTCTATTTGTGTTTTGATTTGTAGAGTCGTCACCTATGTTTTAGAGGAACATAAGAAAAACCTAATGTTTATAGCCTATGTTTGATTACGAAAACAGAGATTCTTGTTTATTAGGTTCGGGGGTTAGGTTACGAGTGGGAAGTACTTAAACACCCATCTCGCCCAACTAACGTTGGTCTTGCTTGATCAAAATCTACATGAATGATAAAATGTTCTTCTTATTCTTTGATGAAAAAGGGGGTTTTGAAAGGTGTTTTGGAATGTAGGGAGATAACTCCTTGACTAGCTTCAATGAAGTGAAGTAGCCTTTGGTGTCATGTCCCAAAATGTTTGGGTGATTGCACTTTGATTGAAAATAAAAGAAAGAAAGAAAGGAGAGATGAAGTAGATGAGATGAGAGGAAAGAATAGTCTTTACCTATACTTCCAAGAACTTCAAAGAGTGACTCTTGAGAAATGCCTTGCAAGTATATTTTGTGTATAGTTTTGTTAGTGATCAAAAATCTCCCTCTATTCAAAGGTGAATTAGAGGTATTTAAATAGGTGAATAAGGTGAGTTTTTGGTGCCAAAACCAAGTCAACAACATCAGTTTCCCGGGCAAATCCTGTTAAAATGAGCAAGGGCTGCCTTGGTGGCGGGATGCGCGCGCCTCTGGCCCCAAAGAGTGGAAGCGCGCGCCTTAGATATGGAAAAATGATAGAATGGACTAGAAAGCCAGCACTGTTATTCAGTTTGGTCCCTGAACTTAACGAAGTCAGTCAAAAACTTAACGGAAGTAATAGAAACTAACGAGAAACACTTAAAATAGGGAGAAACACAAAACCAAATGTGCAATCGGGGTGAACGGTCCAAGGCGGGGTGTATACAGGTGGAGGTGTTGTAGCTGAGAGTTGGGAGAGAAAAGTGTAGAGAGTTAGAGAGAGTTGTTGTTGAATTGTGGTGTAGTTGTGTAGTTGTGAGGGATGCCAACCTTAGGCAATTTTGGAGGGATGAGGAAGGTAACTTTTTGGACTAATCTACCCCTACCATAGGGGTAGAGGAGGGGGGTGATCTGATGGAGGTGATGGAGGAGGGAGGAGGAGCTTGAAAGGGAAGATGAAATCATGAAGTTTGACAAAAATGGTGAAAATCTGCAAAAAGGCTCGAAATAGGCTGCACGGCTGTGCGCCTGGCCAAAAGTCAAAAAAATGATTTTTTTTTTCTTTCTAGCCAATTGGGAGGTGACACGTGGCCTTTGTTGACTGGTGCTTTACTTGCTCAGCACACATTTCTTTCGGCTCCGTCTTTTAGCTTCGCAACTGCTCCGTTGTGCGCGTTCCAGTGTCCCAGTTGTCCGCGGGCCCAACGTGAAAGTTGCTTGAAATAAATTTGCGGTCGCGCTGGTGTATCTGTAATTAGTTAACGAGTAAGGAATTGAATATTATAATTTTAATGCATCAAATGTCCGGTAAAAAGCCTTTTTTAGCAGTGCGGGACCCGGCGAAGGGCCCTGACACGCGAATTTTCGAGAATGTGCCTGTTTACTCGGTTTTGAGTCCTGATCACAGATCTGGACTCGGTTTATTCATCAGACGCACCGATAAGGCGCTCGGTAATTCCGAACAGCCAAACTGGGGTTTTAGGTCAAATATCGCATTTAGACCAATTAAAATGAGGGTTAAATAGGGGTGCGAGATCGGGGTGTCTACAATCGAGAACACAAATTGTACGGCCGAACTAAACCATAAGGCAACCACATTTTCGTACATCATTCAGAAACTAGAGAACAGTCCATACAGCCGAAAATAAGCCAAAAAGGCATCCACATTTCCGTATGGATCTGCAGCCTGTTTCTAAATCTCATGTCTTTCAGTTATCTTGAATTCTGAATTGACATCACTTTTCAGGAAACACGGTTTCGAAAACCAGCCATCTGAAACTAGATTCAATCCCAGATTCAATTCTGAACATCACTTGCTCGGCCGAGTCTTAGGACCCGCTCGGCCGTGCACCATGAAAAGTAGATTTTAAATTTCCAAAATTTATCATAGAATTGCTTTTCTTGATTCAATTAGGATTTGGTTTTCATGGTGATCCAATCATTATGATCATCAAAACCAAGAATAAACAATTTATTCATGAATCTAAGATCATCAACAATTTAATCAAACTAAATTTTGATGATCCTATGGAACATATTAATCAAATTAATATTGTAATTTAGGTTACTTAGGATTATTAAGAATGTATAATTTTCGTTCTTGCTTTAGAACAATTCTTAAGCTCATGATCTAATAAAAGAAATTAATACCATTCTCTTTTCACTTTGTCCTTTTAAAGAAAAGATCATAGAACAAACATAATTAAAGTTTAATTTAACATTCTACACAAATATGCAAATAAATATACACTTATATTTCAGACCAATCATTTAAGAGATAAATAGTTGTATTTCATAACTACTCCCACTAAATTATATAACCTTCATATACAACAATTGTATAATATAATTTATGTGGGCTTAGATACATATTTTACTTGATTCGTGAGTCTGCTTTGGCATGAACCTCAAAACCAAGCTATTTAGGTAGATAACTCCTTATCAATCACATCATATGTGACTTTTAGATCCTTTATAGGATTTAGACATCTTATGTCTTACATGTTTTAATCTCATCTTATGCCTTAGGCCCATAACCGTTATGATAGCCTAATTAAGTTTGACCACTAGACAACCTTTGCCTCATCTTGCTTATTATTGATAGAATGATGTGCCCTGCTTTGGCAGATAAACCACATCGAAATGGTCAATGTACTTCACAAGTGTTTAAATTGTGGATGGCATAAAACTTAAATTTTAAAGAAGGTTCTTTCATATAGCAACGTGCATAACAAAGGTATAATTAATCCAATTAATTAATGAACGGATACTATGTGAATATAATTATGAATTTGAGATTTTCATAGAGTCCTACTCTAGGTATAATACATATTGAATAATGAATTCTTTCATAGATTCCAACTCTATTAAGAATACATTACTTCAAAGAATCCAATTCCATGAATAATACGTATTCTACAATGCATTTCCAAGTATGAAAAACACGAATTCAGAAATTTGCACTGCACGCGAACTGCATGAAAAATCTGTACGAATTCGTGCATTGTACGCGAACTGCACGAAATTATGCACAAAAATTCTGGACTGCACGTGCGATGCACGTAATCTGCATGAAAATTCTGGACGAAAATTCTGCACGAAAACGTGCATTGCACGCGAACCGCACGAATGCAATTTATCAAATCTTGACCCTTTAAGGATTCAACTATTTATGATAATCAAATTATCATAAACATCAAATCCTAAGAACAAACAATTTGTTCTTCAAGATCAAGAATCATCAGTTTAATAATCATATTAAAGAGGTTGATGATCCAATAAATAGATTAATTATATTGATCATGCAAGTTGAAAAACTTGTTCATAACCATATTATATCATATATAATTGTTTCCTCAAACAACTCACACAAATCCCTTATTCTAAATTCACATCATGCTAGATCATATAATCAAATCATATATTTAACATGATAATATTAAATAACCATACATGAACGGGGCTCTGATACCACTGTTGGGTTTTGTGGGTCCTTGCACAGTGGAAACGGCAATATGAAAATCAACTAAACCCTTAGAGCCTATGGATCCATTCATGATGATTAAATTAATAAGAAGATGGATTTAGAATACTAACCGTTGTTGTACGTTTAAAATTTTCGGATCTTCAAATCTTCAAGTTTTAAAGCTTTGTGATTTGATCTCCTCGTTCTTCGTGTTCTTTGAATCACGATCGCAGGAACACGAAATTGAGATGCTAAATCAAGCACCCTCTATGTTTATCCACACGCGAACGAATATCTAGAACAATTCTAGATCTGGACTGCTATATCCCATAGACACTCTTTCTATCAAAAGGCTATATGAATTTATTGGTGTTCTTGAGCTTTTGATTCTCAATCTAAACTCAAGAATGTGTTTCTCAAACACATGAAGGTTACCAATAATGATACATATGAATTAGGTCAATGCCATATAGACTAGGGCAAATAGAGGGGTTGTTATACTTATTTAACCTAAACACTTTAAGAGAAATAGGTCAAAAACTCGTCAAAATCGAATCAGGAAAAACCAGGCTCGAAACCACAAAGGTCCGCCCGGGTCCTTGGTATGGTCCGACCGGATCAATGGTTGGGTCCGGCCGGACCCTCCTTGCTGGAAACAGTTTCCTGTTTTTCTTAATTCCGATTTTTATGCTCTTTCCTGTAATTCCAATTTTAGCCCTTTTACAAATTTGTTCTTTTGTGTGTGACCCCATAGGATTATATTAAGTTGGCAATGAGTCAAACCAAGGTCAAACTCATAAATGATGAGCGGACTCTAGCAAGCCATCATGACTACCCAATTAATATAACTTAACGAAGTTCGTTTATCCTTCATAGAACATAACATTATCCTTTTATCACGCGATATCATATCGAGCATAAGCCACGGTCTAAGTCAACTTAAGTGCCCAGTGATTTTTTGATTCCAAGTAGATTGATATGAGCAAATGATATTGAACACATCAATTCATTTGGGCATTTCCATGCACTATCATCAATCTTACTCTCGAATGGCCAAGCAGATATCTCTCTTGAGATAAGAGGGACAACATCCCATCTTAACTTATCATTCTTCCCTACAAGAATCCGATTGTGCCAATCGTAGCCTTTATAACTACATGGTTAAGGGTAGCGTTTGAATACGTCAAACACAACATTCATCATGTGGAAGACGATGATAATATCAGGTCTAAGGATTCCAATGATATGACTAAATGAGATTTAATTATGACATTTGACCATGACATAAATCTCATAGTGGGTCATGTCCAGTACTTGTTCACCAATAAGCACACCCATAAGTTTAATTTGTATCACATACACATGATCATCACATGATCATCAATTAAACTTATACTAGTCTTCATATGTACTAGGGACGGGGATTATTATAAGAAACATGCAAAACATATAATAATCCAAGTTTTTTATCTCTAACAAATGAGAACATGATATAACGTAAGGCCTTTCTCAAGGGCCTAAGGCATAATCTCCAACAGTGAGACAGTGTGGGAATTGGGTGAGCGAAGACTTTAACTTATGGTGAGGATATATATTGTAGAAGACTTCTTAGTCCACTTCCTTAACTTTGTATGTCCTTACCTTCATTTTTAACTGTGAACCTAACCTCGCACGTTTGTTGTGCTCAAAACTTTATGCCACATGTTCTTTCAATATCGGAAACCGGGTTGACAACTGTGTATACATGATTATGAGTGTCCTTTAATGGGGTTGTGTATAGTCATCATCATTTATGGATTAAGAGCATTAACTTAAGTGATCCTATAAACTAATCTTATTTTGGTCGCATTGATCACCAACATCACTCATCCAATCATGCTGCGGTGGAAAATCAAACGAGTTATTAGTGTGTATGTACGATTGTACCTATCTTATGAAACTTGTGTCAGGAACCCTGATACTTTTGGCTAACGACTCCCATATGTAATGAGAACATTCCAAAAAAATTTTTTTTTTTTTTTACTTTTTTACTTTTATAGTTTTATATTTGTTTTGTTTTACTCAAGGACGAGCAAAAGATAAGTTTGGGGGTATTATATGGCTGTGTTTTTAACCATCAAAATAATATACTTCTATGACTTATTAGATGCTCAACCTTGGGTGTTTTTATGGTTTTTGGAGTGTTTATGAGAATAGGAAAGGAGCGAAAGAATGCACGGATTCATGTACGTTAAAATGCGAAAAGGAAAGATAAAGATAAAAAGATATGACCACTGAGCAGTCAAGTCCATTAGATATTACTCAAAAAGAGCTTCAAACGGTATTTTACACGTCCAAATCGGAGTTCGTATGAAGAAGTTATCGCCTCCAAAAGTTTGCGCGTAAATGTACAAGTCATCGAAGCAAGGGTACAACACCAGATTTAACCACAGAAAATTCGACATATGCTGACCCTCCAAGCGCCTACCCCCATGCGTACACATAGCCAGGAACCTTAGGGGAATTTGGTCAGGGAGGAATTTCCAAAATTGGTTGGGCTTTTCAGTAATTTCCAAAATTTCAGGGGCTTTTCTGGAATTTTTGGAGGACCTTTGAGGAATTTTTCAAGGACTTTTTTGGAAACTAAAAAATACCAAGGGCTCATGGGGAATTTCGGCCACCAGGTTTTATTTATCCTTTTTCAATAAGGAATCCTATGATTTTTCCTATTTTTACAACTCCTTAGTCCTAGTATAAATATAACACTTCACCCACAT
Organism: Campanula takesimana; assembly: GCA_026119855.1. NCBI lineage: Eukaryota > Viridiplantae > Streptophyta > Magnoliopsida > Asterales > Campanulaceae > Campanula > Campanula takesimana. Next base: position 221,056 of record JAOWBW010001283.1, on the reverse strand, counting down.
TATTATGGACATACTTTATTCAAGAATTCAAGATTGTAACAATGATTCATCAATTTAATTCAGGTTTTGATGTTTTTTAATTTATTTATTGTTCTTGATTATATTATTATTAGTAGCTAATTTCTTAGATTCATGAATTGGTAGTAACAAATACTAGATCTCTATGCTATAGATTTATTCTTCCATTCAATCTTATTTCTTGTTTTTCAAAATGTTCTTCATTCTAGTTTTAGGGTTTCAATTATATGTTAAGATATAAATTGACCTTTTAACTATTGGGTATTAATTATTGCGGTAACACAGGCATTGATACATTGACCACTATTTTGATAAGTAGATTCAATTGAGGACGTAACTGAAATCAAAAGCATCTAGGTTCTTATGTTCTTAAATTCATCATGAATTATTGGAATATTATGCGGACGTAACTGAAAGTATAATAATATAAAGAGGATATTAGGATTGCAAATCGCACACCAAACCGTCCCAATCCTTACTATTGTGAATGAACCCAAGAATGAGATTGATCTTCTTATTATGAACATAGCGTAAAGTGAAAGTATTTGTGAACCCAATTCGTGAATCTTGGTAATGTTGCTTTTATTTATTTTCTTTTTTTAATTGTAAGTATAGTTTTAGTAGTCTTAATCAACAAATCAAACCCCCCTTTATTTATTTATTTTTCTAGTTTTAATTTACATTCTTGTTAATCCTTCAAGTCTCTGTGGATTCGACCTTTGCTTGTGCATACTACTACAGCGATAACTAGTATACTTGCTAGATATTTTAATTAGAGGGATATTTTTCTCCATCAGAATGTTGAGGGATGAAGGTATTGATGTGGGTGTCAACCCAAGTCCCACATCGGTAATTGAATGAAGAATTGCATAGTATATAAAGGTGTCCACACACTCCATTAGTATGAGGCCTTTTGGGAGTTGACCCAAAAACAAATCCGTGCGAGCTGAGCCCAAAGCGGACAATTTCATACTAATGTGGAGTGGTGGGGTGGATGCGGTCCTAACAACTGGTATCAGAGCCCAGGTTGGTTGATGGGCCCGACGCGAAGTAGACCGCGAAAAAGACCCTTGTGTCGAAAGTCTTCCCGAAAAAGGTGATCGGGCGGCGTGTCCCGCGTATGGTGTTAGTGGCGGTACAAGTTTCGCTGGAGGTACTTGAGTTGATGGGAGGTTTGTTGGGGTGTCAACCCAAGTCCCACATCGGTAATTGAATGAAGAATTGCGTAGTATATAAAGGTGTCCAAACACTCCATTAGTATGAGGCCTTTTGAGAGTTGACCCAAAAACAAATCCGTGCGGGCTGAGCCCAAAGCGGACAATATCATACTAATGTGGAGTGGTGGGGTGGACGCGGTCCTAACAACACACCAATGGTGGGGTTGAGTAGTAATAAGATGATAGTCAAGGCTCAAAGTTGAGAAAAAAAAGAAAGAAGATAGAAGGGTGGAGTTTATAAATTAAGAAAGAAAATAAGGTGTGCTATTTTGTTATAGTTTTTTCTTCTTTTTGTTTTTTGTTTTGCTTCTTTTTTTCTTTTTTCTTTTTGATTTTGGCTTCATTTCTGCTCCATATTCTCAAAAGGGATGATGTACTGTACTACTGTCAATTGATGTAAATGGATAAATGTATATCACTAAAGTTATAGAACTAGGCTTACATGAAATATGCATTCAAAAATGCCTACAACTTGTTTCTCTTTGTTCTCCCCTTGCCCATTTTGTTCTTATTTGGGGCGAATAGATCTACTAATTAGTTTACTGTGCTCATCGGTGCCTGACCCTGAGATGTGGATCATCCAAGCACATAAACATGGCATACTCCTCCTGTTCGAAGCGGGGTTTGAAACCAAACTTCTCTTCGGGAGGATAGATGGGCGATTCAGGTGAGATTCGACAGAAATTTCTCAATTCCAATCGATTAGGCGTATTGTGTCAGTTCTTTTTAGTAATATATCGGGAAATACCTGTTGATTCCTTATTAGCACCCTTTCGAACACAAGTTGTACATTCCAAAATGACGGTTATTCGGAACATTATTTTATACTCCTTATTAATCCCCGAATAAGTGTCCGATTCCAAATAAAAAAAATAGTGTGAGTTACATTTTCTCTATGATACAAATATGTAACGAGGTGGTCTCCTGTGTGACAACTCGCACGGAGCCGAGCAACTTTTTTTTTCCCAACTTTTTTTTCCTCGCTACTTTTTGCTCGCCAACAAAAGTAACACTTTTTATAACTAAATCTAACATTTGTTTTTTCAAAATGTACCACGATTTTGCTGTAATAGATTGAAGATAACATAAGATTGACAACTAAACTAATGTCACATTTTTTATAAAGGAATGTAACATTCTTTTTTTCCAAATGTAACACTTTAAAAAAAAACGTAACATTGACAAAACTAAACTAATGTTACATTTTATAATAAATGAATGTAACATTTTTTTTTCTCAATTGTAACAGTTTATCTTAAATGTAACTTTATATCTGAAATGTAACAATTTTTATTGAGAAAGTAACAATTCAGATGCAAACCCGATTATATACATGAATTTTTACTTTTTTTGAAGAAAAAAAAAAATAAAATTTACTAAATAAAAATGTTACATTCATCTATATAGAAAGTTATAATCATATATGTACTCTGTTACACTTCAAAAATTACTTTTTCTAACCACAAAAACTATCAAACTATTTAAATTTTCTTGCGAAACTGCTGTTACATTTGACAGGAAAAAGTGTTGCTTTTTGAAGATGAAACTGTTGCTTTTATTAGAACAGAGTATTACATCTCAGGTGACGAGCAACTCAAATTTTTTGTGTGTTAAAAGTATGTTTTTTTTTAAAAAAACTAATAGAAATCAAACCATATCATGACCTATCTAGTTTGATTCGTCTCGTCGAGACAAACACAACTTTTTTTTCCCGAGTTATAAATCTTAAGATATAGCATTTTAAAGTTATTGGCGACTTTTAAAAAAAAAAATATACGCCACGTGTCTCGATCTAGGAGGTGGGAGAACCTGGAGCGAACGGGTTGGATGGAGCGGGGCAGGTTTGACCCGCGGATATAGCACGTCGCACCATGTGCAGCGGGTGTATACAAGAATTTGTTAAGTAAAACACATTCCTCAAATAATTTAATACTTACTACGAAAATCATAATCTAAGTGTTTCTGCCCTCTTCAAACATTATACTTTTTTATTCACATTCGATTTAACATTATAGAGGCATCAAGACGAGATTAGTGAATTTGTTTTGCGAATTTAGAGTTAACATTTGCCTAAATGTTCAAAACTACAACTTAGCTATGCTCATTTAAGGAGTTCTGCACCCCCAAAATAATTTAGGGATTTTTACCAATAAGTCCCTTGGGAAAGGAGGTATTTGTCAATAAAAACACAACATTTCATATTCTACCTTAATGTCCTTGGGTTGAAATCAATTTTACCAATAAATCCCTCACCATTTTTAAATGGCAAAAATACCCCAAACCCAAATAAAATCCTATTACAACTTGGGGCAGTCCCTCATCCTAATGGAAACTACCACCAAGGACAAGAAATTTCAGATTTTACCACCTAGTCCATAGTTTGTTAGGACACTCATGCCCTTAGTAAATGACATGAAATTACATGAATGCCCCTCTCCACATCATTTCACTTTCTCTCCACAGCCACCATAACCACTTTTGGCCCCCAATCCCCACCACCTCCGGCGACTATTTTCCGGCGACCATCTCCGGCGACTATTTTTCGACAACCACCTCCGGCCACCATTTTCCGTCCACCGTTTTTCCGGCGACCACCTCAGGCGGCTATTTTCCGGCCACCATTTTCCGGCGACTATTTTCTGGCGACCATTTTCCGGCCACCATTTTTCAGCGACCACATGCAGCGACTGTTTTTCCGACTACCACCATCTCCGGTGATTAAACAACTGAGAACTTATCAGTAAGTTCTCAGTTGTCAACTAAACAACTCCGGCAACCAAATAACTGTGAACTAATCAGTAAGTTCACAGTTGTCAACTAAACTACTAAAACCACGATCGACTCTGGCGACAAAACAACTGTGAACTAATCAGTAAGTTCACAGTTTTCAACTAACCTACTAAGAACACGATCAACTCCGGTGACCAAACAAATGTGAACTAATCAGCAAGTTCACATTTTCAAAAAAGAAATACAGTTTTTTAAAAGATAAGTTCACAGTTATTTCAAAAACAAGTTCACAATTGTTCCCATTATTGGATTTTGATGCATCATGCGCAGCGGAATAAAACATGTAAATCAAACACCCATGAGCCCGGATCCGTGCATGTTGATTAAATTAAATACAAGATGAAAGAAACATACACTTGAAGATCGAATCCATGAACACAGACTTTGAGGTGCTAACGCAAACACCCTCTATCGGTATCCACACGTCGAACGGATATCAAGAACACCTTCTTGATCTGGATTGCTAGAAACAAGGCTTGATGAAAAAATGATTTCTTTGTAGGAATTATCTTTCTTAATTGATTATTGTATTTTGATGATCATAGATCACAAAATAAATAATCCTACCTCTCTATAATTTATTATTTCTAAAACAATTGTTTGTGATTTCCAAAATCAACATTAGAGGCTTTCAAACCCGGCTGCATATCTTATATGAGGGTCTGACCTAATTCCGTTTGGGATCGGGATTCCTTGTCATACAAGAAAACTGAACAGACTGCACAGTAGCGGGGAAGCAGCCGTACGGCTCATCAAGAGCCGTACGGTTATCAACCTGCCGTACGATAGCCAAGCCTAAATTCCCAGATTTTTCGCCTTTTCTAATCCATTCTATTGTGTGTGACCCAATAGGATTATACTATGTTAAAAACGAGTCTGAACTAGTCAGAACCCGTAAGTCATAAGCGGACTCTAGCAAGCCATTATGACTACCCAATTAGTATAATTTTGAAAGTCCAAAGTAGCCCTTATAGAACATATCACAATCCCTTTGTCACGCGATATCATATTGGACATAAGTAATGGTCCACGTCAACTTATGTTGTCCAATGCTTTCTCGATCCCGAGTAGATTGATATGAGCAAATGACATTGAACACTTCAATTTATTTAGGTACGGCCGTACACTATTATCAATCTCACTCATCGAGTGGCCAAGCAGATATCTCTCTAGAGAGAGGGACAAATCCCATCATGACTTATCATTCATCCCTACAAGAATTCGATTATGCCAATCGTAGCCTTTATAACCACCCGGTTAGGGGTAGCGTTTGAGTACGTCAAACATAATATTCATCATGTGGAAGACCATGATAATCTCAGGTCTAAGGATTCAAATGATATAACTATTTATTTATGATATTTGACCATGACATAAATCTCATAACAGGTCTATCCAGTACTTGTTCTCCAACATGTACCCACAAGTTTAATCCGCATCCTATGCGCTATAATCATCATATGATTATCCATTAAACTCATGCTAGCCCTTCATAAGTGCTAGGGACAATGATTATTATAATAAACATGCAAAAGATATAATAATCGGGTTTGTTATCTCTATAATAAGGAAGCTATGATATAACGCATAAGCCTTTCTCAAGGGCCTAGGGCATAATATCCAACAATCTCCCACTTGCACTAGGCCCAATCAACGTGTATCTAATACCCATATTATGATCTCCATCATATTTGTAAGCGGGCTTATGTAAGATAATTATCCTTGTTATTATCATATGGTATTTTTGCATATTTGACATCTCCCATCTTTGACGATTTCTCGAGTAAGATAGAAACGTCTGAGTATATGTTTAGATAAGACATTAGTTCCTTGATTTGTGCATTAACAATTATTGACACAATGAAGGTACATCAATTAGTAACACTAGAAACAATTTATAATTTACTAATTAATATCTTGATCCAAACAATTTTCTAGTTGCATCCCATGCCACTAGATACTCAATCTTTTGTAGAATAGTAATGGTATATTTAGAACTTTTCTAACACCATTATTAAATATAAACATGTATTTATACTTCAATATTTATCTTTGTTGCTTTGTAAGAATGCATCTATGTAACTATTACAATATCATCTTTCATTCCATCAAAGATCAAGAACGCATCCTTTAGTTCCTTTTAGAGAACATAAGAGTGTTCTTAACTAGTGACTTTTACTAGGATCCGATTGGTATTATCTCATCATACTCCAAGTATATGAGACATCCGGTCTTAGTACATTAACATGGCTTACATGATAGATCCAATTGCCGAATCATATAGAATCCTAATCATGTACTCTTGCTCATTAGTTTTCCAGTAAGACTAAATCTTGCAAAGATTAATGCCATTAGACTTTCGCAAGTAACCTCTCCAAGAGTCTTGCATAGTGAACTTTTCACTATCTTGTCTTTATTAGTACTTTTACTTTAACCAATCAACCTTTTAGATTTATCTCCATAAATCAGAATTTTAAGGATATAAGCGGCTTTATCCAAGTCTTTCATTTAGAAACTCTTTCAAAATGAATTAATATTACGCTCCCACTAAATTTATTGTAATCACAAGTCTCATCTTTGATGAATTCAAACTCTTTGAATACTAAATCAAAATGAAATTTTTCACTCCAAGTAGTTTGCTTCAATCCATCTCATAGATTTCTGCAACTTGCATATCTTATCAGAATTTTATAGATCAAAACTTTTAGGTTGTATCAAACACATCCTAATGTATGTTCATGTTAAGGAATGCAGTTTTGACATCCATTTGTCATATTTCATATTCAAAATATGAGGTCATGATAATTAGAACTCTAATATCCTCAAGCATGACTACGGTTGATAAAGTTTCATCATAATCGATATTATGAATTAGCTTTACTCAATTAGTCATGCTTTATCAATATTCATCTTGCGATCCATGTCCGTTTTCTCCAAGAAAACTCATTTTCTATCCTTTGGTTTTTAAGCCTTAGGGTAGAACAATCATGTTCGAAACTTGATTATGATACATGGATTGCATTTTTAGATTTTATGACTCCAAGTTATTGATCTAAATTCGGAGCGGACTTTGCATCTTGATAGGTGATAGGTAAATCATTCTCAATGATGTCTTCCTTACAAATTTCTATTACGAGAAACCAATATTTCTTGTTATAGATAGCGTCCTATCAGTCATGCAAATATCTTGTGAATATTTAAACGAATTTCAACAACTCCTTGTGAAACTTTGTTCAACTTCCATCTTAGGTTCTATGTCATTTTCTGGGCCTCGAACTCTTCAAAATACATTTTACTCTCACTAGTTCTTTAGAGATAAACGATTTATCTAGAAAGTGCCATTTAGAGCAACAAATGATTTGTACTCTGAAGGGTGTAAAATTAATATCTTTAAGATATCTCATGAAAATACATTTATTAGATTTAGGTGTAATTTTGTTCAAGACAACACTTTTCTCAAAAGCATCACATCACAAATCTTTATGAAAGACAAACCAAGTTTTTCTTTCATGAACCTCAGACGAATCTCAATTTAGTGTAAGCGCAGCTGTTTCCAGCACTTAATCCAGAAGGATAATTAAAGATCAGTTTGACTTATCATGAGGCGAAAAACAGCAGTTGGCAGACAATCTGTAAACTTCTGTAAACAGGAGCCGTACGGCTCATTACTAGGCGTGCGGCTAAATGGAAGCCGTACAGATTTTGTTTCCAGATTATGTTTTTCTCACTCTGCAGACTTTCTGCAGAATTCTCATCAAATCTATGGTTCAAATATTTATTACTTTGATCAGATTAGAGTACACCAATACTTTTACCATGAGATACTGAAATCCTTTCAAAGCATTGTTACTTTCGTGAACTACATACATCAATATGTATAAGTCCAAAAGAGTATTTTTCCTTTTACTACTAATTAGTAAGTGGTGTCTTAATCAACATCCAAGATTCATATATATCACATGATTCGAAATCATGTGAATTTAAAAGTCCGTCCCATGGAATTTTATATGAGTGTTTCTTATTATTGATATAGACATCAATGCTTTAAGAATGTAACGCTTACATCCTTAGATTCGGATTTCCATTATTTACGTTATACTCATTATTTTATTCTTCCAAGATAAGGATATAAAGTCTCATTTATATGATTAGCAATACAATAAAGCAAATCATATTTAATGGAACACTTTCTTATTCGAAATAAGAAATTTCCATATTCTTCTAATGAAGAAATCAAAATAATATTTCTACATTAAACTAGGAACATCACAACATTGTTCAAAACAATTATGAACCTATTAGGTAAAGACACTTCGCAAGTTCCTATGATTAATGTTGCAACCTTTGCATCATTATCAACACATAGGTTAATCTTTACCCTTTTAAAGTAATCTTTCTATTTCTCAAGTCTTACACATTTATACAAATGTGGGATCCATATCCGGTATCTAATACCCAAGAACTTAGAATTAAAATTTTAACATAAATACTTTAATTGGTCGTCCTACTACACTTCCTTTTGATCTTTCAATTCAAATTGTAATTTCTCCAACGGTCAATATTATTGTCAAGGTAGAAATTACATCCTTTGGATTTTAGTTTAGCCACATATATTTTTTTTAGGCTTGACAACTCTTGTCTTGCCTCTTATCTTAAATCCTTTTCTTTATTAACCATTAGAGTTTGAGAATGTTTCTATTTGATATTAAGACTTAGCATTTTAAACATCAAATGTCGCTCAAGAATCATTATCAAATCCATTTGTTAGTTCCAAACTAACTTGATAACCAAGCCATATAAGGTAATTAATATGTCTCTCCATGTTCAAAACATGAGAACTTGTTAACACACCTTTATTCATCAAATGAATGTTAGACTCTTATCAATCTCAAACTTTTCTTGACTTTCTTGCTTGTAGGAACGCTTCCTACATGATTGCTTATCAAATAAGTATCCATGTGTTTCAGATACTTCTAAAGTTCTAAACATATGGTAGCAAGTCATAAGACAATTGACATCCATAGATTCAAACACATGTATCTAATTTATGTTTTTGTCCATCCTTAAAGCTTTATGTTTATTAGGAACAAGATTTATTAAGAATTCATAACTTTCGTTCTTGCTTTAGAAAAATTCTTAAGCTCATGATTAGGTCAAGGAAGTTAATCTTATTCTCTTTAAGTGGGGTCTATTGCAGTGATTATACATGATTATAGTTTAAGACATTCTACAAAATATGCAAATAAATATACACATTTATTTCATACCATTATCATTTAGAGACATATAATGTATTTCATAAATACTCCCACTAAATTATACACCTTCAAATACAACAATTGTATAATATAATTTAAGTGGGCTAAGATCCATATTTCACCTAACTTTGAGTCGGCTAGGGCACGACTGCACAAAATAAGTTATTTAGGTAGATAACTCCTTATCAATCACATCATATGTGACTCTTAGATATTTTATGAGATTTTTAGACATCTTATGTCCAACATGTTTTAATCTCATCTTGTGCCTTAGGCCCATAACCCTTATGCTAGCTTAATTAAGTCAAACCACGTTAAACGTATAGGAAACTCTCATTCACTCATCTTGCTCATACACTGATAGAAGTAATGCACCTCGCTTTGACAGAGCCCTTATAAAAATACCCGGTGTACTCACAAGTGTTTTAATAATGGATTGGCACATGACTTAAATTTTCAAGAAGGTTTATTTTACATAGAGACATGCATCATATATTTAATTATGTCAAACATAATATAATATAGTCTTTGCATAGAGTTGTAGACACCCCGCCTTGGACCTCTCACCCCGATTGCATACAAAGTATTTTTATTTAACTCATTTTCATTAATTTCTGTTACTTCGGTTAAGTTCCTAACTGATTCCGTTAGTTTTGGACTAAACTGCATAACAGAGTTAACTTTTAGGGTCATTCTGTCATTCTGTCATTTTTCACCCGCGGCGCTTCCGCACTGCCAGTGAGCCGCGCGCCAGCGTCCCGCCCCAAAAGCCGGACCCGCGCGCTTCTCACTTTGGCAGTAACGGATTGCACCTTATTTCCCTCCCTTTTCTTATTTACAAACATCTTTTCTTGATCACAAAAAACCATCTTTTTTACATCCACATTCATCCCCCCTTTTCTCATTAACTCCCAATCCCAAATTCTAAGCCTTTTCCCAAAAACTAATATTTCTTTCATTTATTATTTGATTTCTTTTATTTCTTTTATTTTTCTTTATTCATTATCTTATTTGTGATTGGCCCATTCCATTTCACATGGATGACCAATTTCCCTCCATCATTTCCCTCTCTTTTTTACCTATAAAAACCATCATCTTCTACCTTGGAAAGGGACTTCTTTTTGGGACTCCACCTTGATTCACCAACTACATTATACACAAATTCTCCCAACAAGAGTTCTTAGTAACAAGACTCTACACAATTGTTCTACAACAATTTCATTACAACAACAACACTTTCAAGTCAAGGTTCCAAGTCCTCTTTCTCAAGGTACAACTCCATTTTCTTCCTTTGTTTTCTTCTTCTTGATGTATGCAATCCCCATTAATGGGACATGACCAACATGACTACTTCACACATTGAAGTTTGTTAAGGTTATCTCCCTACATTTTAATCTTAACTTTAATTCACCATGTTAATTTCTCTTCATCTCTTAATGTAATTCTTTAACATTACTTGTTACATGTAATATTTATCATTAAATAAATAAAACAATTCTATTTTATTTTATTTCCCCTTTATTTCCCTTTTTCTTCTCATCACAATTGTTAGCACATTTCTATTTAATTAATTGAAGGACATGTAAATATTAGAACACCAATAGTAGCAAGACCCGCGTAAGCGGGGCGGAGTGGGTGTTTAAGTACTTCCCACTCCGTCACCTAACCCCCGAACCCTTCTTTCTCGAATCTCTGGTTTTGTACATAAATTAGGCTATTTCTAGGTTTTTCTTATGTTCCTTTAAAAACATAGGTGGCGACTCTAAACAATCTAAAACAAGTTAGACATCCTAAGATAATTCACCGCTCTAGCCAAGCCGTGGTCCCCCGGGGTATCTACAGTGGCGACTCTGCTGGGGACGGTAGAGGGTTAAACTTGCGTTTTCATTTTTGGTGTTCTTTTATTCCGTTTTCTGGGCATTCTGGTAAAAAGGGTAGGAAGCGCGCGCCTCCGGCCTTCTTGGCCTAAAGCGCGCGCGCGTCGACCCTTATTACCAGAATCGCCCGCCTCCTTTCTTGTCCTTCAATTCCATGTTTCTGTGCTAACAAATCTGCAGGGGAAAGTTTTCTTAATTAAGGGTCAATGCAATCCCTTGAACCCACTGATTTGTAGGTTCTCACCCAGAAGCGGGCGCCTCTGCCCTGCTTCCTCTCACGCACGCGCCTTCCGCATAGGCAACCCAATGCGCGCGCTTCTGGGCGCATTCCCAGAACAGAACAGTGCACAGAAACAGAACAGAATGACAGTGTGTGGGCACCGGGCCTGCATACAATTTCTTTTACTTTCTGTTTATTTTTATCGGTCACACGGCTGATTCGAAAGTTGTAAATTACGTGCTTATTTGTTTTTTTTTATTTCCTTTGAAAAAAAAAATGTTTTGTCACATGTTAGACCTCACACTACATGCACATTATTCCTATGAATTGCTCACTATCGAGTCGCACAAGTCCAACCCCAAACCCGTCGAGGCCCGTCCTAGAAAGTTTCAAGCTCCACTCGATCTTGGCTCTTTCGAAGCGGTAAACCTCAGCCCGTGGCGTAGTTCATGACTACATGCCGGGGGTGACCTTTGAGCCTCATATTCAAGCCGAGCACAAGCCACACAATTCTAGAGTAGGGTCTAACACTCCGTGACTCAAGTCGGTTTCCATGTGCCGAGATTTCCCTAAACTAATGTCTTCAAATCATACATGCCAACTTGTTGCAATGGACGAAATAAAACTCCGTCCCCAAAAGTGGGCATTTTGGACGAAAATAAAAATCCGTCCCCGCATGTATGATTTACTACATTAATTTAGTTTAATCCCGTCACATGTAGGTATCACAAGTGTGGTGGAATCCGATGAGTATATGGGACCGCGAGAAGGTCTATATACTAGTGTGACGATTCCATTATTTTTCTAGAAACCCCAAAAAGGACCACGTCCTTCCGACTTTGTAAATAAAAAAAAAAAGAGTCGTTTTTCCTTATGTGGTTGAGTCTTTTTCTTTGTTTGGTGGGTTAATTCATTTTATCCAAAAGGTGTTTGTGGGGCCAATCTAAGATCAACCGTGCTCTTCCAATAGGTCCAATGGCTTCCAACGGCAACAACAACAACGGTGGAAATGATTTCGTGTCCAACGAAGGGTTACTCAACGTAATGAAATCAATGGGGGAACAATGGATAGGATTGTCGAGGATGCCCGCCGTAAAGACAATTTGTGGCAAGCCCGTTTCGATATCAACAAGAGGATTCACAAAGAAGAGGTTTCCGAACTCAAGGCCCATCTTGATTATGAAATAAGAATTCACAAGGAAGGGTTTCCGAACTCAAATCCCATTTGCAAGAGCTCACCGACGGCAAAGCAAAGTTCAATGGTAAAGCATGCTCAAGTGGCCCGACCCTCAAAAGCTACAAAGGTACCACCAACAACCGAGTTTTCACTCCTCTCCTAGGAGTAACCCGAGCCGAAGCATTTGAAATTTTGTGTGGCAAGAGGGAAGATCAAACCTTTGGAGGGGTACAAGCCGAAGGCGATACTGAAAAATCATGCTCATGGTGAATGGTGCGGCTACCACAAGCATAGTGGCCACACTACCGAAGGGTGCTTCCTTCTCCGAAACATCATCCAAGATTTGATCGACAACGGCGAATTTACCGTGGGTGAAGAGCAACTCATCAAAGAAGTGGCTTGGTTTTGAAATGGGGCTTCCAACAGAAGACGACGACAACAATCTCCGTTTCTCTTTCTCTACCTAGTAGTAGGAAAAAAAAAAAAAAAAAGAGTCAAAAGTCCTCTTTTGTGTGCATTAATGTTTTCTCTCGTCCCATGTTAAGTGTCGAGTCTTCTTATCAAATAAAAGTCGTTCTTGTCCTTATACACTCTTCCAAGTTGTTCAATCTAATTCTTGGCAAAATGATGAAAAGATGTCTAAACAAGTTTTAGAACAAGGCCATCACTTGAACGCCTAGGGGCTAAACATCTACGCCAACATCAACGACGAAGCCAAGACAAAAGGTGGAGCAACAATCATGAAGAAGTCAAGCAAAGTTTTCAAAGGGGGATTAAAAAAAAAAAAAAAAAAAAAAAAAAAAGAGCTCGCCAGCTTGAAACCATCAAATCAACCTAGGCAAAAGTTAGAGCACAAAAAAAAAAAAAAAAAAAAAAAAAAGCCCCATTAATCAAAGAAGTACAAGATCAACATCATTCCACCAATGAAGGACGAAGCAACCTCGACAACAATCACGACGAAGCAACAATTCCATCACGAAGAATGGAGAATCCACAAGAACTACGGTGACCTGAGCCTCTACACTGGAGGAACGTAGGCAACCTGCGGGTCCGGTCTCATGCAAGAAAGAAGATATGTTTAGCCCTAGCGCGTTATGGTGATCGGCCTTCATCTCAAACTTGTCAAGACATCTTTGTACGATTCATTTGCCAATGAATTAATCACCAAAAAGATTGAACAACTTTCTTAGATTTGGAATCATTTCGCGCTCCTTGTCGAGTCTAGGGACTTCTATTCTTTCTGCATACTCCCAATTTCTTGCAATCAATTGGGGCTTTCCTTTTCTCTCTCTTAATGACTTACTTGCCTTCGCGAGTCATTCAATTCAATAAAAAAATACATGTCAATACTAGGGGCACTTCCCTAGTCAAGTCAATGTCACTCATCATTAGTGACAAAAGGTCTCCACCGCAAAATCACATGTCTTATCTCCTCAGCTAGAGTTAATGCACACTTCCTCATCAATTGAGTCAAAAAAAAAAAAATGATGAAGACGCAAAAGAGATGCCCGCTAGATTGAAAACCCGAAAGGGCGGTCTAGGCAAAAAACAGGGTGCGTCATAAAAAAAATGAGAGAGTGAGAGAGAGAAGGGAAAGAGAAATGGAGATCCCCAGCCTCTAAAGAAGACAAATTCTACATTGAATCTCCTCAGCAAGTCAATCCCCCACCGAGTCAACTTTGGGATTGCAAAAGGCTTGACAAGATATAGCACCATCAAAGGTTGTCTTGGGTTATCGGCATCATTCTCCAGCTGTGTGCATTTTTGGTTCATGAAAAGAAGGCCCGTGGTAACCAAGACCCATCCGAGAACGAGCCCATCACAAAAGGGCACGAGGTTGCACAAATAACCCATAGCTAGTCAATTGGCTTGGCAGCAAATAGCAACAACATGTGTCTCAGTTTTCAAAGCTTCTTCAAGTATGTGCTTCTAAAGTACGCCGAAAGGCTCCCGAGAAATGGAGTAGCTCTTTCCATGTCTTCTCATGTTTATTCCCTCATACGAGGACGAGTCACTCTTGCTTTGCTCAATAAATGGTGATGCCCTAGGGGCTATGTGACTCAAGAACAAGGGATTCTTTTGCTTCATTTGGCAATCAATACGCCCTAGGGGCTATGCTCAAGAAAGATGTGTGAGACTATCCTCAAGTCCCTCAAAAGGGATGTCAAAAAGCCCTCTTGTCATGTGTGCCCGTGCTCGTTTCCCCAATCAAGGGTGGACCTTTCTCGCAATCAATGATGGCACTCTAGGGGCTACGGTCAAGTCTTAAAGGCTCCCTCGGCAAAGAGCAATTAACTCCCCAGCAGTATCCCCAGTCAAGTCATGTGCAACATTGGAAGCTTCCTCAATTCGGCACCGAAGGTCTCAACGGGCTTCGCAATCTACAATCTTTTGGGCTACGGCATTACAGTAATTCAAGCAAAGGGCAGTATTAGGGCTTCGCGACCGACACAGTCTTTTGGGCAACAATACTCGAGCAACGCAATTTGGGACTAGTCTCCATGAAAGGGATCAAGCTTCAAAGGGTCTCTCAACACTTCAAGTCAAAGCCCTCTTGGTTTTAAATGAAGACTCCGATGTTATGAATGAAGTTGATGATTTTTGTTAGAACTCACAGCGAGATTTTGAAGGAAGTCTTAGAGAAAAGGAAAAAGATTCAATATGCTAAACTCTAATCAAAACAGGGTTATAGCGGGAAATGCCACGGCCAATCCCAATGTTTTTGCAATTCAGCACCCCCTTCTCCAAGATCAAAAGCGCAAGGTGCAGCTCAGATAAAGTTGGGCCACAGCACTAGTTGCATCCGAAGATCCGTCATTAGTTCAACTCAAGAAGTGTCAAGCAAGCATACTCATTTGAGACTTTATCACGCCAAGACCTTATCCTCCGTGACCTCGACGGCACCGCAAGACATTACTGCATCCTTTGACATAAGCCCTCAGCCATTTGGGTATCGACCACAATGAGGCCATTCATCTCCCCAGTAAGAGCAAGAAGGAGATCTCTATCAAGAATTCTACCAAACGGTACATCCGCTCTCAATGCCGAGCCAATCACCAGATAATTTGGGGCTTTACAATGAAAGGTCTTCACATCCCGCCATCTACAAGACCACGACACTTGGGGCTTTGAAATCTCTCGAAGCTTGGCATCAACGACCTCCTCTTGGGGCTTGCTCACTATAAAAACAAAGAGCGATTTACTCGAATGGGCCAAAAGCTGATTTATCTTGGAGCTATGCAAGTCCCTCAAAATTTGGCATCAAAGGCATTCAAGGGGCTTTACAATCAGCAACCCCTCATCTCGGCATCAAAAGCCTTTTGAAGCCCCATAATCGACAAATCTCTTGGGGCTAGACATCAATCTTCGTTGGGCACACCGGCGACAACAGAATTCAAGCGAGGCAATCCGGACTTCGACTGAACATGACTTGATCTTGGGTTGGCTTCACAAGCACACAATGGTTAAAATGGTTCACCCACGAACTAAAAAAAAAAAAAAAAAATCTTTTCCTCACATGTGTGCATATTCTTTCCTTTCTAATCTAAAAAAAAAAAAAAAAAAAAAATTCTTTTTCTTTCTCCTTCTATGTGCAAAAGTATGTGCTTTACTTTGCTTTGCTCCTAGCTTCTCCTCCAGCATTCTCCATCATCCTTGAACTACGCTGGTCTGATTCCCTTCAAGGGATACGTAGGCAGCCTTTGGCACGACCAACCCATCATCAGAGCGTTCTCTCATCAACATCCAAAGAATGGACATTCTCCATCAAAGCATCCTCCGCGGACATCAGAAATCCATCTCCACTCAAGCGGCAATGGTAAGCGAAGGTATGAATACATCCAATGCTTTCCTCAAAATCACACCGCACACAAGATCACTCTCTACATTCTTACTTCTCTCTCATTGCAAGAGTGTTCCAAAATCCCATCACACCACGAGCACAATTTCTCTCTCTTCATTTCACACTTCATGCATCTTCTTGCAAGAACACATATACCTGTCAAGCACACACATAAAAGGTACCACCACGATGTCAACAGCATCCGCTACTCAAGGCACTTCATCCCCACCAGAAAGTGGTCAACCGTGCCCACACCCCACAAAGTCAACAACATAAGCTCCCATGAGCTCCAAGTCGGCAACTCGGTCTATATCGAGACAAGCTCCCATGAGCTCCAAGTCGGCAACTCGGTCCATATCGAGACAAGCTCCCATGAGCTCCAAGTCGGCAACTCGGTCCATATCGAGACAAGCTCCCATGAGCTCCAAGTCGGCAACTCGGTCCATATCGAGACAAGCTCCCATGAGCTCCAAGTCGGCAACTCGGTCCATATCGAGACAAGCTCCCATGAGCTCCAAATCGGCAACTCGGTCCATATCGAGACAAGCTCCCATGAGCTCCAAGTCGGCAACTCGGTCCATATCGAGACAAGCTCCCATGAGCCCCAACTCAACAACTCGTCCTTATCGAGACAAGCTCCCATGAGCTCCAATACAACACTCCAGCAAAAGACGCTCACACAGGGAGCGCACCCCTATCTCTAGCAATTTCAAATTACTGCTTTCATCGAGTCTTTGCTTTCTTTTCTTTCTTTTTCTTTGTCGATGTCCTCGGCGGGTGTTTTTACTTTCGTCGACGCGTTTTGCTTTGCAATCCACGTCGCCGAGGGGCACTGTAGAACCCCGCCTTCGACCTCTCACCCCGATTGCATACAAAGTATTTTTATTTAACTCATTTTCATTAATTTCTGTTACTTCGGTTAAGTTCCTAACTGATTCCGTTAGTTTGGACTAAACTGCATAACAGAGTTAACTTTTAGGGTCATTCTGTCATTCTGTCATTTTTCACCCGCGGGCGCTTCTGGCACTGCCAGTGAGCCGCGCTGCGCGCCCCGCCCAAAAGCCGGACCCGCGCGATTCCCACTTTGGCAGTAACGGATTGCACCTTATTTCCCTCCCTTTTCTTATTTACAAACATCTTTTCTTGATCACAAAAAACCATCTTTTTACATCCACATTCATCCCCCATTTTCTCATTAACTCCCAATCCCAAATTCTAAGCCTTTTCCCAAAAACTAATATTTCTTTCATTTATTATTTGATTTCTTTTATTTCTTTTATTTTTCTTTTATTCATTTATCTTATTTGTGATTGGCCCATTCCATTTCACATGGATGACCAATTTCCCTCCATCATTTCCCTTTCTTTTTTACCTATAAAAACCATCATCTTCTACCTTGGAAAGGGACTTCTTTTTGGGACTCCAACCTTGATTCACCAACTACATTATACACAAATTCTCCCAACAAGAGTTCTTAGTAACAAGACTCTACACAAATTGTTCTACAACAATTTCATTACAACAACAACACTTTCAAGTCAAGGTTCCAAGTCCTCTTTCTCAAGGTACAACTCCATTTTCTTCCTTTGTTTTCTTCTTCTTGATGTATGCAATCCCCATTAATGGGACATGACCAACATGACTACTTCACACATTGAAGTTTGTTAAGGTTATCTCCCTACATTTTAATCTTAACTTTAATTCACCATGTTAATTTCTCTTCATCTCTTAATGTAATTCTTTATCATTGCTTGTTACATGTAATCTTTATCATTAAATAAATAAAACAATTCTATTTTATTTCCCCTTTTCTTCTCATCACAATTGTTAGCACATTTCTATTTAATTAATTGAAGGACATGTAAATATTAGAACACCAATAGTAGCAAGACCCGCGTAAGCGGGGAGGAGTGGGTGTTTAAGTACTTCCCACTCCGTCACCTAACCCCCGAACCCTTCTTTCCCGAATCTCTGGTTTTGTACATAAATTAGGCTATTTCTAGGTTTTTTCTTATGTTCCTTTAAAAACATAGGTGGCGACTCTAAACAATCTAAAACAAGTTAGACATCCTAGGATAATTCACCGCTCTAGCCAAGCTGTGGTTCCCCGGGGTATCTACAAGAGTATGTCAACTAATCAAATTAATTGACGAAAGCAAAACCTTATGATTCAATTATGAAGCAACATTATGGGGACGGAATCTAAATTATCTGTAAACAATTTACAGATTAAATATTTCATTCGCATTCTTAGAAACAAGGCGTAAGCCTGCCATTGGTTCATGCAATGAATTAATCCAAATTTAGATTCCTTCACTTGCAAACAAATTGCACTTTGCTCATAGGGATAAATTCTGAAACTTTTGAATCCGTAGAACGTCTATACATTAAGAGCATAAAACGCACGGTCGAAACTAAGCCAAAAGGCATCCACAATCCCGTACTAAATCAAGAAATCAAGTAATTTTGTATACGGCCGACACTAAGCCAAAAGGCATCCACAATTCCGTATAGAAAAATAACTTGTTTCAAGATCATTCATTGTCTCATCAATATCATAGACTACAACAATTCTGAACTCTTCAGAACTCTGATTTCTGCAATTCTTTTCTGGATTTTTGATTGAAAACTGTTTCAGGAAACACGGTTTCGAAAACCGGCCGTCTGAAAGCAGTTTTAGTTTTCAGATTCGAATTCTGTAAACAATTTACAGAACAATCTGGACACCATAAACAAAACAAACTGTCCAGATAAACCTATCCAGCCGTACGGCTGGTATGGAGGCGTACGCCGTCCATTCCAGCGTACGGTGGTGCTTATCAGTTTCCCCAGATTTCCAAAATTTCAGAAATTCGATCAATCCAATTATCGTGTTCATAAATTTCATATCGCATATAAAATTCAAATCACATATTCATCTTTATCATCATGCAAAATTCATACAATTGAATTAAATAATTTAAACATGATGTATTAAAATAATCAACGATGAACGACGCTCTGATACCACCGTTGGGTTTTGGTACATCATGCGCAGCGGAATAAAACATGTAAATCAAACACCCATGAGCCCGGATCCGTGCATGTTGATTAAATTAAATACAATATGAAAGAAACATACCCTTGAAGATCGAATCCATGAATACAGACTTTAAGGTGCTAACGCAAACACCCTCTATCGGTATTCACACGTCGAACGGATATCAAGAACACCTTCTTGATCTGGATTGCTAGAACCAAGGCTTGATGAAGAAACGATTTCTTCGTAGGAATTATCTTGCTTCATTGATTATTGTATTTTGATGATCATAGATCACAAAATAAATAATCCTACCTCTCTATAATTTATTGTTTCTAAAACAATTGTTTGTGATTTCTAAAATCAACATTAGGCTTTCAAACCCGGCTGCATATCTTATTTGAGGGTCTGACCTAATTCCGTTTGGGATCGGAATTCCTTGACATACAAGAAAACTGAACAGACTGCACAGTAGCGGGGAAGCAGCCGTACGGCTCATCAGGAGCCGTACGTTTATCAACCTTCCGTACGATAGCCAAGCCTAAATTCCCAGATTTTTCGCCTTTTCCAATCCATTCTATTGTGTGTGACCCAATAGGATTATACTATGTTGGCAAGGAGTCCGAACCAGTCAGAACCCGTAAGTCATAAGCGGACTCTAGCAAGCCATCATGACTACCCAATTAGTATAACTTTGAAAGTCCAAAGTAACCTTATAGAACATATCACAATCCCTTTGTCACGCGATATCATATTGGACATAAGTAATGGTCCACGTCAACTTATGTTGTCCAATGCTTTCTCGATCCCGAGTAGATTGATATGAGCAAATGACATTGAACACTTCAATTCATTTAGGTACGGCCGTACACTATTATCAATCTCACTCATCGAGTGGCCAAGCAGATATCTCTCTTGATAGAGGGACAAATCCCATCATGACTTATCATTCTTCTCTACAAAAATTTAATTATGCCAATCGTAGCCTTTATAACCACCCGATTAAGGTTAGCGTTTGAGTACGTCAAAATTAATGTTCATCATGTGGAAGACCATGATAATCTCAGGTCTAAGGATTCAAATGATATAACTATTTATTTATTATATTTGACCATGACATAAATCTCATAACGGGTCTATCCAGTAAGTTTAATCTGCATCCTATGCGCTATAATCATCATATGATTATTCATAAGTGTTAGGGACAATGATTATTATAATAAATATGCAAAAGATATAATAATCAGGTTTGTTATCTCTATAATAATGAAGCTATAATATAACGCATAGGCCTTTCTCAAGGGCCTAGGGCATAATATCCAACACCCATAACAAGTTCCATGAACAAGTTCACTGTTTTTTTCAAGAACAAGTTCACAATTTTGTTCCAAGATCAAGTTCGCGGTTGTTCCTAGAACAAGTTCACAATTGGTCCAAAAACAAGTTTACAGTTGTTCCAAAAACAAGTTTACAGCTGTTCCAAAAACAAGTTCCTAAGAACAATTCACATTTTTTGAAAAATAAAATTACAGTTTTTTTATAGAACAAGTTCACAGTTATTTCAAAACAAGTTCACAATTGTTCCAAGAACAAGTTCACTCTCTTTTTTTCAAGAACAAGTTCATAATTTTGTTCCAAGATCAAGTTTGCAGTTGTTCCTTGAACAAGTTCACAGTTGGTCCAAAACAAGTTTACAGTTGTTCCAAAACAAGTTCATAAGAAAAATTTATATTTAAAAAAAATTAAAAAATTACACTTTTTTTAAAGAACAAGTTCACAGTTATTTCAAAAACAAGTTCACTGTTTTTTTTCAAGAACAAGTTCACATTTTGTTCCATGATCAAGTTCGCAGTTGTTCCTAGAACAAGTTAACAGTTGATCCAAAAACAAGTTTACAATTGTTCTAATATACAACTGAAAAATTCACAGTTATTATAATATACAACTGAAAAATTCCTTGATTGCTCGCACTTGTTCCAAGAATAACTGTGAACTTAGCAAACCAAATCAAACCATCAACAACAAAATCCCATTTACATTCAAATCCAACACCAAAAATAATTGACAACTTTTTGATTTACCAATCCATTAGAACACACAAACAAAAACAAAAACAGAAATAAAAAGTGCCAGTGCAAAACCTTTTTACCAATATAATCTCCCAAATCAACTCCCAATTCCAACATGTACCATATCTCTCATTCAGATTTCTAGTTCCCAGAAAATAAGGCAATTCAATTCACAAAATGAGAGACTGACAAGTACCTCAAATTAAATGCTTGCCGGAATTGAAGAACATGAGCCAGAGTAGATCTGTCGGCACTTGCAGTGGCCAGCGTTGGTGGTGGTGAGGGAAGAAATTGAACAGGGAGAACGGGTTAGGCCTTTTGATTTGGGGATTGCCGTGCTCCTCATTCAGTTTCCTTCTCTGTTTTCGAGGGGAGGGCGGCGCCGGAGAGGGAAGGGAGGGTGGATAGAGTTCGCCGGAGGTTAGAGAGGTTTCCTAGGGCTTCGCAAGAGATGGGAAGGGGGGTTACCGTTTCACTGATGCCTGATTATATGAAAATATTTTGTCAAAATCCATAAACTCAATTTGAAAGCAGAAAATTAGCAAAAAAATCAACTTCAAATTGACTACTAACTATAGAAGTAGTCCAATTGAGATTCGCTGGAATCGTCACAAAATCTGAAGCGGATTCTTCTCTGTAGATGGTCGGAATCCACGAGCCGAACAAAGGAGTTTCACCATGTCGACGATGAAGAGCTGTAGTGAAAGAGACGGCCAGATCTGTTCAGAATTGGCTCGTCGATGCCATCGGCCTAAGGAAAAAGACGATCGAAGGCGGAGAAAATTGGCCGAAGATGGGCGATCGGAACGGTGGTCAAAGGGGATGGCTCACCGGAGGTAGGGAAGCTCACCGGAGGAGTGGGGTGGGGGGTCGCCGGAGGCAGGTAGGATAGATAGATAGATAACGTAGTGAGGGAAAGTAGAGAGAGAGACGGGTGTGTCGCGACCCCGGACCCCGCGGGCCCCGGGACATCCTCTGTTTCTTCTTCCAGACATTGAGAACAATTACCTGCATAAAACATCAACCGTTAATCACTCCGCACACTACTACCCACCTAGGTCATACTAATCCACCTAGACTTATACTTAGAGTTAATGCCATAGCTCTGATACCAACTGTCGCGACCCCGGACCCCGCGGGCCCCGGGACCGCGATCTGGACGTCGACTCTAAAACCAAAACTATGAAATACCAAGGTTAAAAATTCCATTTAATACCAAAAGGTGGTAATCCAAAGTTTTACAAAACCAAGTTTAATAAAAACCAATTACAACTGTCATAAACTTCCACAAGTTTATGCTTAACAAAATACAAATACATAAATCCTAATGACGTCAATGTTTGGTACAATTATCCCAAAAGGTTACACATTTATATAATGTAAACCAACCTATACAACTTTCCCCAAAAGAATGGATCCACACTCGACGTCCTCTATCTCGTGATCAGCGAGACTAATCCTTAGCACCTGGGGGGGGTTAAGGAAAAACAAAGATAAAAAGAAAGGGGGAGAGATAAATCTCAATAAGTTACTAATGCAACTACATGACATGCAATGATGCAATAAGCAATAAACGATGATAAATATCACATAGCACATAGCATTTATCACTTAACAGATAGCAGCGGAAATAAACACATAACAAAGGATATAGCCAAGGTTTTCCAAACCGGAACATCCAAATAAAGGATCGCTGCGCAGCTTCATAATCAACCAATCATCATCTTCATAATAGCATGAAAGCCGAAGAGAAAACCCCGGTACCGGAACCAATAACCATAACAGTGTCACAAAGGACAAGGACCATGACACAAAGTCATGCCCGCTAGCCAGATACATTCGCAAAGGAACGCTGACTTATCCTTTCCAAGGCCAATCTGGAGAAGGGGTAAAGAAGGGGGCAAAACAATGGTCAACATTATAATGGACTTGGCTTTGCCATTATAATCTTTCCCATCGCCAAACACACACAAAATACCAGCTGAACTTTCAAATAAATGCTAAGTAATAATAATTTAGCATGAATGAACAACTTAAGGTTCCAAAGTAGGGAACCAATCAAATTAAGTTACCACAAAGGTCAACCAATGAAAACAGCACATCAAAGATGAACTACATTACCAAAACGGTACTTAAATACATTTCACATCATATTTATTCACGAAAGAATCAAATCCACACAATAAAGTGTTCCACGGTGTTATCTTAAGTTAATTAGAAGGATTAAACCTAAACTAGTTAAGCCTTAAGTCTTAAACCAAGCAAAAGGGCAAAATTCCTGGAACAGGGGCGGGCGGGCGCCTGGAAAGGGGTCAGGCGGGCGCTTGAATGTCCAGTAAGTTTGGTCATCAGAAATGACATGTAGGCGGGCGCCTGGGAAGGGTCAGGCGGGCGCCTGGTCTACGGACTGGGAAGAAATCTCAGCTGGGTTCACCATTTTCGAGCCAAAACACAAACCTTCCATAAATGCTCAAATCAAAGCTTTCAAACTAGTTTCCAAGGTACCAAAACTACATCTAAACATCTAGGGAACCTAAACAACACCATCTAACAACCCAAAACCAAGAATCAAACCCAACATTCCAAAATCACCATTTCTTCCCAAGAACTCAAATAAATTCAAAATAAATTCAAAACTCAATCAAACTTCAAAAATAACACATCAAACATCACATGAACATGATATGAACATTTTAGCATCAAAATGGGGGAAAAGTAACTTACTTGGAAATTCTCAAAGTTGATGGATTTCGATTCTTTTTGGCTTCCTACGATCCTATCGACGATCTAAACATGGTTCACGTTTTAAGGAATGAATAATAATGAGAGGAAGATGGAGAAAAAGAAGAGAGAAGGAAAAGAGAAGAAGAACTCACCTTTTTGCCAATGAGAGAGGGAGAGAGTGCTGGGAAAATGGGGTGGAGTATGGTGAGGGAGAAGGAGGTGTAGGGAGAGGGTAGGAGTAGGATTCAAAAACTTACACAAAGACCCCCTCCTCAATACTACGCAACTCAACACTCCCCACTAACAACTAAGACCCAACAACACTACACTAACCCAAATGACCCAACTATAATGCTAGGCATAATTATTATAACACATAAAATGCACACAAATATTTAAATAATTAATAATTTAAATAAATAATAAGCAAATAATTAAATAAAAGTCATTTAATTACTAATAAAATAGAGCCTATATTTCGGGTCGTGACATTCACTCCCCCTTAAAGAAAATTCGACCCGAATTTTAACGAGACTTACCTTAAACAAAAAGCCACGGAAATTTCCTCTCGATCTCATCTCGGAGCTCCCACGTCGACTCCTCGATGTTATGATTCCTCCAAAGAACTCGAACCAACGCGATGCTCTTGCTCCTCAACTCTTGGACTTTGGAATCTAAGATCCGAACCGGTCGTTCCTCATAACTCATATCGGGCTCAATATCCTCTGGTATCCTCGGTAACACGTGAGATGGATCATGAACATACTTCCGAAGCATAGAAACGTGAAAGACGTTGTGCAACCGGTCCAGAGATGGCGGTAACGCAAGACGATACGCTAGAAGCCCAACCTTTCCCAAAATCTCAAACGGGCCAATAAACCTCGGAGCCAATTTACCTTTCTTCCCAAAACGACGGATACCCACCTTCGGAGATACCTTTAAGAATACCAAATCACCAATCTGAAAACTAAGATCTCGCCTTCGGTTATCTGCGTAGCTCTTATGTCGACTCTGGGCTGTTTTCAACCTATCCCGGATAACTCTAACTTTCTCAACCGAATCCCGAAGCAAATCAATACCCAAAACCTTCGCTTCACCAACCTCATCCCAACAAATAGGTGATCTACATTTCCTTCCATACAAGGCCTCAAACGGCGCCATCTCGATACTAGCCTGATAACTGTTGTTGTAGGAAAATTCCACTAACGGTAGGTGCGAATCCCAAGAATCGGAAAAGTCTATCGAACACGCTCGCAACATATCCTCCAAAATCTGAATAGTTCTCTCGGACTGACCGTCGGTCTGAGGATGAAAAGCCGTACTGAATCGCAAATCTGTACCCAACGCTTCCTGAAACGCCTTCCAGAATCTAGAAGTAAACCTCGGGTCTCGATCTGACACGATACTAACCGGAACCCCATGCAATCTAACGATCTCATCGATATAAAGGGTCGCAAGCTTCTCCATCGAATACCTGATGTCAATAGGCAAGAAATGGGCACTCTTGGTCAATCTATCCACTATTACCCAAACACTGTCATACTTCCTACGTGTACGAGGCAGTCCCGTAACGAAATCCATAGTCACATGCTCCCATTTCCACTCGGGAATCTCTAACGGCTGAAGCAATCCCGCGGGTCTCTGATGCTCGGCTTTGACCTGCTGACACGTTAGACACTTCGAAACATACTCGGCTATTTCCCTCTTCATATTAATCCACCAAAATTGTTGCTTCAAATCCTGATACATCTTCGTACTGCCTGGATGAATAGTATACCTCGATTTGTGACCCTCATCAAGAACTCTCTGTTTAATTCCATCGACATCCGGAACACACAAACGACCACAGAAAGTCAACACTCCACTCTGGCTAACAAAAAAATCCTCGAAATTCTTTTCCTTCAATTTACTCATTATCTTCACCAACTCGGGATCTTGTTTCTGAGCTTCCTTTATCCTTTGAATTAGGGTCGGAGACACCCTAATATTCGCAAAAATATCCCCATGTCTCGATTCACGAGGAGACCAATCTCGAACATCCTCAAGCATTTTCCATTCTCAAACCATCATCGAAGCCACATAAGACTTTCTACTAATCGCATCGGCCACCACATTCGCCTTCCCCGGATGATAAGAAATCGTACAATCATAATCCTTCAACAATTCCATCCATCGACGCTGTCTATTATTCAACTCTTTCTGGGAGAAAAGGTACTTCAAACTCTTGTGATCGGTAAAAATCTCAAACTTCGCTCCATAAAGATAGTGCTTCCACTTGTGCAACGCAAAGACTATCGCCGCTAACTCCATATCATGAGTCGGGTAATTCTGCTCACTAGGGGTCAACTTCCTCGACGCATAAGCAATTACTTTCCCGTTCTGCATCAACACACAACCCAAACCCTCTTTAGAAGCATCACTGTAAATCACTAGGCCATCGCTCCCATTAGGCAAAGTCAAGATCGGTGCGGTAGTCAACCTCTTCTTCAATTCCTCGAAACTCTTGTCACATTTCTCGGTCCACACCAACGGAACATTCTTTCGGGTCAACTGCGTCATCGGAGTAGCAATCCTCGAAAACCCTTCAATAAATCTTCGGTAATACCCGGCTAAACCAAGAAAGCTTCTAATCTCTGTCACTGACTCGGGTCTCTTCCAATCCACTATAGCCTCTATCTTTGACGGATCTACAGAAATCCCATCTTTCGAAATCACATGACCCAGAAATGACACTTTCTCGAGCCAAAATTCGCATTTACTGAACTTCGCAAATAATTTCTCCCTCGCAAGAACGGATAAAACTGTCCTCAAATGCTGCTCGTGCTCCTCTCGAGATTTCGAATAAACAAGAATGTCGTCGATGAAAACCACCACGAACGAGTCAAGATAGGGATGGAAAACTCGGTTCATCAAATCCATAAATACGGCCGGCGCGTTAGTCAACCCAAACGGCATAACCAAGAACTCATAATGACCATAACGAGTGCGAAAAGCAGTCTTCGGAATATCCTCCGATCGAACCTTCAAATGATGGTACCCACTCCTCAAATCAAGTTTAGAGAAAACCACGGACCCTTGAAGCTGATCAAACAAATCATCGATATGGGGTAGAGGGTATTTATTCTTCACCGTAACCTGATTCAACTTTCTGTAATCTATACACAATCTCAACGAACCATCTTTCTTTCGCACAAACAAAACCGGTGCTCCCCACGGGGAAACACTAGGGCGGATAAATCCTCGCTCAAGCAACTCTTGCAACTGAACCTTTAACTCCTTTAACTCTGCGGGAGCTAACCTATAAGGTGCTTTCGAAATTGGAGCCGTACCCGGCAAAAGATCTATACAAAACTCAATCTCACGGTCGGGAGGCATATCATACTCGGTAGAGAAAACATCGGGAAATTCCCGGACTACCCGAACACTATCAAAACTAGGGGATTCTTTCCTAGTATCAAGAACACTAGCCAAATACCCCTCACAACCACTATGCAATAATTTTCTCGCTTTCATAAAAGAAATTAAGCGAACCTTTCTACTCAGAGGACTAGCCTCAAAAACAAACTTAGGCACATCGGGAATAGAAAAAGTAACAGTTTTCTTACGGCAATCAACAGAAGCATGAAACTTGCTCAACCAATCCATACCCAAAATGACATCAAAGTCTTGGATAGGAAGAACTACCAAATCCGCACAAAGGACACGACCACAAATAACCACATCACAAGCACGAAAGACTCGATCAGAAATCAAGCATTCTCCTATAGGGGTCGACACCTCTAGCACGTACGGTAAAGACTCGAATGCAGCATTTAACATGGAAGCAAATTGCACAGAAATGTATGAATGAGATGATCCAGGATCTACTAACGCTCGTGCGCTCACATTAGACACAGAAACAATACCTCCAATAACGGATGGATCATCGGTAGCTTGTTGTTGATTCATGGCATAAACCTTCCCTTGGACTTTGGGCTTCCCGGCGGCATCCCTTTTCTGACCCTGACTAATACCAACTCCTGACCCGGATGCTTGACCTCGGTACCTCGTGCACTCTCTCGCAAAGTGCCCCATTTCACCACAATTGGTACACTTGCCTTGCTTTTTCCAACACCTATCCTCCGCATGGCCTACCTTCTGACAAAGGTACAAGGCTTCCTCATTAGGCTCCCTTGGTTCCCGGAAGTGGTACCCGGGTTCCTTGGGGCCGGTTGCCCTCGGAACTGAGATTGTCCCCCAAAGTTACCTCGATTATCAATCCTTCGTTGTGACTTGCTCTGTGCTCCTTGCTTGCTCGGGTTAGCTACCTCGGTCTTCCTCTTATGTTCCCCAATATCTTGCTCTATAAGATAGGCTCGGTCCACCGCATCCTGGAATGTCACAATCCGTTGAGCAATAAGTTGAGTACGGATGGAGGTCTTCAATCCCCGAATAAATCTCATAGCCTTTTGTTCCTCAGTCCTCACCAAATAGTCGCAATACCGGGCTAATTCTATGAACTTAGCCGAGTATTGTGCTATAGACAACACACCTTGCTCCAAGTTGAGTAGCTCGATCTCCTTTCGGTTTTGATCAACAACCGGAATGAAATGCTCCTTGAATTTGCGCACAAACAACTCCCACGCATACACCGTGCGAGTATCATCCCAAGTAGCTTTAACACCTTTCCACCAATGCTCGGCGGCTCCCACAAGCTTGTAAGCCGCGAACCGGACCTTGTCCTCATCCGAACACCCAAACACATCATAAATCTTCTCCATAGACTCAATCCACAACTCAGCTTTCCTTACATCGGGCCCCCCATTGAATTCAACCGGTTTCAACTTCAGAAATTGCTCCAAACCATAACGGGGTGGTGCTTGCTCTACCCTCGGACCTTGATCATGTATGGCCTTCATGGCCGCCTCAAACATGCCTTGAAACATGGCACGGGCTTCTTCCCTTGTATCATTCTGATTCTGTGCCCCACTAGCACCTCCTCTGTTTCTTCTTCCAGACATTGAGAACAATTACCTGCATAAAACATCAACCGTTAATCACTCCGCACACTACTACCCACCTAGGTCATACTAATCCACCTAGACTTATACTTAGAGCTAATGCCATAGCTCTGATACCAACTGTCGCGACCCCGGACCCCGCGGGCCCCGGGACCGCGATCTGGACGTCGACTCTAAAACCAAAACTATGAAATACCAAGGTTAAAAATTCCATTTAATACCAAAAGGTGGTAATCCAAAGTTTTACAAAACCAAGTTTAATAAAAACCAATTACAACTGTCATAAACTTCCACAAGTTTATGCTTAACAAAATACAAATACATAAATCCTAATGACGTCAATGTTTGGTACAATTATCCCAAAAGGTTACACATTTATATAATGTAAACCAACCTATACAACTTTCCCCAAAAGAATGGATCCACACTCGACGTCCTCTATCTCGTGATCAGCGAGACTAATCCTTAGCACCTGGGGGGGGGGGGGTTAAGGAAAAACAAAGATAAAAAGAAAGGGGGTGAGATAAATCTCAATAAGTTACTAATGCAACTACATGACATGCTATGATGCAATAAGCAATAAACGATGATAAATATCACATAGCACATAGCATTTATCACTTAACAGATATCAGCGGAAATAAACACATAACAAAGGATATAGCCAAGGTTTTCCAAACCGGAACATCCAAATAAAGGATCGCTGCGCAGCTTCATAATCAACCAATCATCATCTTCATAATAGCATGAAAGCCGAAGAGAAAACCCCGGTACCGGAACCAATAACCATAACAGTGTCACAAAGGACAAGGACCATGACACAAAGTCATGCCCGCTAGCCAGATACATTCGCAAAGGAACGCTGACTTATCCTTTCCAAGGCCAATCTGGAGAAGGGGTAAAGAAGGGGGCAAAACAATGGTCAACATTATAATGGACTTGGCTTTGCCATTATAATCTTTCCCATCGCCCAAACACACACAAAATACCAGCTGGACTTTCAAATAAATGCTAAGTAATAATAATTTAGCATGAATGAACAACTTAAGGTTCCAAAGTAGGGAACCAATCAAATTAAGTTACCACAAAGGTCAACCAATGAAAACAGCACATCAAAGATGAACTACATTACCAAAACGGTACTTAAATACATTTCACATCATATTTATTCACGAAAGAATCAAATACACACAATAAAGTGTTCCACGGTGTTATCTTAAGTTAATTAGAAGGATTAAACCTAAACTAGTTAAGCCTTAAGTCTTAAACCAAGCAAAAGGGCAAAATTCCTGGAACAGGGGCGGCCGGGCGCCTGGAAAGGGGTCAGGCGGGCGCTTGAATGTCCAGTAAGTTTGGTCATCAGAAATGACATGTAGGCGGGCGCCTGGGAAGGGTCAGGCGGGCGCCTGGTCTACGGACTGGGAAGAAATCTCAGCTGGGTTCACCATTTTCGAGCCAAAACACAAACCTTCCATAAATGCTCAAATCAAAGCTTTCAAACTAGTTTCCAAGGTACCAAAACTACATCTAAACATCTAGGGAACCTAAACAACACCATCTAACAACCCAAAACCAAGAATCAAACCCAACATTCCAAAATCACCATTTCTTCCCAAGAACTCAAATAAATTCAAAATAAATTCAAAACTCAATCAAACTTCAAAAATAACACATCAAACATCACATGAACATGATATGAACATTTTAGCATCAAAATGGGGGAAAAGTAACTTACTTGCAAATTTTCAAAGTTGATGGATTTCGATTCTTTTTGGCTTCCTACGATCCTATCGACGATCTAAACATGGTTCACGTTTTAAGGAATGAATAATAATGAGAGGAAGATGGAGAAAAAGAAGAGAGAAAGAAAAGAGAAGAAGAACTCACCTTTTTGCCAATGAGAGAGGGAGAGAGTGCTGGGAAAATGGGGTGGAGTATGGTGAGGGAGAAGGAGGTGTAGGGAGAGGGTAGGAGTAGGATTCAAAAACTTACACAAAGACCCCCTCCTCAATACTACGCAACTCAACACTCCCCACTAACAACTAAGACCCAACAACACTACACTAACCCAAATGACCCAACTATAATGCTAGGCATAATTATTATAACACATAAAATGCACACAAAATATTTAAATAATTAATAATTTAAATAAATAAATAAGCAAATAATTAAATAAAAGTCATTTAATTACTAATAAAATAGAGCCTATATTTCGGGTCGTGACACGGTGTGTGCGTAGAATGAGAGGAGAGCGGACATGTTGTTGTTTTTTTTTTGTATAAGGGTAGTTTCGGGGTTCCAGTATGTTAATGGACCCAGTGGTCAAATATTTTTATCTGTTGGATTAGATGGTAAATCGAAATATCAGGTTGGATTAGGTAGTAGTTTAGATTAGGATGATGGACTAGGTGGTCATTTTCTCTTACAACTTTAACTATTGACCATCTTTGACTGTCTTTTAGACCAATCACTGGCGCCACCCTTCCCCACCTCCAACTTTGATGACTAGAAATAATTAAATGGATATTGCATGCACAAAAGATTGAAAGCAAGACCTATTAGTTTTAAATTGTGGACTTTACCACTAGGGATGGCCAAACCGGACCGGAAAAGCCCGGAACCGGAGCAAACCGGGGAGAAAACCGGAACCGGAGTAACCGGAACCGTGAGTCAACCGGTCCGGTTCAGGGTCGGGGGGTACCAAAACCGGTGAACCGCCGGTTCTTCGAACCGGAACCCTGAACCGATAACCGGAACCGGTGAACATGTTCAAAAAACCGGCCAGGAACCGGACATCATTCCACCATTTCCATTCATTGGTCAAGTCAAAGTGTCAAGTCAAACACTCAAACGGACGGCTAGCTATATTATTACTGGCGTCTGGCAGTGTCTGGCTGGCTCTGGCATGCGTGCGGCATGGGCTGGGCATGTGCAATGTGGGCCTGGCCCACCTACCTACCTACTTGCTAGTGTGTTGCGTCAGTTGGGGCAGTGGGAACCTGGGAGGGAGGGAGGGACAGTGCCGAGTGGATTGGGTTGTAGTGTGTGTTATTGCATTTTCTTTTTATATGTTAGAATTTAGATAAATGTTTGTAATAAAAAGAGGTAAAGGCTCCTAATGTCCTCCCTTAATTAAAAAGGGCAAGGTTGGTTGTCCTCCTTATTGTAAATTTGCCTTTAATTAATAAAATTTAAAGGGTACCGTCTTTTTTTTCTTTTATATACTATCATTTGTTTTATTTTTTTCTATGTTTGTTTTTCAATAATGTTAATTTAGGTTTATTTTTTTTTAATTATGAAATAATTTCATTAATAGTAGATACTAGATATAGTAGAAAGAAATAGAAAAAAAAAAAGTAAAAACTAAAAAGCATTTCAATTTCAAATTTCAACCCTACTAACTATCCCCTTTTTTGCTAGCCTAGTACTCTGACAGTGACACAGTGAGGTGAGTGAGACAGTCACAGTGCGAGAAACGAGAGACCTTACTTGTCAGATTTTTTTTTTTTTTTTTTTTATAATCAGTCAAGTCAGAGATCAAATTCAAGTTGAGAAAAAAAAAAAAAAAAAAAAAACCGCCTAACCGGACGGAACCGGTTTGTGCCAACCGGAATCGGATCCGGGGTTAGGCCGGGCCGGTTAAGGTTCACCCTTTTGCCAAACCGGAACCGGCGGTTCCGAACCGGAACCGGTTTTGGCCATCCCTATTTACCACTATGCCAACTTCACTCTTGTGCTTCTTATGAAGTGTTTTTAATTTAACACAACAAAATCACATTTCTCATTTATTTTTTATTTTTTTTGGTAGAAGCATTCTTCATAATTAGATATTTACTCGATAATAAAAAAAGTTAATTTAACATTTGTCTAGAGTGCATATAAGAGTATGTTTTTTTTTTTAAACTTTAAACAACTACGAGATTGAGTTATCAATTGTTTCACACATGATGTCAATTTACATTAATTAATTAAATATTTAGCTTCAAACAACGGAATATATTTATTTGATAATTGTTTAAAGAGCATTTGACAAAACACAACTGTGAAAATGAGTATCAATCGTGAAAAATTGATAACTGAGAAATGAAAGTACCAGTTCTTGTACTCATATTCATATGTGAATAACTAAGAAATGAATGTCCCATTTATTATATTAATAACTGATAAATTTATTGTTATAATTAAACAACCGATAAATTGAGTCATCAATAGTAAAAAATGAGAGATGTTTTTATCAGTTTTTATTCAAATATGAACAACTGTTAAATGAATATCTAAGTTATTAAATTCAAATTCATGTGTGAACAACTGTGAAATACATGCCTCTGTTATTATAATGATTGTGAAAAATTGAGAGATGAATTATCAGTTTTTAAAAATGAAAAATGAAAAAAATGACAGAACTGTGAAATCACACAACTGAAAAATCAATTGAAAAAATGATTTTACAAGTAAAAAATAAAAAAATTATTTTCTAAAATTTTGAATTAATTGAGAAATGAAAAATGATTTTCTCAAATTTTTACTAGTGAAAAACGAGATTTTTAGTTATAAATTTGAATTATGTGTTGAGTGTACTTGTTTGATTCGTTTTAACGACATGATTAAAACAGTGGTCTCGGATTATTTTTTCGATTTCTAGATTTTGAGATATAACTTTTTAAAATTTTGAGGGAAAAAGAAAGGAAGAGGGAGAAAAAGTAGGAAGGAAGAGAGAGATAAGAGGAAAAGGGCAGCAAGCTTAACGTCATTGCTTTGTCTACCTGGCACACGCGAATTAGGGAGTATGGGCATTTTGGTCCAACAAAAATCCAAGGACTTTTTTGGTGTGTTTCCATAATATCCATCCTTATTGATCATTTTCATTTGGTTGAGGGACTTATTAGTCAAAGCTTCATATATTTATGGGAGCAGAATATATAAATTTATATAGTGAAATTAAGACAATTAACAAAAACAAACTGTACTTCATGTTTTTTTTTTTTCGTTTCCAAAGAAGCCTAGCTAGAAGCTAATGTACTCGTAAAGTAAAGGACCCTCGAGTTTAACAACAATGGCCCTCCTGTTAGGTTGTCTTTCTTTTTTCTTTTAATTCAACTTCTTAGAAAGATAAAATGTAAAAGAAGAGATTGCACTGAGATAATTAGGCTGGTCCAAGCCCATGCCCACATGCCTCACCAAACAAGTATGAAACCTTAATTTGAACAAATAATCACAAATGTAAACTTTATTTCTCTCAGGTACTCACACAAATACTCCCTCAGTCTTAACTCACTTGAGACCTAAGAGGTGGGCACAATAACTAAGGAAAAATAAGGAAATAAGGAAAATGTGTGGTAGAAAATGAAGACAGAGAATGAGTGAGGTTAATAGTAGGTTGGTTGAATGAATTGTGTGGTGGCAAAAGAAGATAGAGAATGAGTGGGTGAGGTAGATTGAATATAAAATTATAAAAAAATTACTATTTTGGGAGTCTCAAATGAAGTGGGACAGACCAAAATGAAAATAAGTCTCAAGTGAGGTGGGACGGAGGGAGTATACATTTAGTCATCATCAGCCTAGCTTACTGAAGACACTTCGACAACCATTACAAACAACAAACTTTTTAGGAAAACGTTATCACTAGCCAGAACAAAAACACGTAATCTGTCTACAGAACTGACACAAGCATGGGCAAACATACAAAAGATACAACGTGTTGTCTCCAATGTTCTTCATTAAATTGTACCATTGTTCAAGAATATGCGCTAAACAGAAAAGATATGTCCCATATAATCCAACCGTTCCAAGATGACTTGTATTCAAGGATTAAAGGATATGAACACCCGCAAACCTGTTACAAAAAACAGAAAGTGAGTATACTCCAGTGACAATGTGGAATGTTTTTTGAATTCCAATAGTGACAGTTTAAGAAAAATAAATTAAATAAATCTTCTCAATTTAGACTAATCAGACGATGCTAATCAGTTATCAAGCTAACTAGTACACCAAAGTCCCCTAAAAGATGCTGGGTATTGCGATTTGCATCAAGGCGTACAAAAGCTCGTACTACAAATATCTGAGATACCAATCTTCATGGGTCGATAAACGCAATGAGCATTACCGTCTACAGGTTACTAACACAAGTTCTTTATACGTCCATATGATATATACTCCCTCCGTCACAAAATGATAATCTCATTTCCCCTTTTTGTTTGTCCTAGAAAGTTAGTCGCATTTCAGAAAGTAAGGCTTTGAAAATCATTGAATTGTCAAAACTTACAGTGTAACCTTAAAATGTTATCAATTTGGTATGGAGGGAGTATTTGACAATTCCTATGGCAACGAGCGATTGGTTTCAATG
Organism: Campanula takesimana; assembly: GCA_026119855.1. Classification (NCBI taxonomy): domain Eukaryota; kingdom Viridiplantae; phylum Streptophyta; class Magnoliopsida; order Asterales; family Campanulaceae; genus Campanula; species Campanula takesimana. The sequence goes on along the minus strand of JAOWBW010001283.1, from coordinate 185,500 downwards.
GATGGAACTAAGTTGGTGTTTGATGTATTAAGCACTTAATGCTTGATGCTTAACAGATTGCAAGGTATATTTTGGAGGTAAGGTGCATTTGATGACATTGAGATATAGATGTTGGATGTTACGTGAGGCTCTTAATGATTGATCAAAATCATTGCTTAACCAATAAGAGCCTCATGGAACTTTCAACATGTAGAGCTCAATGCTATCTGTTGGGTTGTGGAGACAAAACCTAGAAGGAAAAGGAAATTAAATTTGAGTCATATAAGGATTTAATGGGATTCCTTATTTGACTAGGTTGGAATTTAATTTTCCTTGGGATTCCTTGTTTAAGTGGAATTAGGAATTTAATTATTCCGGGTTTCCTACTTAGTTTAGGTTTTGGACGTGTTGCCTATATAAACCAAGTGATGGCCATAAACATTGTGTACACTAGAAAAAATAGCCAGAGAGAATATGTGAGTCACAAAGAGAGTCAAGTGAGTGCTAGTCCTTGGGGGTGCCCTTAGGGGCATTCCATGGATGGGTTGAAGCATGTCTAGGGTGAGATGTCTGATGGGAGTGTTTACATGGAGAGGTTATCTCCTTGCTATATAGAGCGGTAGGCTTTATTGTAAACAGACACAGATTATGATATTAGTGAAATATCCTGGCTTGGCAATGCCCCCAGATGTAGTCATTGTTGTTGACGAACTGGGTTAACAAATATTGCGTACTTTTCTTGTTGATTACTTTCATATTATTCGTATGAATCGTTGTTGTGTCTCACCATTATCAGAATTGTATGGGCATGAACTGCACAGATATACCACAGTTTCCCAACAACTGGTATCAGAGCTTCCGGTTAGGAAGATCAGGGCTGTCCGAGTTGATTGAATGTGGCTGCAGGAACGCGGATCAGAATTAGGGGCTGCAGAAATTCTTTTGATTTTATGATTACTAAGACCAAATAGGATAAAGGTTTCATAAATTCAGATGGATTTAGGACTGCGGGTATTCAGGTCAAGGTTGCAGGTAACATAATCATAGAAGGACATGGATCCAAGATCAGGGTTGCAGAATTTGGTTGTCGCTAAGGTTTGCAGGGATCTAGACGGATCGTGTTATTAAGGATTTGTGGGTGCAGTGATAATGGGCGGAGATTGATCAACAGAGAAATTCGTTGGTATGAATTTGGGCAACGGATTTGGATTATGAAAGTTGCAAGAGAGAAAGATTCAAGTTTTTCCAGACTTTGATAGATGATTGATCGCATAGGTGTGCAGATCATGTGGAAGCACAGGCAATAGGCGTACAGGGTACGTGCAGCAGATGTGCAGAATTCGTGCAGCGCACGTGCAGATTTTGTGCAGCGCACGTGCAGATTTTGTGCAAGTGCAGATTTTGTACAGAAGACATGCAGAGAGCGTGTAGAAGAGTACAAAATTTATGCAGCAAGCGTATGGGGTATGCAGAAGTTGCTAGATGTGCAGGAGAACTCAAAGATGGAAGAGATACTTGATTGGCCATTAAGCAGCTAGGAGGAAGGTTTTGTGGTCGCCTTCGACTGTAAGATATGGAGAATTGACGTGGTAGCTAACTTGGTAGCTCGTGAGGCAGATGATGTTGTACACCACATACAACATGTTTCGCATTGGTTGTTGCCTGGAATGCGAGGATGGCGGGGGCCGAGATCGCCATGGTGGGAGAAATTTCGCCAGGAACGGTATGTTGGTAGAAAGTTGTGAGAAGGCTAGCGCTAGCGAGAGAAACAACTTGGCCAACATGAGCGTTATCCAGAATCAGTTGCAGATAGGTTGCCTTGGTATACAGAAAAACCAAGACTGAGAAGGCACGTGATCGCATAGGGGTTCGTGGATAGAAACAAGGAACATATGAGCGAAGATAATTGTATGGGGTATCACTTTGGGAAGTGAAAACTCAGAGCAAGAGAAGTTTCCAGCAGTTATGTTGAAGACCTACGCTTCGCTTCAACTCGTTTGTGTGGGCTTTGGTGAGCCTAGTGATGAGACTTTTGGCAAAAGTCGAATGTAGTGGTGACAATGTGTGAATAGTCATTCGGGTGGGAGTTTTGACGGAGATGGTAGCACGTGATTTGGTTTAGTCTCCAGGTGGGAGATTGTTGGGTTGTAGAGACAAAACCTAGAAGGAAAAGGAAATTAAATTTGAGTCATATAAAGATTTAATGGGATTCCTTGTTTGATTAGGTTGGAATTTAATTTTCCTTGGGATTCCTTGTTTAAGTGGAATTAGGAATTTAATTATTCCGGGTTTCCTACTTAGTTTAGGTTTTGGACGTGTTTCCTATATAAACCAAGTGATGGCCATAAACATTGTGTACACTAGAAAAAATAGCCAGAGAGAATCTGTGAGTCACAAAGAGAGCCAAGTGAGTGCTAGCCCTTGGAGGTGCCCTTAGGGGCATTCCATGGATGGGTTGAAGCATGTCTAGGGTGAGGTGTGTGATGGGAGTGTTTACATGGAGAGGTTATCTCCTTGTTATATAGAGCGGTAGGCTTTACTGTAAACAGACACAGATTATGATATTAGTGAAATATCCTGGCTTGGTAGTGCCCCCACATGTAGTCATTGTTGTTGACGAACTGGGTTAACAAATATTGTGTTCTTTTCTTGTTGATTACTTTCATATTATTCGTATGCATGGTTGTTGTGTCTCACCATTATCAGAATTGTATGGGCATGAACTGCACAGATATACCACAGTTTCCCAATAACTGGTATCAGAGCTTTCGGTTAGGAAGATCAGGGCTGTCCGAGTTGATTAAATGTGGCTGCAGGAACGCGGATCAGAATTAGGGGCTCCAGAAATTCTTTTGATTTTATGATTACTAAGACCAAATAGGATCAAGGTTTCATAAATTCAGATGGATTTAGGACTGCAGGTATTCAGGTCAAGGTTGCAGGTAACATAATCATAGAAGGACATGGATCCAAGATCAGGGTTGCAGAATTTAGTTGTCGCTAAGGTTTGCAGGGATCTAAACGGATCGTGTTATTAAGGATTTATGGGTGCAGTGATAATAGGCGGAGATTGATCAACAGAGAAATTTGTTGGTATGAATTTGGGCAACGGGTTTGGATTATGAAAGTTGCAAGAGAGAAAGATTCAAGTTTTTCCAGACTTTGATAGATGATTGATCGCATAGGTGTGCAGATCATGTGGAAGCACAGGCAATAGTCGTATAGGGTACGTGCAGCAGATGTGCAGAATTCGTGCAGCGCAAGTGCAGATTTTGTGCAGCGCACGTGCAGATTTTGTGCAAGTGTAGATTTTGTACAGAAGACATGCAGAGAGCATGTAGAAGAGTAAAAAATTTATGCAGCAAGCGTATGGGGTATGCAGAAGTTGCTAGATGTGCAGGAGAACTCAAAGATGGAAGAGATACTTGATTGGCCATTAAGCAGCTAGGAGGAAGGTTGTGTGGTCGCCTTCGGCTGTAAGATATGGAGAATTGTCGTGGTAGCTAACTTGGTAGCTCGTGAGGCAGATGATGTTATACACCACATACAACATGTTTCGCATGGGTTGTTGCCTGGAATGCGAGGATGGCGGGGGCCGAGATCGCCATGGTGGGAGAAATTTTGCCAGGAACGGTATGTTGGTAGAAAGTTGTGAGAAGGCTATCGCTAGCGAGAGAGACAACTTGGCAAACATGAGCGTTATCCAGAATCAGTTGCAGATAGGTTGCCTTAGTACACAGAAAGACCAAGACTGTGAAGGCACGTGATCGCATAGGGGTTCGTGGATAGAAACAAGAAACAGACGAGCGGAGATAATTTTATGTGGTATTACTTTGGGAAGTGAAGACTCAGAGCAAGAGAAGTTTCCGGCAGTTATGTTGAAGACCTACGCTTCGCTTCAACTCGTTTGTGTGGGCTTTGGTGAGCCTAGTGATGAGACTTTTGGCAAAAGTCGAATGTAGTGGTGACAATGTGTGAATAGTCATTCTCTGGTGGGAGTTTTGACGGAGATGGTAGCACGTGATTTGGTTTAGTCTCCAGGTGGGAGATTGTTGGGTTGTGGAGACAAAACCTAGAAGGAAAAGGAAATTAAATTTGAGTCATATAAGGATTTAATGGGATTCCTTGTTTGACTAGGTTGGAATTTAATTTTCCTTGGGATTCCTTGTTTAAGTGGAATTAGGAATTTAATTATTCCGGGTTTCCTACTTAGTTTAGGTTTTGGACGTGTTGCCTATATAAACCAAGTGATGGCCATAAACATTGTGTACACTAGAAAAAATAGCCAGAGAGAATCTGTGAGTACAAAGAGAGCCAAATGAGTGCTAGCCCTTGGGGGTGCCCTTAGGGGCATTCCATGGATGGGTTGAAGCATGTCTAGGGTGAGATGTGTGATGGGAGTGTTTACATGGAGAGGTTATCTCCTTGCTATATAGAGCGGTAGGCTTTATTGTAAACAGACAGAGATTATGATATTAGTGAAATATCCTAGCTTGGCAGTGCCCCCACATGTAGTCATTGTTATTGACGAACTGGGTTTACAAATATTGTGTTCTTTTCTTGTTGATTAATTTCATATTATTCGTATGCATGGTTGTTGTGTCTCACCATTATCAGAATTGTATGGGCATGAACTGCACAGATATACCACAGTTTCCCAACAACTGGTATCAGAGCTTCCGGTTAGGAAGATCAGGGCTGTCCGGGTTGATTGAATGTGGCTGTAGGAACGCGGATCTGAATTAGGGGCTGCAGAAATTCTTTTGATTTTATGATTACTAAGACCAAATAGGATCAAGGTTTCATAAATTCAGATGGATTTAGGACTGCAGGTATTTAGGTCAAGGTTACAGGTAACATAATCATAGAAGGACATGGATCCAAGATCAGGGTTGCAGAATTTGGTTGTCGCTAAGGTTTGCAGAGATCTAGACGGATCGTGTTATTAAGGATTTGTGGGTGCAGTGATAATTGGCGGAGATTGATCAACAGAGAAATTCGTTGGTATGAATTTGGGCAACGGATTTGGATTATGAAAGTTGCAAGAGAGAAAGATTCAAGTTTTTCCAGACTTTGATAGATGATTGATCGCATAGGTGTGCAGATCATGTGAAAGCACAGGCAATAGGCGTACAGGGTACGTGCAGCAGATGTGCAGAATTCGTGCAGCGCACGTGCAGATTTTGTGCAGCGCACGTTGTAGATACCCCGGGAAACCACAACTTGGCTAGAGCGGTGAATTATTCTAGGATGTCTAACTTGTTTTTAGATTGTTTAGAGTCGCCACCTATGTTTTTAAAGGAACATAAGAAAAACCTAGAAATAGCCTAATTTATGTACAAAACCAGAGATTCGGGAGAGAAGGGTTCGGGGGTTAGGTGACGGAGTGGGAAGTACTTAAACACCCACTCCGCCCCGCTTATGCGGGTCTTGCTACTATTGGTGTTCTAATGCTAAATGTCCTTCAATTTATTAACAGTGCTAACAATTATAATGTAAAGAAAAAAGGGGAAGAAAAGAGAATTGTTTTATTTATAAATTTATGCTAAACAATTACATTAAGAAATGTATAAGAAATTAAAGTAGAGATTAAAATGTAGGGAGATAACCTTAACCAACTTTAATGTAGTAAAGTGGTCATTTGGTCATATCCCAATTGATGGGGATTGCATACTAGTAAGACTAGAATAAAAGAGAAGAAGAATAAAAGTACCTTTAGAAAAGAGGACCTTAGACTTTGACTTGAAGATGGTGTTGTTTGTAGAGAAATGGTTGTGAAACACTTTGTGTAGTGTTTCTTTGTAGGGAAAATGTGTTGAGAGAACTTGTGTATAGTTCTTGTAGGGAAGATGAAGTTGGTCCTAAGAGTGTAAAAAGAGTCTCTTTCTAAGGTAGAAGATGATGGTTTTTATAGGTAAAAAGAGGAGGGAAAACTTGGAGGGAAATTGGTCAATCAATGTGAGATGGAATTGACCAATAGAAAATAAGATAAATAAAATAATAAATGAAATAAATAAATGAAAATCAAATAATAATAAAAAGAAATATTTTGTTTTTTAATGAAAAGGCTAGAATAAAGGATTGGGAGTTTTTGGAAAAAGGGGGGATGAACTTGGATGTAAAAAGAGGTTATTTTGTAAACTAGGAAAAGGAGGAAAATAAGGTGCAATCCGTTACTGCCAAAGTGGGAAGCGCGCGAGTCCCGCTTTTGGGGCGAGACGCGCGCGCAGCCCGTTAACAGTTCCGGAAGCGCCCGCAGCAGAAAAGGACAGAATGACCCTAAAAGTGAACCTTTGAATGAGGCCGTTAGTGAACCTTTGAAGAGGCCGTTAGTGAACCTTTGAGGATGCCGTTAGTGAACCTTTTGACGAATCCGTTAGTGAAATCCATGGATGAGGTCGTTAGTGAACCTTTTTTGACGAATCCGTTAGTGAAATCCGTTTGACGAGGCCGTTAGTGAACCTTTGTTGACGAATCCGTTAGTGAAATCCGTTGATGAGGCCGTTAGTGAGCCTTTGAATGAGTCCGTGGGGATGCGGGCATGGTTGACTGTGGACCATTTTCTGCTGGGGATGAACTGCCTTGAGTAGCGGATGCTGTTGACTTCGTGGTGATACCTGTTATGTGTGTGCTTGGCAGGTATATGTGTTTGTGCAAGAAGATGCATGAAGAGAGAAATTGTGCTCGTGGTGCAATGTGATTTGAGAGCAGTTTTGAATGAGAGAGAGCTTTTGTAGGAATGGAGAAAGTGATTTTGTGTGCGGTGTGATTTGAGGAAAGCCTCGGATGCATTCATACCTTCACTTACCATTGCCGCTTGATTGGAGATGGATTGCCGAAGGATGTTGATACTTTTGATGAAGATGATGAACTGCCGTTGCCTTCGATGGAATGTTGTTGAGATGACATTCTGAATAATGGGTTGGTCGTGCCAAAGGCTGCCTACGTATCCTTTTAAGAGAATCAGACCAGCGTAGTTCAAGGATGATGGAGAATGCTGGAGGAGAAGCTAGGAGCAAAGCAAAGTAAAGCACATACTTTTGCACATAGAAGAAGAAAAAGAAAAAGAAAAATCTTTTTTTTTTTTGTTTTTAGATTAGAAAGGAAAGAATATGCACACATGTGAGGAAAAGAATTTTTTTTTTTAGTTCGTGGGTGAACCATTTTAACCATTGTGTGCTTGTGAAGCCAACCCAAGATCAAGTCATGTTCAGTCGAAGTTCGGATTGCCTCGCTTGAATTCTGTTGTCGCCGGTGTGCCCAACGAAGATTGATGTCTAGCCCCAAGAGATTTGTCGATTATGGGGCTTCAAAAGGCTTTTGATGCCGAGATGAGGGGTTGCTGATTGTAAAGCCCCTAGAATGCCTTTGATGCCAATTTTTGAGGGACTTGCATAGCTCCAAGATAAATCAGCTCTTGGCCCATTCGAGTAAATCGCCCTTTGTTGTTGTAGTGAGCAAGCCTCAAGAGGAGATCGTTGATGCCAAGCTTCGAGAGATTGCAAAGCCCCAAGTGTCGTGGGCTTGTAGATGGCGGGATGTGAAGACCTTTCATTGTAAAGCCCCAAATTATCTCGTGATTGGCTCGGCATTGAGAGCGGATGTACCGTTTGGTAGAATTCTTGATAGAGATCTCCTTCTTGCTCTTACTGGGGAGATGAATGGCCTCATTGTGGTCGATACCCAAATGGCGGAGGGCTTATGTCAAAGGATGCAGTAATGTCTTGCGGTGCCGTCGAGGTCGCGGAGGATAAGGTCTTGGCGTGATAAAGTCTCAAATGAGTAAGCATGCTTGACTCTTCTTGAGTTGAACTAATGACGGATCTTCGGATGCAACTAGTGCTGTGGCCCAACTTTATCTGAGCTGCACCTTGTGCGTTTGATCTTGGAGAAGGGGGTGCTGAATTGCAGAAACATTGGGATTGGCCGTGGCATTTCCCGCTATAACCCTGTTTTGATTAGAGTTTAGCATATTGAATCTTTTTCCTTTTCTCTAAGACTTCCTTCAAAATCTCGCTGTGAGTTCTAACAAAAATCATCAACTTCATTCATAACATCGGAGTCTTCATTTAAAACCAAGAGGCCTTTGACTTGAAGTGTTGAGAGACCCTTGAATCTTGATTGTTCTCATGGAGCCATAAGACTACTCCACATTGCACTTGCTCGAGTATTGTTGCCCAAAAGACTGTCGATCGCGAAGCCCTAATACTGCCCTTTGCTTGAATTACTGTAATGCCGTAGCCCAAAAGATTGTAGATTGCGAAGCCCGTTGAGACCTTCGGTGCCGAATTGAGGAAGCTTCCAATGTTGCACATGACTTGGCTGGGGATACTGCTGGGGAGTTAATTGCTCTTTGCCGAGGGAGCCTTTAAGACTTGACCGTAGCTCCTAGAGTGCCATCATTGATTGCGAGAAAGGTCCACCCTTGATTGGGGAAACGAGCACGGGCACACATGACAAGAGGGCTTTTTGACATCCCTTTTGAGGGACTTTGAGGATAGTCTCACACATCTTTCTTGAGCATAGCCCCTAGGGCGTATTGATTGCCAAATGAAGCAAAAGAATCCCTTGTTCTTGAGTCACATAGCCCCTAGGGCGTCACCATTTGTTGAGCAAAGCAAGAGTGAATCATCCTCGTGGGAGGGAATAAACATGAGAGGATATGGCAAGAGCTACTCCATTTCTCGGGAGCCTTTCGGCGTACTTTAGAAGCACATACTTGAAGAAGCCTTGAAAACTGAGACACATGTTGTTGCTATTTGCTGCCCAAGCCAATTGACTAGATAGGGATTATTTGTGCAACCTCATGCCCTTTTATGATGGGCTTGTTCTCGGATGGATCTTGGTTACCACGGGCCTTCTTTTCATGAATCCAAAAATGCACACTGCTGGAGAATGATGCCGATAACTCAAGACAACCTTTGATGGTGCTATATCTTGTCGAGCCTTTTGCAATCCCAAAGTTGACTCGGTGGGGAATTGACTTGCTGAGGAGATTCAATGTAGAACTTGTCTTCTTTAGAGGCCGGGGATCTCCATTTCTCTTTCCCTTCTCTCTCTCACTCTCTCATTTTTTTTTTATGACGCACCCTGTTTTTTGCCTAGACCACCCTTTTGGGTTTTCAATCTAGTGGGCATCTCTTTTGCGTCTTCATTTTGACTCGATTAATGAGGGAGTGTGCATTGACTCTAGCTGAGGAGATAAGACATGTGATTTTGCGGTGGAGACCTCTTGTCACTAAAGGTGAGTGACATTGACTTGATTAGGGAAGTGTCCCTAGTATTGACTTCGTGTATTTGACCGTTTTTTTGAATGACTCATGAAGGCAAGTAAGTCATTAAGAGAGAAGAGAAGGAAAGCCCCAATTTGATTGCAAGAAATTGGGAGTATGCAGAAAGAATAGAAGTCCCTAGACTCGACAAGGAACGTGAAATGATTCCAAATCTAAGAAAGTTGTTCAATCTTTTTGGTGATTAATTCATTGGCAAATGAATCGTACAAGGATGTCTTGACAAGTTCGAGATGAAGGTCAATCACCATAACGCGCTAGGGCTAAACATTTCTTCTTTCTTGCATGAGACCGGACCCGAAGGTTGCTTACGTTCCTCCAGTGTAGAGGCTCAGGTCACCGTAGTTCTTGTGAATTCTCCATTCTTTGGGATGGAATTGTTGCTTCGTCGTGTAGCTTCGTCCTCCTTTGGTGGATGGAATGATGTTGATCTTGATGTGAACTTCTTTGATTGAGGGGGAATTTTTTTTTTTTTTTTTTTTTTTTTGTGCTCTAACTTTTGCCTAGGTTGATTTGAAGAGTTCAAACTAGCGAGCATTTTTTTTTTTTTTTAATCCCCTTTTTTTTTGAAAATTTTGCTTCATGATCATTGCTCCACCTTTCTTTGTCTTGATTTCGTCGTTGTTGATGTCTTCGTTGTTGATGCCTTCGTCGATGTTTAGCCCCTAGGCGTTCAAGCGATGGCCTTCATTCCAAAACTTGTTTAGACACCTTTTCATCATTTTGCCAAGAATTAGATTGAACAACTTGGAAGAGTGTATGAGGACAAGAACGACTTTTTATTTGATGATGAGACTTGACTCAAAATTGGACAAAGAAAACTTAATGCACACTTAAGAGGACTTTGAAATTTTTTTTTAATTCCTATTACTAGGTAGAGAAAGAGAAACGGAGATTGTTGTTGTAGTCCCCATTGTCGTTGTAGTCTCCTTGTGGTATGATTTCTTGTAGAAGCCCCATTTCGAAACCAAATCATTCTTCTTTGATGAGTTCTTGCATGTTGGCACTTTCTAAAGGTTGCTCTTCACCCACAGTAAATTCGCCGTTGTCGAACAAATCTTGGATGATGTTTCGGAGAAGGAAGCACCCTTCGGTAGTATGACCACTATGCTTGTGGTAGCCGCACCATTCACCATGTGCATGATTCTTCAGTATCGTCTTCGGCTTGTACCCCTCCAAAGGCTTGACCTTTCCACTTGCCACCAAAGTTTCAAATGCTTCGGCTTGGGTTACTCCTAGGAGAGGAGTGAAAACTCGGTTGTTGGCGGTACCTTTGTGGCTTTTGAGGGACGGGCCACTTGAGCATGCTTTACCCTTAAACTTTGCCTTGTTGTTGGTGAGCTCTTGCAAACGGGATTTGAGCTCGGAAACCTCTTCCTTGTGAATCTTCCTCTCGAGATCAAAACGGGCTTGCCACAAATCGTCTTTTCGGCGGGCATCCTCGGAAAGTCTATCCATTTGTTCCCCCATGGCTCTTATTATGTTGAAGAGTCTTTCGTTGGACACGGAGAAGTACCCACCATTGTTGTTGTTGCCGTTGGAAGCCATTGGACCTTTTGAAAGAACACGAGGTTGGCCCCACAAATACCTTTTGAGTAAAATAAATTTAACCCACAAACACGAAAAAGACTCAACCATATAAAGAAAATGACTCTTTTTTTTGTTTTTTTTTTATTTACAAAAGTCGGAAGGACGGAGTCCTTTTTGGGGTTTCTAGAAAATAATGGAATCGTCACACTAGTATATAGACCATCTCGCGGTCCCATATACTCATCGGATTCCATCTCGTTTGTGAATCCTACATGTATTGGGATTAAACTAAATTAATGTAGTAAAGCATACATGCGGGGACGGATTTTTATTTTCGTCCAAAATAACCACTTTTGGGGACGGATTTTTATTGCATCCGTTTCAACAAGTTGGCATGTATGATTTGAAGACATTAGTTTAGGGAAATCTCGGTACATGGAAACCGACTTGAGTCACGGAGTGTTAGACCCTAGACTAGAATTGTGTGGCTTGTGCTCGGCTTGAATATGAGGCTCAAAGGTCACCCCCGGCATGTAGTCATGAACTACGCCACGGGCTGAGGTTTACCGCTTCGAAAGAGCCAAGGTCGAGTGGAGATTGAAACTTTCTAGGACGGGCCTCGACGGGTTTGGGGTTGGACTTGTGCGACTCAATAGTGAGCAATTGATAAGAATATGTGCATGTAGTGTGAGGTCTAACAAGTGACAAAATATATATATATTTATTTTTTTTCAAAAGAAATTAAAAAAAAACAAATAAGCACATAATTACAACTTTCGAATCACCCGTGTGACCGATAAAAATAAACAGAAAGTAAAAACTGTTTTGTGCAGGCCCGGTGCCCACACACTGTCAAAATCACTCTGTTTTGTGCACTGTTCTGTTTCTGGAAAATGCCCAGAAGCGCGCGCATTAGGATGCCTACTCGGGAGGCGCGCGCGTTAGACAAAGAGGGGCAGAGGCGCCCGCATCTGGGTAACAACCTGTAAATCAGTGGGTTCAAGGGATTGCCTTGACCCTAAATAAAAATGCTTTCCCCTGCAGAATTTGTTAGCACAGAAACATGGAATGGAAGGACAAGAAGGAAGACGGGCGATTCTGGTAATTGGGGTCGGACGCGCGCGCTTTTGGCCAAGAAGGCCAGAGGCGCGCGCTTCCTACCCTTTTTACCAGAATGCCCAGAAAACAGTAATAAGAACACCAAAAGTTAAGAACGCAAGTTTAACCCTCTAAATCGTCCCCAGCGGAGTCGCCACTGTAGATACCCCGGGAAACCACAACTTGGCTAGAGCGGTGAATTATCCTTGGATGTCTAACTTGTTTTTAGATTGTTTAGAGTCGCCACCTATGTTTTTAAAGGAACATAAGAAAAACCTAGAAATAGCCTAATTTATGTACAAAACCAGAGATTCGGGAGAGAAGGGTTCGGGGGTTAGGTGACGGAGTGGGAAGTACTTAAACACCCACTCCGCCCCGCTTATGCGGGTCTTGCTACTATTGGTGTTCTAATGCTAAATGTCCTTCAATTTATTAACAGTGCTAACAATTATAATGTAAAGAAAAAAGGGGAAGAAAAGAGAATTGTTTTATTTATAAATTTATGCTAAACAATTACATTAAGAAATGTATAAGAAATTAAAGTAGAGATTAAAATGTAGGGAGATAACCTTAACCAACTTTAATGTAGTAAAGTGGCCATTTGGTCATGTCCCAATTGATGGGGATTGCATACTAGTAAGACTAGAATAAAAGAGAAGAATAATAAAAGTACCTTTAGAAAAGAGGACCTTAGACTTTGACTTGAAGATGGTGTTGTTTGTAGAGAAATGGTTGTGCAACACTTTGTGTAGTGTTTGTTTGTAGGGAAAATGTGTTGAGAGAACTTGTGTATAGTTCTTGTAGGGAAGATGAAGTTGGTCCTAAGAGTGTAAAAAGAGTTCCTTTCTAAGGTAGAAGATGATAGTTTTTATAGGTAAAAAGAGGAGGGAAAACTTGGAGGGAAATTGGTCAATCCATGTGAGATGGAATTGACCAATAGAAAATAAGATAAATAAAATAATAAATGAAATAAATAAAATAAAATAAAATAATAATAATAAAAAGAAATATTTTGTTTTTTAATGAAAAGGCTAGAATAAAGGATTGGGAGTTTTTGGAACAAATGGGGGATGAACTTGGATGTAAAAAAAAGTTATTTTGTAAACTATGAAAATGAGGGAAATAAGGTGCAATCCGTTACTGCCAAAGTGGGAAGCGCGCGAGTCCCGCTTTTGGGGAGAGACGCGCGCGCAGCCCGTTAACAGTTCCGGAAGCGCCCGCAGCAGAAAAGGACAGAATGACAGAATGACCTTAAAAGTTAACTCTGTTATGCAGTTTAGTCCAAAACTGACGGAATCAGTTAGGAACTTAACCGAAGTAACAGAAATCAACAAAAATAAGTTAAATAAAAATACTTTGTATGCAATCGGGGTGAGAGGTCCAAGGCGGGGTGTCTACACACGTGCAGATTTTGTGCAAGTGCAGATTTTGTACAGAAGACATAAAGAGAGCGTGTAGAAGAGTAAAATATTTATGCAGCAAGCGTATGGGGTATGCAGAAGTTTCTAGATGTGCAGGAGAACTCAAAGATGGAAGAGATACTTGATTGGCCATTAAGCAGCTAGGAGGAAGGTTTTGTGGTCGCCTTCGACTGTAAGATATGGAGAATTGTCGTGGTAGTTAACTTGGTAGCTCGTGAGGCAGATGATGTTGTACACCACATACAACATGTTTCGCATGGGTTGTTGCCTGGAATGCGAGGATGGCGGGGGCCGAGATCGCCATGGTGGGAGAAATTTCGCCAGGAACGGTATGTTGGTAGAAAGTTGTGAGAAGGCTAGCGCTAGCGAGAGAGACAACTTGGCCAACATGAGCGTTATCCAGAATCAGTTGCAGATAGGTTGCCTTGGTACACAGAAAGACCAAGACTGTGAAGGCACGTGATCGCATAGGGGTTCGTGGATAGAAACAAGGAACAGACGAGCGGAGATAATTGTATGGGGTATCACTTTGGGAAGTGAAGACTCAGAGCAAGAGAAGTTTCCGGCAGTTATGTTGAAGACCTACGCTTCGCTTCAACTCGTTTGTGTGGGCTTTGGTGTGCCTAGTGATGAGACTTTTGGCAAAAGTCGAATGTAGTGGTGACAATGTGTGAATAGTCATTCTCGGGTGGGAGTTTTGACGGAGATGGTAGCACGTGATTTGGTTTAGTCTCCAGGTGGGAGATTGTTGGGTTGTGGAGACAAAACCTAGAAGGAAAAGGAAATTAAATTTGAGTCATATAAGGATTTAATGGGATTCCTTGTTTGACTAGGTTGGAATTTAATTTTCCTTGGGATTCCTTGTTTAAGTGGAATTAGGAATTTAATTATTCCGGGTTTCCTACTTAGTTTAGGTTTTGGACGTGTTGCCTATATAAACCAAGTGATGGCCATAAACATTGTGTACACTAGAAAAAATAGCCAGAGAGAATCTGTGAGTCACAAAGAGAGCCAAGTGAGTGCTAGCCCTTGGGGGTGCCCTTAGGGGCATTCCATGGATGGGTTGAAGCATGTCTAGGGTGAGATGTGTGATGGGAGTGTTTACATGGAGATGTTATCTTCTTGCTATATAGAGCGGTAGGCTTTATTGTAAACAGACACAGATTATGATATTAGTGAAATATCCTGGCTTGGCAGTGCCCCCACATGTAGTCATTGTTGTTGACGAACTGGGTTAACAAATATTGTGTTCTTTTCTTGTTGATTACTTTCATATTATTCGTATGCATGGTTGTTGTGTCTCACCATTATCAGAATTGTATGGGCATGAACTGCACAGATATACCACAATTCCCCAACACTATCAAGCCACCTTACCTCCAATTTATACCTTGCAATCCATTAAGCATCAAGCATCAAGCATCAAGCATCAAGTGCTTAATATATCAAACACCACCTAAGTCTGTTCCCCGAAGTTGGAGCCATTACCAGAAAATGTATAGTAGTGAAGCAACACTAGTAGCTCATCTTGGCTCTATATTTGCAAAGACTGTCCATGTAAATACACACCTAGGACATGGAGATGCTACCACTTCCACGTACAAACAAGACAATATTATATACTCTCTCTGTCCCAGAAAGATAGTCCATTTTTTTTATTGTTATTACGAATGAACTTTAAGCAATAATTTAGGCTACTTTTAATCATCATAATGAAAATTTATAACTTTTTATTGATACACCATTATAAATACTATCAATACTAATTCTTAAATTCTCATTAGGACAATTAAAAGTAGCCTAAATTATTACTCAAAGTTCATTCATAACAACAACGAATTAAGAGGGACTATCTTTTGGGACAGAGGGAGTATATTATTGTGCTGAAACATTTGTACAGCTCCCACCCTTTTTTTTTATATGCTTTTTTTTTTTAAGGTTGATTGGTTTAAGTTTTTTTATTAATTGATAATGTCACGGACGATACAATTCGGCCTATAGTTAGGCTAACACAAATGCCATGAAGGCTACAACAAGGCCTATAAATAGGCTAACACAAATATCCCTGATGGGAATCGAACTCGTGACCTCCGCATGGGAATGGGAAGCTCCCACCCACTACTATGAAACATGAGAATAAGGGATCAATGTTTGCTAAAACAAACAGCAACTTGTAACTATTATTGCGTTATATACTTATATGCGTGTTTTCTGGCGAGCTGATTAATACAGCAATGATGCGGAGACTCCAGGCTTGACAAATATTGCAGAGATGATTTTTCATATATTACCATTAATGACAATATGAAATATGAACAAATCCGTAAATAAACAAAAAAAAAAAAACGGAAGAAAGGAAGCATTACAAATTGTGAAACCAAGAGATGATAGACACATGCAAGGTCCGATAAGAAGTACTACCTCCGTCCCAGAGTAAGAGTCCTACCTCTCAAATGCACGGAGATTAAGAAATGATGGAAGTGATTTAAGTGTTGTGAGTGTAAAAATAAAGTAAGAGAGAGAATGAGTGGGAGGGAATAGTAAGTTGATTGGTGTTGTGAGTATAAAAGTAAAGTATGAGAGATAATGAGTGAGGTGAATAGTAAAGATTCCTTGCCATTTTAAGAATGAGTCTCTTACTCTGGGATGTACCAAAATAGAAAGTATGACTTTCTGAAACAGAGAGAGTAGAACTTAAAAAGTAAAGTCAATGCCAGGATCATGCTTAATGGACAGAATGAACAAGAGATGAACATAAAATCAAATACCTTTAAAGTAGCTCCAGCCAGACCGACGGGAGAATAAACAGAAACGTCTTAAGAAGTGCCTTTAACTATCATAACTGGGCATTCGACGTGGTTAGAGCAATAGTTGCTAACACTTCCCAAAAACATCCTACATGGAAACAAGAAATGGTCAGACGTGATAGAATAAAACGAACATTCATATTAAATGGAATCAGGCTAAATTTTAATGTGACTAATTGTAATACCCCGAGAATTTATGATTTTTATTTTAGGATTTAATTATATTTTGTGTTTTTATTATTATTTAGTGATACAGAGTAAAGTATTATTGGACTTCAATTTGATTTGGACTGTTTAGTGTTAGGATTTTAATAATGTTATTGAGTTATTTGTTTTTGATTAAAGTCCATATTTCTTTTTGGGGTCATCTAATAGGTAGCATTTTGATTGGGCTTTTCGGTAGAATTTGGGTCACTTAATAAATATACATGATGATTATATTTGGTTTAGGTTAATTAAGTTTTAAGTTAATTTTGGATATTAGCTTAGTAGTGAATAATTGTTTTATTGGGCCTGTTAGCTTAGTAGTGAATAATTGTTTTATTGGGCCTGTTAGATAACTAGTTATAATGGGCTAATAGTAATTTGATTTGGGTCATTTGAAATAAATTATGACTAGATTAATTTGTTGGGCTTGATCTACTTAAATAAAAGGACATATTGTGATAGTATATACCCTAAACCTAGGTCGGTCAAGCATAACGACGATTATATTATTTTGACGGCAAAGGAAAAGAGGCGCTGAGATGGAGAAGTAGAAAACGGATAGTTTGCAGCAACAGCACAAACTGGAGGTAAGATTATCTTTACGATTTTAGAATGATCATGCAAATAGTTTGACTGTTTGGGGTTTAAAGTATTTACTATTATGGTATATTTATTTATTGAGAAAAGATGATCAGTTTAAAAATATGAGATGAGGAGGCAGCATATAATATTGGGTGTGTGTTTGACGTGAGATAGTGTATGTTAGTGATTATCTTTTCAGGGGTTAAAGAAGGTTGTTTTTCTATTATATTTAATTAGCTATTATCAAGTTGGCTTTGATATTTGGGTTTAGTGAGAATAGCAGTAATATTTTAGAGATATTGATGGCCATTCCATGCTTTAGTTACTGTACTATATAAACTGTGTTAGGTTGGTTCGAATTAAGAGATACGGAGGGAGTATTTGTTATTGGTAAATAAGAAGATTAATTATACTATATATTGCATGTTGATTAGCTTTCAAGCTTTGGGTAAGAGATCAATCGCAGACGGCTACGACTTCAGAAGTTAAATCACACGCCTAAGGTAAGGGATTTACGTCTCTTAGTCCTATTGAATATCGTTATTTATTGGCCCTCCGTTCCTAGAGTAATTATTGTTTTACCGATTATGGCCGGTAACTCTTGATTGGAATTCATTCCAAGTGCCTCCGTCATTGAAACTATCTAAATTTAAATTGACGTTGAATTATTGGTCAATTGAAGAACCTCATTGACAAAAGAATGATCACTTAATGACACCCATTATTTGTGGGTTAATATTGATACACCATTGATACCCGGTCATGAGGGTTAGTTCATGACATGCCTACGTGGCATTAACCATTGACATCGACACCACTGAAAATGGTGGTTATAAAGGTTATCCGGATATACCGAAATATTGATACATCGACTATTGAACCCTTTTGGGTAACATTTTGAGCATTGAATTGATAAGAAGAATATTAAGTGATCATAAAGGATTGTACGTGTTATTGAGTATTGAATTGAGCCATGATTTCTTTCCTTGTATTGACAAAGAAAATTATTGTTGGGTTTTATTGACTTGTCCTTTTCATCGAAAATTGTTTATTGATGCACTCATTGAGGTCATCCCTTCTTAGAAACGTAAGGGGCGGCGTAGGACCTTACTGAGGATTGTTCGCTCACCCTTTTCTCTAATTCTTTTCTTCAGGTAATAAATAGGAAAGCAAAACTTGCAGTGAAGATATCTTTGAGACGGACCAGAATATTTAAGTAGTGATTTTCATATTTTAAGTAGACTATCATTGAGATTGTAATAAATGCCGTGAACTAGTTTTGATGGCTACTAGCCGTTACAAGCGAACGTTGGATTTGAATTTGTGTTTGACGTTTGGGATTTCCCAGTTTATGGATAATTATTATTATTGAAAAGTTTGGGTCGTTACACTAATCCCCGTGACCTAATAGAGGCAAGGCCTATCTGTATGGCATTCAAAGTTTTTATTTCCTTTATTGAACACACCTTGATGCGTACTAAGGTAAAATGGACACTGGGAACTAAAGTGTTCAAAATTAAAAGAAAACTGTACAAACAGAAAATCCCAATGTCATGCGCATTGTTAACAAAGTAAATCCGGATAAACCCACACTAGATAGAAACTTCACCGCAAAAGAACTGATAATAATCATTCAATTTGATGAAATAATGAAAAATACATAACTCTGGCAGGAGATTTACCTTTTAATAGGACCAAAGGATCGATTTCCCATCACAAGGAAATCAGCCTGCAACTCTGTAACAACTTCACATATTTTTTCCTTTGGATCTCCAATCACAACCTTTGTTTTAACAGATGCCTGAGTATTTAAGGACAGAAGATCAGGAAAAATGGATTCAAGCAACAGTATTTTGGCATAATACAAGCTGTGACCAAGTACTCTCCAGCAAGTCCACAACCAACTCTAAATTTGTCAAATCAACATAAGTCAATGCCAAGATTGGCATAGAGGCAATGAAAACATAAGTTACATATATATTAACATCACTATGTAACATAGCTAAAAGTATGTTTGTGATATCTTATAGAGAACATTTTCAAGTTAAAAGGTTATCCGCTGTGTTGGGATAATGCCTTTGAATTTGGGACACCAAGTTAGAGGATTGTACAACAGATATATTTCTTAATTCCTGGACAGAGCAGAGAAGAAGACGAAGAAAAGCTGAAAGCAGACCAAAACGAGAGTGGTAATTATAGTTTCTGAATGGCAATCTACTGCACTGGTGCAAAATGAGTAATGTAGATGCATACCGTAATTATAGTTTCTGAATTCAATCAACTTTACAATTTCCATTATGTCTTGTAACTTCAACTTCAATATAAGTTCAGTCGCTATTTATTCTAATTCGTTGTAGTTTAATTTTGTTTTTTTTGTATTTTTTTACCGAATTGTTATTTGGTTCTAAGCCTTATCATCATTTTGTTCATCATACTTCAAAGTGAGTCAAGTGACGGCCTCCATTCCAAGAAGGTGCCCTACTTCACTCACTAAATGTTCTTCACACTTATGAGTGGTACAATTTTATCATAGACTCCCTCCGTCCCAAAATAATCTTTTCATTCTTTTTACTATTATAAGGAGCTTTGAGCAATAATTTTAGATTGATTTATTTATCTTAATGAAAATTTAAAACTTTGTTATTGATTATCAATAACAAAGTTTTACATTTTCATTAGGATAAATAAATCAATCTAAAATTATTGCTCAGATTTCATTCGTAGTAATGGCAAAAAAAAAATGAAAAGATCATTTTGGGAGGGAGGGAATATATATTCCTTTTACTTCAAAATCAAGTATGATGCTGCTAAAAACGTATCGGATCAGCCTTCGTCTAGCGGTTCGGATAAATCCAGCAATAATAACTTTCCCGTTCGGATCTGCGCACGATAAACAAACGTAAACTACGCCGGGGCTTCACCGGGGAAGGCCCTCCGGCGTGAGAGTAAGAATACGGGTGGTATATGAGAATAGAGAAATCAATTGACTAGTTTTTGAGCCAAAGAGTTCATTACCCGTCTCCTGTTGTGAGGACCTGTTTATATAGGCGGGGGTGAATGAGTCCTGACTTGTTAGAAAAGTCAGAGAACCCGTATTGTTATGGGACTCGTATTCCTTGGAGATAGACTCCGGATAAGGATGAGTGGTATCCCAGTTATCTTGTAGAAAAGATATCCTTGTTTAGATAAGGATCTTCCATGTTAGAGTTGTAATATAACTCTGTAGGGGGACTCCCTATGATAATGAGAGGTTTCTGATGTAACTCGGCCCGCCATCTAGCTCGGCTCATCATAGAGGCCGACTAGGGATTAGGCCCTTTAGGACTCGGCCTAGGCAAGGACTGCCTGCTCGGCTTGATTGATGCCGGCCCATAAGCATGGGCCTCTGGTGAATGGGCCTCTCGGTATAAGTCTTTTAGGTGTGTGGGCCCAGAGTGTATGGGTCCCATATTTATCCAAGTCGGTTTATGTCGCTCAGTGGCCCCCGAGTTTCTATCTCGGCATGCCGAGTAGGAACTGGATCGTCATGTCTTCATTAATTACTGATTTGTTATTGCTGATTTGACAAGCAGCCGCCAAAATCTTTTATTTTTGTGATCTTCTGAGAGCCTTTGCGCCACAGGAAAATATAGGTATTACTTCTATCGGAATGCAGAACTGCATTAATTGTAATCCCATCATGAATAGTATAAGCCAACCAACCCCTCATATTCTAGAGCATATATAAGGACATCACCAATTAAATCCCTTCATTCTTAACCTTATCAACTTCCTCTTATCCTTCTCATGAATATCTCAAGAAAATCAAGATGATGCCCAAAAGGTCATATGACGATGCCTTTTCGGAGGAAGTTGACTCTGATTCCGGTGATCGTTATGACCATTCTTCTCGTGACAGCAGCAGTGATTCCATCAAGCCCTCAAAACCCCGTTCGTCATTCCAAGAAGAAGAATCTCCGACCGATAGTAATGGTGAATACCAATCTCCAGATCCCATGGAGAGCGATGATGAAGAGTCTTCCGATGACAGTGATGACAGCGGCGGTGATGACGGGGGAGACGATGAGGATGAAGATGATGATGATGATAACACAATGAATGACACTGACATGGGCTACGATGGTGATGTTGAGTAGGGAGAAAATTAGGGCTTCTGGTTGTAATTACTTTTCCTTTTCTTTTCATTTTATTCTTGTAAAGGGTCAGGCCCCCGGCCGTGTTGTGGGGGTCCTTTTGCTATACTTAATAGAAGTATCTTGCTTGTTCTTAATCGTTGCTCTGACTGTGATTCTGCTTCACGACCTGGATTTATCGTATCTTGCATGATCTTGATTTGTAACTTCATTAACACATCATGCTTCATGACGTCGTCTTATCGTAATGTCGATCGCCCGATCTTTATTGACATGTCAGCATGGAATACACTTGTATCTGACAGTCTTTTCGTAATTTAGTCAAACCTGGTCAAAACCGAGATGTCGTTGTGCATATGTCGGTTTGTGCTGGCAGTCTCTTGATCGTTCACTGTTTTCCAGGCTCATGATGTCACGAACTTGTGACGTCATCTGTGTCAGTCGGCTAGGGTAAGTGAAGAGACATTTGCTTTATGGGGAAACCACCATCCTTAATTATAGGTAATGATATCTTAGGGATATGACGTGTGTAACCGTCACTTACCACGAGATTTTCACGAGATCTCGGGCAAATTGAGGTTAAATTCTTGGGATATTCACGGACCAAGGATTTTAAGCGTTTGAAATCCCTAAATCCCTTTTTACTTTTTACTGAACCTTGTCAAAATCTTCATAACTTCAAGGCTTTCTTCTCCGACGATTCGACTGGCAGCTGTCAAACTTGGCACGATTCCGGCTAATCAGTCATCATTGTTCCAGCATTCCATCGTCTTTCTGCTCATTTACCTCCATTCTCAACCTTAATCGCTTGATCAGGTACTTCCCCCCCCCCCTTTTCATATTTCCAATTTCTTTTGCCATTTTTCTTTTCTACTCTGTCTCGCTTCCATTCTGTCATTAGAATGTCCTTTGATTTTTCTTCATAATTCTGCCTGGGATTTCATAGAGTGAATCGTAGGCTTTATCGAAGAACAGATGGTCCTTGGATTTTATTACCCTTGGATGAGGTTAGGGAGTTTCTCACAATACATAGGGATTTCAATGGAACGGTAGACTGCCTAGGAATAGTCGTCGTTTCGATCGTCTAGGATTGATGAATCCTAATTTAGTGATTCTTTGTTCTTTGTCTGACCTTCTGAGCCACATTTCTTCTTGATACGTTATTTCGGAGGATGAGGTAATCCCCTCGGCTTCTGTGGAAGGGATGGGGGGGTTTAATGCGTCCTTCGTCTCAACTTCTTATGCTAACCCCCTTTATTCCTCTTCAGCTATGTCAGGGGAGAGTACCTCTGAAAGGATAGTAGACCAATTCGGAGACGACGTTCCTGAGGGGGGCCGTGGTCTTGGCCGTAGGAACCTCCGACGAAGGGGAAATGCCGTGATTTCCAATAAACCGAAGCAGCCAAAGGCTGGCGATGAGATGGTTGAGTACCTTCACGATACTTATAGAATTTCTCGTCATGATTATGACCTGTCGTATGAGCCTGCCCCCACCTTGACTACAGCAGAAGAACTGGCCTCTTTCTATTGGAACCATACGGAAGTAGCTTTTTTCTTCAAACAATTTCAATTAGGGCTCCGGTTACCCCTTGATCCTTTTATCTGCGAGTTTCTGGAGGATTTGAATGCCGTCCCTGCCATGTTGGGTGCTAACGCGGTTAGGTACCTGACTTCATTTATTGTCTTGTGTCGGAGCCTGTGCTTTGAGACGGGCCCAATGGCTTTCTATCATTTTTTCGAGCCCAGTTACAACGACAGCACCCAGGTCCTGACTATTCGGAGTAAACAAAGGAAGCCCAAAATTATCGCTCCAATATCTAGCTCAGTCAGCAAGGTGTCGGGGTGGAATAACCACGTCATCAAGGTGGAGAGCCGACTTGGGTGGGAGTTCCCCGTACCGACCAAAGTCTCTTCGGCCCCCGAGACTTGCTACATGGCCCCCTGGAGTGGAGACTTGATGCAGAGATTAGAGGAGTTTGTTGCAGTCCAGCAACTCAATTGGTCGTCTCTAGAGGCTAATCACGGTTATTATGTGCAAACAGGGGTCATGCCAGGGCCTTGGACTGATGTGAACGTTACGGTGTCCGTAAACAGAGGCAATCGGTACCCTGACTGGGTGGTCCATCCTGATTTTCTTTTTATAAGGGATTGTGAAATCTGCCGTACTCAGGATGAGGCCTGTCTGAAAATCCAAAAGTCGTCGGATGTAAACTTCTGATCTCGGTGTCTCAATTTATACTTGTGATTTTTCCGTGTTTGTCTTCTAACATTTATCTTGGTTCCTGACAGATTTGTCCATGGAAGAGGAGAGAGAGTTAGCTCGTGCATATTCCTCTGATCCCAACAAGCTTTTGAACAAGAGGAGGCTGAAATCGAAGGCTTCAGGACGCTAAAAAAGACATGCCGATATGGGAGCTCAGCAGGAGATCTTGGCCACCAAGGAGGCTGGTCCTCTCCCTACTATTGATATTGCTGTTGGAGGACGGGATGAAGTGCCGGCAAGTGATGCCGCGGCAACTGTGAAGGCTTCTGTGCCAGACCAGGCTGCCGATGCTGCTTTTGAGGATGTAGGGGGAGCAGATGGTGGCGATCCCCTTGGTGAGAAAAGGGCTAAAGATGGTGGTGACGATCTGTCAGAAGAGCCATCAACCAAAAGGCATTCTTCCACTGTTCCACCTGCTGATATCCTGTCTGCTTTTTCTTCTGAAGAGATTGATGCTTTGATAGCGTATTTTTCAGATGTCCATCCTTTGAAGGGCCTTGATGTGACTGCCAGGTCTGGTCCACTGTTGAGACTTGGCCGGCCAATTTTGGAACGAGCCTTCGATGTCGATCTCTTGCGAGGATTGGATTCCATGCCGCCCACCTATGCCCATATGGCCGAACGCAAGGGTTTCATTATTGCCGAGGTAGTGCGCTAACTTGCTTATTTCCTTATGGTTCCTTTGTTCCTATATTTGATGTCACTTCTTTGTGCAGCTTGCCACCCTTTCCAAACACGAGGCGACATAATTGTCCGGAGTTAGCAAGAAGATGGCCGATCTGGAGGGAAAGGCGACTCGGGCTTAATTGAAGCTCGGGCAAACTGTGGAGTTGTTCAACAAGGCACGCGAAAATGCCAAACTGGCCTATGCCGAGAAGATTAAAGCTGTTGGGGATGCCGAGGCTGAGGTCGAGAAACAGAAGGCCGTTGCAATGCAGTTTGAAGAGGAGGCCAAATTACTCAGGGAGGAGATTGAGAAGGAGAGGGCGAATGCCGCAATGCTAGCCAAGGAGAAGGAGGAGGTGGAGATGAAATTTCAACAGCTGGAAGAGAGCATTCCGACTAAGGAGAAGGCTGCTGTATTGAATTTCCAACGCACTGTGATGCCATCGATCATTGATGATCAAGTGAAGACTACTTACGTCGATGGTATACGCATGCAGCTCGCCAACTCCACATTGATCCTGAAGTGGATGTTCCAGTTGAGAAATTGGATCGTCTTCTGCTGAATGATGCTTATAGCGTAGAGGCCCGTGTTTCTCATTCCATGATCCCTTATTCTGAGAAGACTTTGAGATTGATAACTCAGGACGACGAGGCTGATGAGAGGCCGACCTGGAGCGTTCCCCTGGTGGATCCTAACAATTTTCATGCTTTGGTTGAGCGGTTCAAGGAAGAGTTGAGCTTCGATGAAGAAGAGGAAGAAAAGGAAGGAAATGAGCAGCAGGCTCCGTGAACTTTTATTGACTTTCTGTTGGTTGTGGTCCGGTGTGACCTAATACAATCTATCTCTTTTTGTCTGTGAGCCGGTTTGTCTCAAAACAATTTGTTTTTCTTTGCTTAGTATTTGTATGCTTGGGCCCAGCGTAGTCTGGGGGGCGTAAAACACTTCATTTTTCGTTGTTTAAGTATTTGTATGCCTCAGTGTTAGCTGGGGGGGGCGTAAACACTTGTTTATTTGTAGGGATGTGACTACCTTGGTTTGAGGTGTTGATTATCCATTGTTTTCTCGCTCATTTGTTCATGTTATCTTATCTAGGTTTGAGATGTCTCTTAACACTGTCTGAAATGATGAGATATGTCAGCCGGTTTAGGCTGTGTTTGTAGGCCGTGGACGTTCACCGTTATAGCTAATGACGAGCATTGAGTGCTCGATTTTGTTTAAATTTGAAAGAACTAATCGTTAACTAGTCTCAAATTGTCATGGGGATTTAGACGTCATAATCTTACCCAAATTTGTGAGGATTAGCTGTCAGAATTAGGTTCAAATTGTCAGGAGTCGAGATGTCTTTGCTCTTGACTCAGAAAGTGGCCCCGCATGTCATATATGCCGTAGTCATGCTAGTTATTGAAACTAGGCTTTAAAGAAGATTAGGCTTACTAGCCTGACAACGTACGGCAGTCTCGGTATTGTTAAGTAATGATTTAACCGTGCTTGGTGTGATGTGAAATCAACAGTGTAATAAAAGGAAAACTTTATTGATGAAATCAAACTATGGCTATTTAAGCTATCAGAGGCTAAAAACTAGAGACCAAAAATCTAATCTAGAAAGCAATAAGGATAGATAGGGTGCTGAGGAGTTACTGATAATATTTCCTCAAGTGCTCCGAATTCCATGGGTGTTTAAGCTCTTTTCCTTATGGAGTTTTGAGCATGTAGGTCCCCTCTCGGATAATGTGAGTTACAACGTAGAGACCTTCCCAATTCGCAGAGAGCTTGTTTTGTTGAGCCTTTAAGTGTGTTGACTCAATTTTTCTGAGAACCAAGTCACCGACTTCGAAAACTCTCTTCTTTACTTTGCTGTCGTGATAGGCCTTGGTTTTTTGCTTGTAGTTGATCATTCTGAGCTGAGCAGTTAGCCTTTTTATTTCAACTAGGTCTAGGTCCAGCAGTCGGTTGTATTCATTGACCACCTCATCATAATTGGTCACCCTGAACGTAGGTAAGGCCATCTCGGCTGGAGCCATAGCTTCTGATCCGTAAGTTAGTGCAAAGGGAGTCTCCCTAGTCGGCCCCCGAGTGGTTGTACGAACTGCCCATAGTGCGAGGGGGAGGTCGTCCAGCCACTTTTCTTGACTTCCTTCTAGGATCTTGGTTAGGGCTCTCAGTATCAACTTGTTTGCTGCCTTGGCTTGCCCATTACCTTGAGGATGATTGACCGATGACTTCTTATGCTTGACCCCTAGCCTATTTAGCTCCTCGATAAAAGCCTCAGAGAATTGGAGCCCGTTTTCGGTCATGATAGAGTGAGGGACGCCGAACCGACACCATATATAGTCGTGAATGAATTTGATTGCATTCTCCTCTGTGATTTTTGCCAAGGCGTTAGCTTCCACCCACTTGGTGAAGTAGTCGACTGCTACGATCATGAACTTGTTGCTTCCTTTGGCCAAGGGAAATGGTCCAATGATGTCGCCTCCCCACATATCGAATGGCCATCTCGGTATGACTAGGCTTTGCTCCACCGGTGGTACTCTAGGTAGGTCAGAGAATCGTTGGCACTTGTCACACTTCTTCACATAGGCATGGGCATCTTCTCTTAGGTTTGGCCAGTAGTAACCGAGTGTGATTACTTTATCAGCGAGGGTTCTGGCCCCCGGGTGTCCGCCACAAACTCCTTCATGTACCTCGGCCAGAAGCTTCTCGGTGTCCTTGGGGGAGACACATCTTAGGAGGGGCCTGGAGAACAATATACGGTAAAAGATATCGTTCCAAACTATGTATCTGGCCGTCTTCCTTTTTATCATTTTAGTTGCCAACTCGTCATCAGGTAGTATTCCCTTATCGATGTAGTCCTTGTAGTCTTCAATCCACATTCTCTCCTCGTCATCCAGAATCAGGATCTCTAGCCTCTCCTAAGAAGGTTGGTCGGCGTAGATGATTAAGGGATTTGACTCTTCCGATGTGGCCATTTTGGATAACAAGTCGGCTTCTTGGTTGTGCTCTCGCCCTACTTGCCTTATTTCCCAGAACTCCAAGTTCTTAGTCAGATTTAGGACGAGGTCTTTATACTTAGTTAGCATGTGGTTCTCGGTATTGTATTCTCCTTTTATGTGGTTCACCACGAGTTGAGAATCTCTATAAACCACCAGTTTGTTTGCACCAAAGAACTTTGCCCTTTCTATCCCCAAGATCAAGGCCTCATATTCTGCTTGGTTGTTTGAAGCTGGGAACTTGAACCTGATGAAGTCCCGGGCCACATGTTCGCCGCCTGGACTTGTTAAATACACTCCAACTCCACTTCTTTCTCAGGTTGTTGACCCGTCTGTGTATAAAACCCAACAATCACTTGGAAAATCGTCTAGAGGTTCTCTGTCCATGGGGAACTTCCTCTTCCTGGTTGTCAGCGTGTGTTCACTTGAGAACGCGGTCTCGACTAGAAAGTCCACTAGAGGTTGTGCCAGCAATGTCCTCCTCAGCTTGTAGGTTATGTCGAACTAGGTCAATTCAATGGACCAGTTGAGTAGTCTGCCCGAGCTGTCCATCTTGTGAAGTATCTTTCTGAGCGGTGCGTCGATATAAACTGTGATGGGGTGAGCGGAGAAATATGCATGTATCTTTCTGGCCGCTATCACCAAGGTGTATGCTATTTTCTCAGCGTTAATGTACCTCGACTCGGCTTCTGACAGCGCCTTGCTCACATAGTAAACTGGCTTCTGTACCCCATTATCTTCTCGAACTAGCACAGCCGCCACTGCCTTGTCGGTTTCTGCAAGAAAAACAGAGAGTGTCTCTCCTATAATTAGACTGCTGAGTAGTGGGGGTGAGCCCAAGTATTCTTTCAGCTGTTGGAACGATGCCGAGCACTCTGGGGTCCAGGCGAAGTCCTTAGTTCCCTTCAAAGCTTTGAAGAAAGGAAGTGATTTTTCTGCCGACTTGGCGATGAACCTTCCCAAGGCGTTTACTCTCCCGTTTAGCCTTTGAACATCCTTCACACATGTCGGCTCCTTCATGTCGACAAGAGCTTGGATCTTCTCCGGATTTGCCTCTATGCCTCGCTGCGATACCATGAAGCTGAGGAACTTGCCTGCCGTGACCCTGAAAACACATTTGCTAGGGTTGAGTTTCATGTCGTTGGCCTTTAAGTTGTTTATGGTCTCGATCAAATCTGGGACATGACTTCCTGACTTGGTCTTGATTACCATGTCGTCGATATAAGCCTCCATGTTCCTGCCGATCTGGGATTTGAACACCTTGTTCACCATCCTTTGATAGGTTGCTCCGGCGTTTTTAAGGCCGAACGACATCATCACATAGAAGTAGATTCCCCCAGCCGCCTGAAATGCTATTTTTTTGATGTCTTCCTCGGCCATCTTGACTTGATGGTAGCCTGAATAGGCATCAAGGAAACTCAAAGTTTGGTGTCCCGCAATTGAGTCGACCAGCTTATCGATTCTGGGAAGAGGGTATCTATCCTTTGGGAAAGACTTATTGAGGTCTGTGAAGTCAACACACATCCTCCATTTGCTGTTCTGTTTCTTCACCATAACGACATTAGCTAGCCATTCAGGGTATGTTGCTTCTCTGATGATCCCGGCTTTCAGCAATTTATCCACCTCGATCTCGATTGCCTTTTCTTTATCTATGGAGAAGACCCTTCGTCCCTGCTTGACCGGCTTGAAAAAGCTGTCCACCTCCAGTTTGAAAAGAGCGACGGCTTCTTTAACTCCGACCATGTCTTCAACCCTCCATGCGAACACGTCTAGGTTGTTTTTGAGCAGGTTGATGAGTTCTTCTCTTTCTTCCAGGGGGAGTTGTCTCCCAATTCGTACCTTTTGTTCCGGGTAGTCAGGGTTGATAATGACCTCATCTAACTGGTCAACTGGTCTCAGCTCGGGGCTGTCCCTGAACTCCAAGGTTTTCACGATGATTTGTTTGACATTCTCCTTGTCCTTGCCTTCCAGGCTCAAATTCTCCATGTCTAAGAGTCTGTCTATCTCGGCATCCATGTGGTCGGGTATTGTGGCCCCCGAGCTTGTGCGAGGGAGAGGGTCGAGTCACTCGGCTCGGTCGAAGCTATGTTCATGGTAATACAGCCATATCCTTCCAACCCATAAGTTACCTCGGTCTCTGTCATGGTATTTTCGTCGTCCAGTACGACCCATTCCTCAGGCATGTCTACTGTTACCACGCCTATGTTGGGTGCTGATGATGTGACCGTGGTTGACTTTTATATAGTAATATTCCTTTCTGGAGTGTCAATCTCCATCTTGGTTTTTGCTTTCCTGGATCTCATCACGTGTTCCAGAAAGTGTTTGGTCTTGCCGAGGACACATCCTATGCCTTCTGGGGTCGGGAACTTCACCCTTTGGTGAGGGAGGAAAGTAACCATTCCCAATTTTCCTTGACTAGGGAAGTCGAGGAGGGCATGGTAATCACTTGCCAAGTCCATAACGATGAACGTGATTGTTGCCGAGGTCTTATAGGGGTATTCGCCGACTTCCAGAACTAGGTCCACGGTCCCTTTTGCCTCGGCTTTGTGATTTGTGAATCTTTCAAGCCTTCCGTTGTACAGTATCAGCATGATGTCCGGCAGTTCCATCTCCTTGAAGGTTCTGTAGTAGAGCACATCCTTGGCGGCTCCTGAATCAATTGGGAGTCTTTCAGATTCGCAGTTATCAATCCGGCCTGTGATGACCAAAGGCTGTTCCCTCATTGCCCTGTTTTCGTCTAGTTCGTTGGGAGAGAAGCTGATCACTTCCTATCCTTTGTGAATCCAAGGGGGAATATGGTAGACCTTGCTCAGCTCGTAGATCTGCTCTTTAAGCTTGGTGTTTGAAGGGATTTCCTCTCTTATGACTCCGATCAGTTTCGCCCGTGGCGGTCTATCTCCTCGGTCATCCTCCTCGTCTTCCCTTGGGCGCTTGTTATCCTTCTTTGCTATGAATTCATTGAGCTTCCTCTGATCGGCCCACCTTTGCAATATTTTCTTCATTGCATAGCAATTATCTGTTTCGTGCCCGTTATCCCTATGATAGGCACAATATTTGCTCGTGTCTCTTGGAAATTTTGGGTTGTTTTGGAGGGGTGTTGGATTAGCAAGATTCACCACGTTCATTATCTCTGAGATCGGCTTTGTGAGGGGGGTTAAGACCTCGGTCCCTCTGGTCCTATTCTTTCCTCGACTTCCACCACCATTGGTACCTTGAGCCGAATTAGAAGTGGGTGGTTTACTTTCTCGTTCTCTTTCCCTATCTCGGTCTCCAGACATCCACTTCTTCTTTTCTTCTGCCGTGGCCGTTGCATAAGCCACTTGGTATAGTTCAAACTTGGTGAGGGGTTCTCTCACTGACATTTCATGGGTGAGGTCGTCTGATCTTTGCCCATTAGTGAAGCATGTGATAATCTCCCGGTCGGTGAGTCACTCTTCGATCGAGTCCGGCAAGACTCTGAATCGATTTTAGAAACTCATAGTCGACTCGTTTTTTCCTTGGACTATGTTGGCTAGGTCCGACAACCTTTTCTTTCTCGCACCTGCAGTAGCGAAATATTCCATGAATCCCATCTTCAATTTAGAGAAAGAATCAATACTTCATCTTTCCAGGTCCATAAACCAAGATCTGGGTGCCCCGGTTAACGTACTAGCAAAGGCCTTGCAGAGTACGTTGTCCTGGTTGGACAATATTTCCATCATGCCCTCGAAAGCTTGGAGGTGATCCAGAGCGTCCGAATTACCGGAGTATTTGTCCAGGTGGGGAAGTTTTAATTGGGGAGTAGGTGGGGAATCCTTGATCCATAGCGCAAAAGGACGCATGGCGTCATAATGAGTCTTGGGCTTTCTCTGCCCTTGGTTCATCTCGATATTATCCAGCCTATCTTGTAAATCCATTATGAGCCTTTCGCTTATTGCTGAGGTGCGGTGGGAACTCCGAGGTCTCTCTCTCTCTTGGTCTCGGCCTCTCCCAACAATCCGGCTTATTTCTAGGTCATTCACAGGTCGTCTCGGCGAAGAACGGCGAGGTGGTGCTTGTCTTGGCGGGACTTGATCCTGATTCTGCCATCGTTGCCTCTCTCCTAGAATTCTCACATCTGGAGATTCCGCCTCTTGTTCCCTTCTTCGGTTTATCTGATTCCTCAGATCTCTTTATCCGGGGTTGACTGGGCCGAGTCGGCCTTCTAGTCGGCTTGGTAGAGCAGCTCGGTTTCCTGGGGGCGCATCGCGTGGATCCTGATGACGTCTATCGTCAGCGCGCGGGTTTCCCCTACGGTTGCTCCTTTCTCCGTCTCCCAAAGCTCCTATAGTACCAGAGGGCTGGGCGAAGGGCGCCAAGGAATGATCAGGATCGAATTCTAGAAGATCCCTTTGGGCGTCGGCTAGTTGTTGGAGGGTTGAGAGGTTTTGTCGCAGCAACTCTCTACGATCAATAGGGGGTGGCCTAGATGGACCAACCTCGGTATTCTGAGGTCGCGAAGCCGTTCGCCTTCTTCGGCCATATTGATGAGTTATCTCAGGTGGAGGACCTCTGGAACGTGTATGCATCCCGTCTCCTTGAGGTGGAAGAGGGAGGCCTTGGTTCAAAGCAGCGTTATTCACTACGTTAGGTGGTGGCTGATTGAGAATAGCATCTGGTGTAACACTAATCTCCTGACCGTCGGTGCGAATTCTAGACATGAGGAAATTGTGGTTATCCGGCTAGAAAGCTCTCTGATTGCACGTTTTCCGGCAATTGAACCAAACTGATGCTGCTAAAAACGTATCGGATCAGCCTTCGTCTAGCGGTTCGGATAAATCTAGCAATAAGAACTTTCCCGTTCGGATCTGCGCACGATAAAAAACGTAAACTACGCCGGGGCTTCACCGGCGAAGGCCATCCGGCGTGAGAGTAAGAATACGGGTGGTATATGAGAATAGAGAAATCAATTGACTAGTTTTTGAGCCAAAGAGTTCATTACCCGTCTTCTGTTGTGAGGACCTGTTTATATAGGCGGGGGTGATGAGTCCTGACTTGTTAGAAAAGTCAGGGAACCCGTATTGTTATGGGACTCGTATTCCTTGGAGATAGACTCCGGATAAGGATGAGTGGTATCACAGTTATCTTGTAGAAAAGATATCCTTATTTAGATAAGGATTTTCCATGTTAGAGTTGTAATATAACTCTGTAGGGGACTCCCTACGATAATGGGAGGTTTCTGATGTAACTCGGCCCGCCATCTAGCTCGGCTCATCATAGAGGCCGACTAGGGATTAGGCCCTTTAGGACTCGGCCTAGGCAAGGACTGCCTGCTCAGCTTGATTGATGTCGGCCCATAAGCATGGGCCTCTGGTGAATGGGCCTCTCGGTATAAGTCTTTTAGGTGTGTGGGCCCAGAGCGTATGGATCTCATATATATCCAAGTCGGTTTATGTCGCTCAAAGTATTATAATTCAATATTAGTATATCATTTGAGCATAAATTGAATTTCAACAATAGTGTTGGGTTTTGAGCAAACATGCACAGCGGAATAAACCCAAAAGCCTAGATCCGATCACCATGATTAGATTAATATGGAGATGAATTTAGAACACTAACCGTGACGGAGCTTTAAAATTCTGAGATCTTCAATCTTTGTTCTTCGCGCTTCTTCGAATCACGAACGTAGGAACGACCACAAAACTTGGATCACGAACTTTGAAGGAGTTGATGCCAACGCCATCTATGTTTATCCACACGCGAACGAATTTCAAGAACGATTCTTGAACCGGATTGCTAGACCCAATAGAAACTCTTTCTACTTTGAAGGCTATGTGAAAAATCAATGTTCTTGTTCTTGAGGAAGAAGAAGAACTTGTTTTTCTCTCTCTCGGAGGCTATCTAATTGATATGGATCAATACATACTGATTAGGTCGTTGTTAGAGGTTTATATACTTATTAGTCCTAAACCGTTTAGGAGAAATAGGTTAAAACCCGTCACAACACGAAATCAGTTTTTGGGCCCGAACAGGGCCTGCTCGGCCGAGTCCTTTAAGGTGCTCGGCCGAGCACCTTTGCTCCAGAAAATCTGACCTTCTGATTTCCCATGCTCGGCCGAGTCATATGAGGTGCTCGGCCGAGCACCATCAGAATTCCGATTTTAGCCTTTTAAACAATTCGTCCTTTTGTGTGTGACCCCATAGGATTATATTAAGTTGGCAATGAGCCCAAACACATTTGTGCTCATAAATCATGAGCGGACTCTAGCAAGCCATCATGACTACCCAATTAATATAACTTGTATAAGTTCGTGAATCCTTTATAGAACATATTACAATCTCTTTGTTTCACGATGTCTATTGAACGTAAGCCATGGTCAATGGTCAACTTACAATGTTCAATGCTTTCTCGATCCAGAATGTATTGATAGTACAAATCTTATTTGAGCACGGCCATGCATTTCATCAACACCATTCTTCGAGTGGCCAAAGCTTGACATCTCTCTTTTACGAGGAACAAATCCCTTCTTGATTTATTACCTTTCCCTACATGAATCCGATTACGCCAATCACATTCTTTATAGCTACCCGATTAGGGGTAACGTTTGAATATGTCAAACGTAATGTTCATCGAGTGGAAGACTGTGATAATCTCAGGTCTAAAGATTCCAGTAATATAACTATATGAGACTTAATTATGACATTGTGACCATGACATAAATCTCATATGGGTCAGTCCAGTATTTGGTCTCCAACAAATACCCATAAGTTTAATTGTATCCCATACACCATAATCATCATATGATTATCCATTAAACTTATACTAACAATTAATCATAATTATCAGGGACGGGGATTATTATAATAAACATGCAAAGGATATAATAATCAAACATTCAATATCTTTAATATATAAATAACATTAATCGTTTTACAAAACGTGCCTAGAGCATACAACACCAACAAATAGTTCATATACGGATGATCACTAAAAATGTAGAGTGCAGCATACAAAATCAAGCATCAAGTAAGAATAGATAGGTGTAAAGTGGCCAACATTTTTATCGGAGCAAATATGGAGAGCATGAGAGATAACTGCTTCGGTAATACGACGTTGGTGCGCCTCGATCGCAGCAGTAAAAGCCGGCACCTCCAAATCGCCTGCTCAAGCTCAGACAATAAACAATCAGCAATCTCATACATACAGCAAAAAGGTATAATTTGAAATCAGATCGTACGGATGGACGGGCTTAACTGGGACCGCCGAAGGGGATGGCACCGGGTTTAAGGCTAGTGGCTATCGAAGCCGGAGATTGAACGTGGAGTATGAGTAAAGTGCCGTCGGATCGGAGCTTGATGTTGTCGAGAGCCCATCGCAAGGCGTTCATGCTCTCTTCGCTACCATCGACGGCGGCGATTACGCATCGAAGATTTTCCGGCATCGTGGTGGTGGTGGTGGTGGTCATAATTGAGTGGGAAGGGAAGCTCCAGGTTCTAGAGGTATGTATGTAGAGGTAAGGTCAATGCGTTTGTTGCCAGCATAGTGGAAGTGGCTTTTCAAGCACGTTTAGAGTCAGTTGGCGGTTTCAAATGTCGAGGATGGTTTCGTTTCGCCGCCCATGGTAGAGATGGAGAGGAGTCCAAAACAATGTCAAGCACGTCGGCTCAATTTCAAATACTCTCCCTCCCTCCTTCCGGCCCGCCAAAGGCCAAATTGCATCATACTATACTACCGACTAACTTTATGCAATGTGAGACTTAATAAACTACTCCCTCCCTCCTAAAATATATGCCAGTTATGTCAACTTTAAAAAATTGAAAAAATCTTTATTATTCTTCTCATTCATTCTTTCTTCAACTTTACTTTTATGCTCACAATAATCAACTTACTATTCTCTCCTACTCATTCTCTCTCCCACTTAACTTTTATACTCACAACACTATTCATAAAACAAGTAGGTGAAAAGTAAGTTAAGTAAACAATGGTTTTTTTATATAAGAAGTTTATGAGCCAAGATTGTCCAAAATAAAATTCATAATTTGTTATTTATAAGAAAATAAAGTAAATAAAAACCTTAATAGGGAACAAACCAAATAATAATAATTTTTTTTGGGACGAATCAAATAAATAACAAAATTATGAATTTTATTTTGGACAATCTTTGGAGGGACTAACTATTAGAAATTTTAATTTTGATTTAATTTAATTAGTTTTTTTTTTTTTTTTGCTATTTTTTGATTTTTTTTTTCTTCCGAAAATCAAGGGAATCAACTTAAGATTTATTATTATTGTTATACATCACATTCTTCATCACATATGCACCTACGGGATTTCGAACTGCTCTACCGAGCAGTAAGCTGCACCCGTGCACCGCGTGAAAGTTACACAACGTTTGTGAGTTAGCTCCTGCAAATGTAAAACGTGTACTGCAAATGTAAAACGTTTCTCAGATAGCTCCCGATTTCGGACGTTTTTACATTGTGTAGTGCAATAAAAAACGTTGTGTAGAAAACGTTTTACATAACGTATGTAACTTTCATCCGGTGCAACGGTGCAGCGGTTCCGGGTCCTGCACCTACGTCCTAAAACTTGTAGACAGGTTTGGTTTTGGGTTATAAATTGAACAAGAAAAGTGTTGAACTGTTGTTATCTTTTCTCACATCAAGTCTCACACTTTCCTTTTTTACCGGACTAAAAATAAGTCTCATGTTTCCAAATAAGGAAAAGTCTTGGTGCGCCCGGAATAAATTCTGATTGCACTGGTTCGATTGGTAGTCTAGATACGGACTCGACCTTCCTTCCTAGCTAACCTGCACACTTGAGCAAACGTCACTAAGCCGGGGCCAGCTCCGGCGTAAGCCCCTCCGGCGTGAGAGTAAGAATTTTGGGAATGAAGAAAGTAGAGAGAAAAGTGTTCTGGGTGTGTCAGAATAAAATTAAGAGATTACCTTGTGTAAATGACGTCTCCTTTTATTTATACTCCACTTCTGCGTGCTTGGCGCGTGCTTCCGCCACGTGCTTGTCTCGTGCATCTTCCGGCATTTTCCTTGTGGTACTGCCAGCTGGCGTGTCTTGATTGGCTTTTAATCATAATTTGTTACGTAAGTTAAAAAGAGTGCATGTGACTACTTGAGTATAACAAATTTTATGGTCCCACCTTCGTCACACCTTACACGCCTTTGCTATTAAACCCCCGGCGGCTTCAGTCTTCATTATCGCCTTTTTTTATCAATCTAAGCCATCCCTTGACCTTATTTTCTATTATTTACCTATCATGTCGCTTGCACATTTCCTTATAGTCTCGAAGTCGCTTACTCAAATATCTCGCCTGGTGCCCCCCCTCTCAATCGGTTTGGACCTTAGGCTTTAGGTTTCATTATTTTACTTATTTATATTTTTAAGGACCATGTCTCTCAACACCGACCCAATATCCATTTATTTTCTGGCTCTCTCCTTAAGCCCAATTCAATAATTAGCAAACCCAATCCATATTTTTGCCACGGTAACATCAAGTCTTAGCGTAATTTTTGTTGGAAAAAGTGTGTTTTGAAGGAAATTGGGTATTATTTTCGTAAGGGTAATTTTGTCAAATTACTAAATTAATTATGGGTTTGTGTTCTACTCCATAAGAAGAAAAGATAAAGTATTTATTTGTCCAAAATGGTTATTGGATGAATGAAATATGAATGCTCAAAGTAAGTGGGTTGAAAAGGGAAAATGTGGTTATCCCACATTGGAAGGAAAATGAACTTGTTGCTAGCATAAATACTTGGGCACAATAGTAGTGTTCAAGAATATGTAGCATAGAGGCTCTCTCGTGCGCAGGGAGGGGGTGCAAATCAAGTTTCAATTTGGCTTGCGAGTTGCGTACTCGTGCCTGTGCACCAAATTTGCCTTCCTAGACAAGCCCATCTTTTGTTAAATTTGTGATTTTGTGAATCAAAATAAATGAGCAATTTTTTTGATTTGTAACAGCTGCAGGGATTAATATCCAGCTTTAATTTCGAATTAAGTGGATGAAATAAAAACTGAAAACCCAAATTAGTTGTCTTTAATTTTCGGGTTAATGGACATGTTTCAGTTTTGATCCTTAGCTTGTTGCAGCTATATAAAATGGAGAGTATTCACAAACAGTTTGACACACGAACAGACAAATCCTCCTCCATTTATATTTTGTTGCATATTGCTCTGCATTCTCTCTTGGCCTCCTTGCATTTCAGTAGTGGTGATACTGTCCAAGCACGGTTCAGTTCGCCGGGAAACTTAGGTGCAAAGTGCCCCCGGTCCGCACGTTTTATCCTGGGAGACTAGCGTTTCAACAAGACACAAGCACACTCGGTGAGGGGAAGAATAAGTCTTAAGGAGACAGTGACTAGCATTGGGCTCGTGCAAACAGCAACTTAATTTTTCCTTTTGTATTTCCAGTTTATGTTTGTATTTCCAGTTTATGTTTCTATTTCATTATTCTGTATTTGTTCTTTTCTGTTGTAACCGCTAACAATCTTAAGACTTAATCCCTAACAGAGGGAACCGATTACAGATTTCATACGAGCTGGTTATACTTAAGGTACTAACTGGTTGTTGTGTTTCAGATGGCAACTAATACCAACATTGCTGGAAAGGAAACCCAAACTGGAACCCAAATTGGACCACAAACTGGAATTGGAAGTAGCTCGACCATTGTTACTAATCACACAACAGTTCATATCTCGACTCCTCATGCTGAAAATCTCAAGAAGTTTGTTGACCACGATTTCAAGCATTGGCAACAAAAGATGCTTTTCTATCTCACTACCTTGAATTTGGCTAAATATCTGAAAGAGGATATGCCTGAGGTGAGTGAGAATGAAACTGATGTTACTACCTTGGCTGCGGTAGAAACATGGAAACATGGGGAGTGCTTGTGCAAAAACTATGTCCTCAATTCGCTTTCAGATTCTCTTTACAATGTGCTTAATGAAAAGAAAACTGCTAAGGAATTGTGGGCGTCTTTAGACCATAAGTATACAATTGAGGATGCGGGAACAAAGAAATTCATTATTGCTCGTTTCCTTGATTATAAGATGGTGGACAACAAGACTGTGAAAACTCAAGTTGATGAGTTGCAAACCATTTTGCATGAGGTTCATGCCGAGGGTATGGTTCTAAGTGAAAGTTTCCAAGTGGCTGCAATCATTAAAAAAATTGCCTCCATCTTGGATTGATTTCAAGAACTACCTTAAGCATTAGCGAAAGGAAATGGATGTTGAAGGGCTTATTCTTCGATTGAGTATTGAAGAAGGTAATAGGGCGGCCGAGAAAAAGTTTCCCCTAGTGTGGCTTAGGCAAATGTGGTAGAGCATGGTCAAAGCTCCAAAGGTAAAGGCCATAGTAATGGAAAAGGAAAGGTTGTGTCAACCGCAAAACAATCCAACTTGGGACCAAAGGATGGTGTTTCCAAGAAGAAGTTCTTAGGAACTTGTTACAATTGTGGTGGTGAAGGCCACAAGGCTCATGCTTACAAGTTGCCCAAGAAGGCTCGTGAAGCAAATTTGGTGGAAGGCATTATTAAGGACGTGTCTGAGATGCACCTCGCGGCTGTGATTTCCAAGGTGAATTTGGTGGGTTCAAACCCCAATCAGTGGTGGATTGACACCGGTGCTACTAGACATGTGTGCTCCAACAAAGACACGTGTTAGTACTTTTGTTGCTAAGGAAAATGGTGAGAAGCTGTTTATGGGGAATTCGGCCACTTCCGAAATTAAAGGTGAAGGGAAGGTAGTTTTGAAGATGACATCCGTGAAGGAGCTTACTCTCAAAAATGTGCTTTATGTGCTCGATATCCGGAAGAACTTGGTGTCCGGATTGCTTTTGATTAAGCATGGTTTCCGTATTGTGTTTGAGTCCAATGTAGTTACTTTGTCTAAGAGTGGAATTTTTGTAGGAAAAGGTTATGTCAATGCTGGCTTGTTCAAGCTAAGTATAATGGTGGTTAAGACAAATGCTAATGAAATGAATATCTCTTCCGTTTACTTGCTTGAGTCATCTAATTTGTGGCATGCTAGACTTGGACATGTTAATTTTGATTCTATACGTCGTTTAACAAATTTAAATTTTATTCCAAAATTTAAAGTTGATTGTAAACAAAAATGTGAAACATGTGTAGAAGCAAAATTAACAAGAAGATCATTCCATTCAATTGAAATAAATAGTGAACCACTTGAATTGATTCACACGGACTTATGTGATTTTAAATCAACACAATCACGTGGTGGCAATAAGTACTTTATGACTTTTGTAGATGATGGCACAAAATTTTGTTATGTGTATCTTCTCAAAAGTAAAGATGAAGCTATAGAGAAGTTTATTCTTTATAAAAATGAAGTTGAGAATCAATTAAACCGGAAAATTAAGGTGTTAAGAAGTGATAGAGGCGGTGAATATGAATCTCCATTTGAAGCAATTTGTACCCAAAATGGAATTATACATTCAACCTCAGCACCTTATACACCCCAATAAAACGGTGTTGCCGAAAGAAAAAATCGGACATTAAAAGAAATGATGAATGCCATGTTAATAAGTTCGGGATTACCGGATAACATGTGGGGAGAAGTCGTGTCGTCGGCTAACTACGTGTTAAATAGGATACCCCGAAAGAAACAAGACAAAACTCCTTATGAATTATGGCATGGAAGAGTGCCAAGTTACAAACACTTGCGAGTGTGGGGGTATCTTGCTAAGGTAGCCATACCTCCACCTAAAAAGGTGAAAATTGGACAAAAAACTATTGATTGCATATTTATTGGGCATGCACATAATAGTAGTGCTTATAGATTTCTTGTGTATGATTCAAAAATTGAAGATATACACAAGAATACTAAAATGGAATCTATAAACATGTCTTTCTTTGAGAACATATTCCCGTGTAAGTAAAGAAATGAGGCAAGCTCATCGACGAGGGTACAAGATTCAATAGAAGAAGAACACGTTCAAGACAAAAGTGAAGAAGAAGAGGTGGAACCTCGGCGGAGCAAAAGAGCTAGGGTTGAAAAATTCTTTGGACTGGAATTTCTAACCTATATGGTAGAAAGTGAGCCACAAAGTTATAAAGAAGCCGTTAGCTCTTCGGAAGGAACTTTGTGGAAAGAAGCAATTAAAAGTGAAATTGATTCCATTTTGCAAAATCACACATGTGAATTAGTGGATCTTCCTCCGGAAAGTAAACCACTAGGATATAAGTGGATTTTCAAAAGAAAAATGAAAGCGGATGGAACAATTGACAAGTATAAGGCCCGATTTGTATTTAAAGGTTATAGACAAAAAGAAGGCCTAGATTATTTTGACACGTATTCTCCCGTCATGAGAATAACGTCAATAAGAGTTGTACTTGCAATTGCCGCATTGAGGAATCTTGAAATACATCAAAAGGGTGTAAAAACAACTTTTCTAAATGGAGATTTAGAAGAGGAAATTTACATGGAACAACCCGAGGGGTTTGTTGCGTATGGACAAGAAAATAAGGTGTGCAAGTTAGTAAACTCATTATATGGCTTGAAACAAGCACCAGAACAATGGCATAAAAAGTTTTATAATGCCATGATGCAAAGTGGATTTAAGATAAATGAGTGTGACAAATGTGTCTATACTAAAACCACATAAAATGGCTATGTCATTTTGTGTCTTTATGTAGACGACATGATTATCATGGGGAGTTGTGATAAAATGATTAAATCCACAAAAGACATGTTAAATTCAAAATTTGACATGAAGGATATGGGTATTGCGGACGTAATCCTTGGAGTTAAAATTTCTAGAATATCCAACGGACTTGTACTAAGTCAATCTCATTATGTGGATAAAATTCTTGAGAAATTTAGCAAGGATGACAATGGAATAGCGACAAATCCAATTGACCCAACTCTTCATCTTTCGAAGAATAGAGATGAACCGGTGTCTCAATTAGAGTATTCAAGAATAATTGGAAGTCTAATGTATTTAATGTGTTGTACAAGGCCAGATATTGCTTATGCTGTTAGCAAATTAAGTCGGTACACTAGTAATCCTGGAACAAATCATTGGAACAGTATAGTAAGAGTATGAAGGTACTTAAGATATACTCGTGATTTTGGATTACATTACACTAGACATCCAACGGTGATAGAAGGATATAGTGATGCTAATTGGATATCAGATATCAAAGACTCAAGGTCTATAAGTGTATATTTATTCACTTTAGCAGGTGCAACTATATCATGGAAATCTTCTAAGCAGACTGTTATAGCTAGATCAACCATGGAATCTAAGTTTATAGCATTAGATAAATGTGGTCAAGAAGCCGAATGGCTACGCCAATTTTTAGAAGATATTCCAAGATGGGAAAAACCCGTGCCAACAATTTGTATACATTGTGATAGCCAATCTGCGATTGGTAGGGCACAAAGTCATATGTATAATGGTAAGTCTAGACATATACGTCGAATACCTAATACTATTAAACAACTAATTGCAACTGGTACTATATCTATTGATTATGTAATGTCAAAAGATAATTTAGCAGATCCGCTAACCAAAGGGTTAGGTAAAGAGACAGTTGCAAAGTTGACATTGGGAATGGGATTAAAGCCTCTTGAGAAGTTAACCACAGCGGAAAACCCAACCTAGTTGACTGGAGATCCCAAGATCTAGGTTCAATAGGGACAACCTAACTGTTAAAAGACTTGTAGCATCAGTGTGGGGGTAAACCCCATACCCATTCCTTAAAAGTGACATCCCGAGACGAATGAGGTTAACCCTATGGATTTTAATGATTCTTATGTGAAGTAAAGCGGGTTACTTAGAAGAATCACCTATGTGAGAAAGAAGTAGAGGCCGCTTCGAGGAGAATTGTGTGAGGCTCAATTCTTAGATCTTCTCACAGAATCAGGCATTGTGTTCCAGGGCCATTAATGGACACAGCTATGAGAATTGAATTGTGTTAGGGAGATACCTGTGTAAAGTATATGATCGGCTACACAAACAGCTAGCAGTTCAAGGACAACGTGTCTACTGATTAGTGAGTAGAGTAAATATATTTTACAAGGGAAGGTTCAAAGGGCAAACCCTACCTATCCTATGCAAGTTTTCGACTGCCGGACCTTATTGCCTATCCTCATGAATTTCCTTCATGTGGGGGATTGTTGGAAAAAATGTGTTTTGAAGGAAATTGGGTATTATTTCCGTAAGGGTAATTTTATCAAATTACTAAATTAATTATGGGTTTGTGTTCTACTCCATAAGAAGAAGAAATCAAGTATTTATTTGTCCAAAATGGTTATTGGATGAATGAAATATGAATGCTCAAAGTAAGTGGTTTGAAAAGGAAAAATGTGGTTATCCCACATTGGAAGGAAAATGAACTTGTTGCTAGCATATATACTTGGGCACAATAGTAGTGTTCAAGATTATGTAGCATAGAGGCTCTCTCTCGCGCGCAGGGGGGTGCAAATCAAGTTCCAATTTGGCTTGCGAGTTGTGTACACGTGCCTGTGCGCGTCCTGCGGACACGAATGTAGCACCGAATTTGCCTTCCTAGACAAGCCCATCTT
Organism: Campanula takesimana; assembly: GCA_026119855.1. Classification (NCBI taxonomy): domain Eukaryota; kingdom Viridiplantae; phylum Streptophyta; class Magnoliopsida; order Asterales; family Campanulaceae; genus Campanula; species Campanula takesimana. The sequence continues at coordinate 143,014 of JAOWBW010001283.1, read as the reverse complement.
TTGTTAAATTTTTGATTTTGTGAATCAAAATAAAAGAGCAGTTTTTTTTATTTGTAACAGCTGCAAGGATTAATATTCAGCTTTAATTTCGAATTAAGTGTATAAAATAAAAACTGAAAACCCAAATTAATTGTCTTTAATTTTCGGGTTAATGGACAGATTTTAGTTTTGATCCTTGGCTTGTTGCAGCTATAAAATAGAGAGTATTCACAAACAGTTTGACACACGAACAGACAAATCCTCCTCCATTTATCTTTTGCTGCATATTGCTCTGCATTCTCTCTTGGCTTCCTTGCATTTCAGTAGTGGTGATACTGTCCAAGTATGGTTCAGTTCACCGGGAAACTTAGGTGCAAAGTGCCACCGGTCCGCACGTTCTATCCTGGGAGACTAGCGTTTCAACAAGACTCAAGCACACTCGGTGAGAGGACGAATAAGTCTTAAGGAGACAGTGACTAGCATTGGGCTCGTGCAAACAGCAACTTAATTTTTCCTTTTGTGTTTCCAGTTTATGTTTCTATTTCATTATTCTGTAATTGTTATTTTCTGTTGTAACCGCTAACAATTTTACCATGGTTCAAGCAATCAAGAAACACACATTCTTTAAAAACACTGAAAAGTTAACTGTGCCACTTACTATGGGATGGAGAGGGTACAACAAGTCTATAAGTTCCAGTCAAGACTAACATTATAATGTTGTGCAGGCATTTAGAAAACTATATGAAGCAGTTGGTCTAGGGTGGGTTTATGCTATCACAAAATATGAGCCTATAAGTTTCCATTAATTCCTTTGTCGAGTTTGGTTTTATTGATGTGTTGCCTTCCAGACGCCAGTTTGTATTGGGATGAGTATTTGCTCAGTAACAGCACAGTCTGTCGCGACCCCGAACCCGCGGGTCCGGAATACGCGATCTGGACGTCGACTTAAGACCAAAACTCAAAAAGATAGAAGTTAAAAATTCCATTTGATACCAAAAGGTGACGATCCAAAGTTTTACAAAACCAAGTTTGATAACAACCGATTACAACTATCATAAACTTCCACAAGTTTATGCCCAACAAAATACGAATATACAATTCTTAATGACGTCATTGATTGGTAAAACTATCCCCAAAAGGTTATACATTTAAATAATGCAAACCAAACAAACAACCTGCCCAAAATCTCAATCCTCTCGACGTCCTCCTCGATCCGCGAATCCTAATCCTTTTTCCTCCTGGAGGGGGGGGGGTTAAGGAAAACAATTTGAAACAAGAAACGGGGTGAGAATAAATCTCAGTAAGATACTAATGCAACTACATGACATGCTAATATGCAATGACCAATAGCAATTAACATAAGACAGATAGCAGCGGAATAATGAGTAACATGCTGTCAAACAGTAATATCCAATAATCAATCATATAAATAAACATATAACAACAAATGAGAGGCTCCCTATCGCCAACCGTCCCATACCGGTTGGAAATAACGACCAGCTCATCAAGCAACACATAAAGCTGAAATAAACACTCATAAGTGGATACATAGCCAAGGTTTCACCCAACTGGAAGAACCAAATAAAGGTCGCTGCGCAGCTTCAATAACCAACATTCATCATTTTCATAATAGCATGAAAGCTGAAGAGGAATCCCCGGTCAGAAGCGACCAATCAACCCATCAATCAAACAATCCATCTTCATAGTAGCATAAAAGCTGAAGAGAAACCCGGTACCGGAACCAATAACAATGATAAAGTGCCACAAGGGGCGGGAGCCATGCCACAAAGTCATGCTCCAAAACGATTAGCTAGAATACCCACAACGGAGCTAGCTCATCCCAACCAAGGCCAATCTGGATGAGGACAGAAGGACCAATGGGCGATGCTATACTGGACTTGGCTTGTGCCATTATAGCATTATCCATTGCCTGACTCGATACACAAATAACCAGCTGGACTTTCAATTAAATGCTAGGTAATAAATACTAGCTCGATAAACAACCAAAGATTCCAAAGTAGGAAACCATACCAATTAATCATCATAAAGATGTAACGGGTACTCATGAAGAGTTTAACAACAACGATAACAAGAGTTTCTCATGAAGAGCACAACAACGATAAACGGAATTTCTCATAAAGAGCACAACATCATTGATCATTAAAACAAGATGATTCTAAGACAAGGCACGTATCAAATACATCTTAAATATGATACTCACAAGTTACTCATAAAGAGCACAACCCAAACGGTCGCTCACAAATAACACAATGACTATTACCAGAGTGATCATAAACATTTACTCAAAAGATATACTAGGACTATGAACTCAACCATCTCGTCACACTTGGAATTCCAAATAAGAGCTCCGAATGAATACAACTTAAGGTTAATCAAACCGTAGGTACCCAATTGCCAATTCACTTTTATCTCCGTGCTTAACGAACCCATTCTAAACACCCCAAACTAATCCAAAAGGTTACACTTATTAGAACATGATCACGAACACATCATAAGATGCCCAAACCTATACTAAATGATCATCACAAAGGTAAGTCAAACCAACAATATCTCAATAAGATGTTCCAAATCCCAATTAACACTTAATTAAATTCAAACACAAACTTGATCACAAAGGACCCAATTCTATCACTAAAGCGTACTACAATGTTCACTAAGGTCAACTAGAAGGACACCCAAGATTTGGACCAAAACTCATTCCTCAATCACAACTTAACCACAAATGTAAAATTTCAGAGATCTGTGCGGCCGCCCAAAATGTACCGTGCGGTCGCCCAAAATCCCTCAGAACAAGAACAAAAGCTTTCAGAAAGGTGCGCGGTCGCCCAGGAGTTTTTGTGCGGCCGCCCAATCTTCCGGATTGCCAGAAATCGGGAAGAACAACATGGGTTCTTCCATTTTTATACCCAAAACACATTTCCACCCAAAATCCAACATTCCAACTAGCATACTAATGTACCAAAACAACTTATAAGTCAAAAAGGACTCCTAAAACAACATTTAACAACCAAAATCAAGAATCAAACCCAACATTCAAGTTTTCACCATTTTTTATCAAAACCCAAAATAAATTCCAAACAAATTCAAAACCCAACCAAACTTCAAATGTAACACATCAATCATCATATAAACGTGGTATGAACATTTTAGCATTGAAATGGGGGAAAAGTAACTTACTTGAATTTTCTTAAAGTTGATGGATTTCGATTCTTTTAGACTCTACGCGATCCTAGCGACGATCTAAACAATGTTCACGTTTTAAGAAATGAATAATAATGGGAGGAAGAAGGAGTAAATGAAGAGAGAAGGAATGAAAGAAAGAAAAACTTACCCAAGGATGAGAGAGAGAGAGTTGTCTGGGAGAGGAGAATGAAAGAGTGAGGGAGAAGGTGAGGGAGGTGAGGGGAGTAGGGAGGAATAATTCGAAATGTTACACTTAGGCCCCCTCTCTCACACTACACACAAATACTACACTCCCTACTAACAATTAAGACCCAACATTCACACTAGCACAAACGACTCAATTAAAATGCTAGGCATAAATATTATAACAATTAAATATTTAAATAAATAATAATTTAAATAAATAATTAAGCAAATAAATAAATAATTATTATTTATTACTAATAAAATAGAGCCTAGATTTCGGGTCGTGACACAGTCTCACAAATAACGCTGCTATTAACAGGTCGCAACAATAGCAGATGCTGTGTACGGTGTATGGGCCAAGTATCGCCTTCCAATCATAGGTGTGTCCCCTCACAGCTCCCTATACATAATTTTCGGTTATATTTGTTTGCCAATGTATAGAGCGGAGAGATTACTAATCAACGACAAACCAGAGACTACTTTTAGACCTAGTTGTACTTAATTACTCACAAAAGTATGAAGACAGCGTATGAGATCCATATACAAGATGTAGGATGTAACTATCCTGCAACCATAGCATTGACCCCATGGAAAAACAATTCAATAACAAAATCTAATTACAATGTCACCAAAAACATCAAATTCTAGATTTTAATTTTAAGAAAATGAGACATATCTGAAAATGTATGTCGATGGCTTACTTTAACGAAGTTGTTATCAAAAGTGTTGACAGTGCAACGATAACACTTACGGCAACAATTTACACACCCGAATTGAAAAAAAAATTTAAAAGATTTTTGCAGCGGAAAAACGCACAAGATTTTTTTCTCACAAGATATATAAATGTATATATCTTGATGGTGCCTCAAAAGGCAATACCTTTTACTAATAATAATAATTCGTACAAGGCCGAAATATTCCTATCGCTATTACAAGAATTGCTCTAAGAACCGAAGAAGATCAAACACGAAACACTATCCTAGCCAAACTAAATTGAAATCAAAGATTACAAGAAAGGAAACGTATAGGAAGGACGGAGTCTTATCGAACCAAGAAGTGAATGATCTTGTGTGCAAGGGTGTACTCGACAATGCTCGAGTTTGTGTTGCAGTGTTCGATATCTTCATTGTCCAAGTCTCTTGCTATTTATAGTGTTGAAATACTTGGGGAATACTTCATTTGTGGCTGGAGAGTTAATGGAAAATGTGGAGGAGTGGATGGAGTAGTTGCTGAGCCTTGGGGAAGAATATCTACACAATCCCATGATTTTAGGAGCTAATTCTTGAAGCCCAAGTTCTTGCAATGCCTCCTTGTACCTAAGAGCTGTACAAGCCTTGTACTCTCTTGATCAACATTCAGCTTTGAATTGGTCAACTTCCTTACATAATTCTAACATTCCCACCATAGTATACCTGATTTATGGACCAATAATAAACAATATTCTTGCAAACATATTAGATGTTAGTACAAAAATATATCATGAAGATAATGTTCAAATATTTACTCAGACACTCGTCTGATAACACTGAGACATTGTTGGTGGCACTTGTGGTAACACCGCCAGTCTACACTAACAATCTCCCCCTTATTTGGACATTTCTTCACAAACACCAATGTGTTTGTACCTGCAAGAATTTATTAGCCAAAAATACAGTTTATAAACATGATATCTCCCCCACAAAGATTAACTCCCCCTTAATCACTAGTACAAAATAGAGCTTGCATAGCGCTTATTTTTGCACTTAGATAGCGCATATAAGCGCTATGTAAGCGACCGCTATGCAAGTTTAGATAGCGCTTATTTTGCGCTATGTAAGATGATCTTTTAATTTCCAGAAATTACCTTATGTAATCACACTTAGATAGCACATAATAGAAACTATGTTAGTATCTCTCTTAGATAGCGCATGTTAAGCGCTATGTTAGGCTATTCTCATTATTTTCATTTTTATTTATTATTTTTTCCCTGCACCTATTTCAAATTATATAAATTATAGTCAACAATAATTTTTACAATCATAATTCACAAACATTTCATTCAACAATAAAAATCAAATCTTTTATTTATTACACACCAACAATAATTCTTACAACCATCCACAAAAGAGTTATAAAGTATTAACAAGAGTTAAATTTTTTCTTGATCATTAATAATTCTTACAAAAATAAATTTTACAATCATCCATAAAATAGTTAATCTTACAATCAACAAATCTTCTTCATCGTTTGCAGAAAGCCCTCCAAACTGGTTTAAAGCAATCAACAAATCTTCTTCATAGTTTGGAGAGTTACAGCTCCTCTTTTCAGTTCATGGAAGTGACGACGAGCCTGAAGACCATGAACGCGTTTCTCCACCTCAAGTGTGCCTTGCAGAACTTATTTTCTCATATTCTCCAATACACCAATCTATTATTCCCAAAAAGAACAATCAGAGAACATCGGATTACAACCATAAAGAATAATGCAACGCAGCAGCAGGAACTTTAAAGAGATTACAAGCAAAAGGAGGAATACACAACTTTTTAGATACGTGAACACTACCTGTTGAGATCTACCAGTAAGTGATACGCAGGTAAGATTGAAGACATTCTTTGTAATACCTATTTTCTAATACTTCCCTCTCCCAAACTGGTTTAACCGATAACTCAGCGACTCCACTGTCTAACTCTCCCGGGGCTTGAATGAATTGAACCACCGCAGAACCATCACAAACTGAATGTAACAACCCCACAGCAACCGTGAAACCACCACATGAAAACTTTGTAACCTGCAGAAGCTGAATCCAAGAATTAGAAAGCATTTTCAGGTGTGCGTATATTATCATGGCCCTATGAGTGAGAGGGCTGCTAGGAGAAGCAATCCCAAAGTCCTAATAGCAGAGAGAGAGGCCTGACATTAATAATCAGAGGGTAGTTTGTAAGTTTTACAGAGAAGGGAGACACAAGTTGATTATTTGTATATTTTATATTAGAATGGTATTTTTTTCTCAGCTCGTACAACAACAACAACAACAACATTACCCCAGTGCCGCAAAGGTTCCCACCTATGGTGGGGTAAGGGGGGGTCGGATATGCTGCACTTGATTCAGCGAAACGACCCCATGAATCCCATCGTACACCAACATCATGATCTTCGTATCTATCAGCATAAGTGAGATCCCCAACGAATAGTACTACCTGTCCTCCACTCTGTTTGTAATGGTCAAGTGTAGAAAGAGAATTATATGTTTGACCCAAGTCACCTGGACACATACAAAACGAGTGATTATGCTGCAATGGAAAAGCATTCCAGGTAAACCATTTCTTATGGTAAACTACATAATATGTAAACCCCCACAGTAAAAGGTATATATAGGACCCATCTTTAATAATGGAAGTATAAGTTTCAACGTAAAATATCGTTTCCCATAAATTTAATCTGATAAAAAAAGAGGACTTGAATGGACACATGCACACTGTCAAAATAAATGGAAGTATCTTTTATCATCCTAATTACTCTCTAAGACTAGTGTTAATTTGGTTCTTACAATATACTCCACCAATATAAATACACTAATTAAAAAAATAAATAAAAGTTTTGACTTAATAAGCAACACAATGACTTCATTCATGCTTCCAACTAGTAGCGATTTAAAAAAAAAATGGATTTATTTGACTCTCTTCATCCCAAAATGAATGTCCAAAAAGTTTTCAAGGTTGCTCTTGATCAAGAGTAAATTTGGAATTTTTTGGACATTAATTTTGGGATGGAGAGAGTAAAAGATAATGAAGCATTATCTCCAGCAAATACATGGTCTCAGAACTCAGAACGGTTCCTGCAAGTAGAGACAGTAAGGAAATGACTCACCAATAATTCCAAAATTGTACGGAACATCTGGACCAATTTCAGGTTTAAACCAAAATGACCGAGCAGAAGCACCGTCTCCAATCTCATAATAATATTTTGTGTCATGCTGAGAACAACAAATAGTCTACTTTAGTTACTGAACTTATGAGATTAATGAATTTAGAGAGACAGATCTGTTAAATAAGATCAAAGAAATACTAATTTCAGCCAACAACTTCACCATTAACATATTATCAAGAAACAATTCTAGCATGTGGTAGCTGCCAATATATTGGACCTTTTTTCTTGAGAAGTAAACTGGTACTACCTCTGTCCCAAAATGAATGTCTGAAATTTCTCTGGATCAAGTGCAATTCGGACATTCATTTTGGGACGAGGAGTAATACAGATCAATCTTGGTAATCTGAACTTTATGGCTTGGAGAGGCATTAACATTTACCTGGAGGTTGCTGAGAAAACAGTGATGAATATAGGCAGAGTTGTAGTTGTAAAATGTGTAATTGTTAACTGTGACGCCCGTCCCAATTGCATATAAATTTCATGCATTACATTACTTTTATGATTTATTTTGTGTTAGTTTTATCATTTTAAATGACTTACTTGATTAATTCAAATATTTAAATAAAAATAGTTTAGTTTAATAATGAATAATTAGCATCATTAGAAGCTGAAGTAGAGGATTTAATATTTATTGGAATTTAACTAAAATTATAAAAACAGAGATAAGGAGGTCATTTGTAAAGTTGAAACTTTAGGGGTAATTGGTTAAAATTAAAACTTAAAGGGTTTATGTCTCAATAGTTAAATTTGAAGGAGCTTAAGTGAAAATTTCAAAATTATAAAGAGGTGAAAGACTTCTTGAAGTCTCTGTATCCCAATTACCAAACAAACAATACTTACCCGTCTCTCTCTCTCTCTCTGCTGTTCGAAGAAACAAGGGTTTCGACCCAAATTTTGATTTTCTTTCTTTCAATCAACCCATGTTATAAAATTCGACTTCACCAAAATGTTTAGGGAGTAGAGTAGATCATTTCTAGCCGATCAAAATATAATTTCTTTGATATTGTTTCGGTAGTAGGTAAGTTACTATTCTCCTTTTTAATTATAGTAATGTTCATATATGCTATATATGATACTTTTGTTGTCAATTATTGCTTTATGGGTAATATTGGTACTAATATTTATTTTTGTTAATATGTGATTCTATACACATTTTAATTAATTAAATTGACCCAAATAATTAAAACGGGAACTATAATAGTAATTTTGAGACGGTGAAGTAGCAATGTTATAAATAAAAATTATAATCCAAAATGAGTAAAATATTCAACGAAGTTATATAAGGTGTAATAAAATTACCCCGTCCCATAAAATGAGCTCCTAAAGATAAATAGGGACTAGTAAAAGTATAATTATAATTTAATAAAATTATAATTAATATGATTAAAGTTGATGGAAATAATTACGGAACACAATATGTGGCGTAAAATGTATTCGACCCTACTTGCGAAAACACGCGAGGTGTACAATTGTGACTAGATACAATATGACCTACCCTACTACTTACTTGGAGTCTAATACTTGTGGGCTCTAACTTGGATTGATTACTTATGGTGGACACTTTATGTGCCATGGTTCTATTGAGTTATATTCGCAAATATTGCGTGTGATTACGTGTTATTGTGGTGAACAAATGATTACATGGTTCATGGAATTTAATGGACTGGTCCACTACTTTTGGGCTTAGTTCTGATACAGTTATGTCAAGTAAATACCTACTTATGCATTCTATTTGAGTCCAGCTGGCATACGTGTTTCGGGGGTATGTAGACCTTTTGTTAGTACGGGGGCTGGGGCCAAGTTCTAACTTAAGGCCTTCGTACCTGTGTCCGTTCGCCCTTACTAGTGGCCATAGTAAGGGAATAGCTCCCGATCGTTGTAGCAATACGTATGACATTGGATAGCTATATATCGAGCGATTTCAGGTTGTAGGGACTGAGTTGACTCGATTTGATACTGAATACTAGATCATTAATGTACTGCAAAGCAGCGTTTAGATTGATATGTGTACTGCAGCAACAACAACACAAGCATCAACAACAATAGTTATAAATGGTATGGGGAATAAGGTTGGAAGTGGCTGGAAGGATCGGAGGTGTACCTCGATCAGTATCCTTTGTTATGTGTTTACTTCAGCTATTATGTGATGCATGATGAGTTGGCACAGCCTCTCATATTATATGCTATGTGATGGTTTATTACAGCATTACTTATTGAGAATGCTATATTGTTATTATTACCATTTACATGATAGCATGTCATGTAGTTGTATTTGTAACTTACTGGGTTTCGACTCACCCCATTTCTTTGTTTATTTGTTTTCCTTAGATCCCAAGAAGGCTAGTGGTAGTGCGCAGTGAGGTCCGACATAGCGAGGACTTTCTGAGCAGGTTATTATCTTTTAGGTAGTTTCTCTACGGAGCTTTTATATGTTTATGTTGTGAGGATGATGGTTGTACTGAGTTACTTAAACTATGTATTCTGGGTAGCGATGTATAGTTCCTGTGGTATGGTTGTTATCTTTTGGTGCCGGCACATGTTGCTAGGCTTGTATAGAGTTGTGTATAACTCTAGTTGGTTTGTTTGTTAGTTGTGGTAGTTAGCCCTTGTTGTTGTTATGTTTTCGAGCTATCACAGCTCGCGTGTTATAAAGGTTTGTGGATGATGATAGTATTAGCAGGCGTCATGTCCGTTTTATAGCAGGGTTCACGCACCTAGTTCGAAGTTTCATATAGAACCTGGGAACTCGGGTTGCATTATTAACTTTCCCCCCTAGCAGTGAACTCGTACTTATTCTCCATTGTTCCATATCTTACTTTGTTGGATCCTGGCTCATCAGGTGTCTTATAACCCATCCCAAATATTCTCACTCCCACAATCAGCATCAGGACTTCTACACGAGCAGTGTCACAGTGTCAACCAAATTCAAAGGAGTGCCAGGAACCTTGATGAGGATCAGTCAGAGAGGTGAATTTGTGAATCAGATAGGAAGTTAGAAAAACAATGAATAACCGAATAACATGTCTTCACTGGAATACATTGCTCTGAAGAACTGAAATCCAAACACATTAAAAAATTGACACATTAAAAAATTGACAACTAATAGAGATTAGGAAAATCACAAAAATGTAATCTGAAATTTGTAGAATATATATTCAACGTAATTTTCAAATCAAATTTATATACTAGCAATAATAGAGAGAATGGGATATTGTTATCTATGGAGGTAGGGTTAGGTTTTCACCTATCAAAAGTTAGGCCAGTGATGCGATTGGAGACTGAATCAACGAAGAATCGAGTCCAGAATAGCGTAGATGAGAATCGGTTCTATGAAATCACTGATTCAAAACAAGTTGGAGAAATCACACAAGTTGGAGAAATCACTGAAAGGGTTTATATTCAACGTAATTTTCAAATCAAATTTATATACTAGCAATAATAGAGAGAAGGGGATATTGTTATCTATGGAGGTAGGGTTAGGTTTTCACCTATCAAAAGTTAGGCCAGTGATGCGATTAGAGACTGAATCAAAGAAGAATCGAGTCCAGAATAGCTTAGATGAGAATCGGTTCTATGAAATCACTGATTCAAAACAAGTTGGAGAAATCACACAAGTTGGAGAAATCACTGAAAGGGTTTATATTCAACGTAATTTTCAAATCAAATTTATATACTAGCAATAATAGAGAGAAGGGGATATTGTTATCTATGGAGGTAGGGTTAGGTTTTCACCTATCAAAAGTTAGGCCAGTGATGCGATTGGAGACTGAATCAACGAAGAATCGAGTCCAGAATAGCTTAGATGAGAATCGGTTCTATGAAATCACTGATTCAAAACAAGTTGGAGAAATCACACAAGTTGGAGAAATCACTGAAAGGGTTTATATTCAACGTAATTTTCAAATCAAATTTATATACTAGCAATAATAGAGAGAAGGGGATATTGTTATCTATGGAGGTAGGGTTAGGTTTTCACCTATCAATAGTTAGGCCAGTGATGCGATTGGAGACTGAATCAACGAAGAATCGAGTCCAGAATAGCTTAGATGAGAATCGGTTCTATGAAATCACTGATTCAAAACAAGTTGGAGAAATCACACAAGTTGGAGAAATCACAGGATAGATGGAGAGCGAGCGGGAAATGGAGAGATCGAGAGAAGCAGAGAGCGAGAGAGAGAGAGAGAGGGGTAGGGATTTACCGTTTCGAGCTAGATCACCGGTGATGACGACGAGATGATGGCGCCGGCCTGAGACCTAGGAGCAAATCGCTTTCGCCCTTTTGGCATTTTCATGTCGAGGCTGAAAGGGTTTATTTTTATTTATGTTTATTTAACTTATGAAGCGCTAGTTTAGATAGCGCTTCTACTATGCGCTATGTAAGCTACTTCCAAACTTAGCGTTTAATTCATATGCGCCATCCTAGCTATTTTAATTTTTAATTTTTTTGCTTGATTATTAAATTGAAAAAGTTGTATGCGCTATGTTAGGGTTCTTCTTAGATATCGCTTTTAAGAATCGCTATCAAAGCAGTATTTCCTAAGTTCCGATCTGTACTAGTGAATAGAAAAGTCAACCGAAAAAACAATTATTTTGGAAAAAGTTTTAAAACTAAATAAACAAACTATGATTTAAAAACTAATCATCCAAACAAAACCAAAGTTATAAAATCCAAAAACCATGAAGTGTTAAATACACCTCAAAAGAAATAAACCAACCAAAAACAAATGTTAAGTGCAACCTAATAGTTTTAAAACGACTAAAATAAACATTGTTTTGAAAAGACACCAACTCCCAAAATAATGCTCAGAAACAGAACCACAACCATATTCAGTCTTCCTCTTCCTCGTCCTCTTCTTTAATATGGCCTTTTGGAGTATCACCAGCTCCAGCACTTGGGTCAGCACCTGGTACAGCACTTGCGGTAGCATTTTCTTCCCCTGTTTGTGAACAAAGTTGCATGAGAAAGTTCTGCAAGTCTGTATGAATCTGCATCCAGGATTGAACCTGACTTCCCACATTAACTATAACCCTGTTTAAAACCTGTATAACAGTGGCCTTTGGTACCATAGCAGAAGTGCTACCAGAAGTGTTCACAATACTCTGGGTAACACTTGGACCTGCTGTACCTGTGGGAAATGAAAATGAGAAATTTGGAGCAGATGAAGGAGGTGCATTAGCTGATGTACCCTGGGTAGGAACTTGTAGACACCCCATGTTGAACGTTCATTCATAATTGCACTACTTTTGTGTCTCGCTTTTGATTTGGGTCGAAACTCATTAAATTTGACATGTCTCGTTAAGTTTCTGACTGACTTCGTTAGTTAGGGGCCGAAATGAACATTAAAAATGATGCAGAGGCAAATTTGTGATTCAAACACAAGATGCCTCGTACGAGACATCCCCCTTGACAGACGGGTTTTCAACAGTTTCCTTATCGAACTCAACCTCGTTTTTGGCAAGCTCTCCACAATCCGGGAAAGAAAGGAATGACGATCTGAGAATCAAAAAACAACTCCTTGGGAATTAAGTCTTGGATTCCCATCCAAATTTACCTCCTTGGCTTGGTCCCTAGGTCAAGAAATCATATAAATATAGGGGTTCTTGAACTAAAATCTCTAATGGTGGTCAATCGTTCTTAATCATTCTTTACCAAAACATTCCCAACACCCTCATATCAGCCTCTCAAGAGCAACTCACGAAATTCATCAAGCCATAACACAATTCAAGCCAAGCTTTTTGGATCATCAAGGCCTTTTGTCAAGGCCATTGTAATACCCCCAAATAATTGGTCAAAATTGTATGCTTATGTTTGGTACTATTTATGGGTACATTATGTAATTGGTTTGGTTGGGTGTGTTTTAAAATCTAATATATTATATTAATTGAATAATCATATTATTTAAATGATATTGTTAAAATTAATTAAAAGTAAGACTTTTACTCTGTCTCAGAGAGGGAGTATAACTTTGATTAAAAATAATAATAATAAAGGAATATAATAACAAGCATAGTACTGAGCACTAGAATTTGAGATAAATGGGTATAGTTTATGGGCCACGTGTAAATGTGTCATGAGAATTCATTTCCTAGTTGGAGGTGTAACAAAATTGTAGAACCTTTAGTAATGACTCATCTACTATTACTACTAATACATATCTGCAATTTTGACAACCCAGTAAGAGGAAAAAAGAATAACAAAAGGGAAATATAGAGAGAACCGAGAGAGAAAACAGAGAATTGAGAGGGAATAGGTGGAAATAAAAAGAGAAAGTAGAAAGAAATCATCAAATCAAGGTAAATAGTTTATTGAATTGATTATCTGATGTTGAGAATTTTAGTGGTAGCAATAGATTTGCATCTCCATGTACTGTTTAGTTTGATGTTTCAATTTGTGTGTGTTTGTCTAATACTTACTTTGTGTGTGTACTTTTGTGCGATTGTGAGTTTAATTCAAGCATAGTATTTTAAGTATGGATGTAGGTTTGTTAATTGTATGACTATAATTAATAAAGAGAAATCATGGCTACTGCTAATAGGTTAACTTGGTTTAAAGTATGAGTTAGGGATTGTTTAATTGATTTTGTTGTGCTTTAATTATACATGGTATGAACATAAATTAATTGGGGTTATGTTAAATTAGTGTTTTAACTTTTGAGTTGAGTAGAAGATGATTCATTTTCGAATTTACATATTGGTCACTGAGTTAAATACGTATTCAATATGATCCATAATGTGTTAAAGAATATTTGTTAAACATGAATTCATCATCAGTTGGTCTTTTGGCCTAAATTATCGACAGGTCACTGAAATTTTGTTATTTTTGGAATACCCCCTCTAAAAGAGCTTAGAAGATTGGTAAATGTTAAAGTTCATAACTTCTTCGTTATAAATCGGAATTGAACGGTTTTTGAGTCTACCTTGACTAGTTTTTCAACACAATTCTAACTGAATAGATTTCAGAATCAAACGGGTTACATGTTTTACCCATAATCTCTGTGTTTGCAGCTGTGTTCGATAATTAGAATGGAAATTCGCCTAAAGTCGCAAAAATCATAATAAATTCATTCGGACTCGAAATCAAGTGATTTTAGTGTCTAAATTGGATGTTTTTCTGTAAGGCTTCCAAGTATTGTACTTTCAGATCAAGAAAATGTGTTTGTTATTCTCAGAATACCTGTTTTTGGAGCAGTCCATGGTAGAAGCCTTCCGAATCCCGTCAACTTAGAAAATTCATAAATAATTCATCCGAACTCGGAATTAAATGATTTTTGGGTCTAAACTCATTAGCTTTTAAAGGTCTTTCTAATGAAATAGTTATCTGTTGCCAAAGTGTTACATATTTGTCCCAGATTTAGGATATTTGTTGCTGCTTTTTATGATAGCTTATAAATGATTCGTCCTCGTTTGTTTCATTACTTAAGCAGTCGAACTCCGTATTTGTTGAATCTTGAATCTAAATTATGTATTTTTCTGTTTACTTTCTGAATATGATAGTTTGAAATTGATAATAGATATACATTTAAGATGAAACTGAGTAAATATAGTGTTGTTTATAAGGTGTATTATTTCGTTTATGTCACTTTGTATTGTCATAATGGATACTAACTCTTGGACCTTGTACATTTTGTTATGTTAGATCGAATTGGGTAAGCTGAGTTGAGCATCTTGTTTGGAGTATCGTTTGGTATTGGTAAGGGGTTCTTGTCAACCTAGAAACCTTTCTTGTCATTGTTATTGGAACAAATTTGTGTTATTGCTCGTATTGTTCTTTGTTACTCCGCCATAGACAATTTGAGTTACTTGAATCTTGAACACTTGAAATCCTCGACTAATAGAGGATTTCAAGTTGGCATTTAACCTATTAAGAGTCGCCATGTTATTTTTATTGAGATAAAACATTGAGCAAAAGCTAACAAGAGGGTTCGGGGGTCAAGTTACGACAAGAGAAGAATATTACGTTATCACTCCTATCGCCCGATAGATCAGACTTTCTATCATGATGAATGTGTTAGTAGTATGTTAGTGATTGAGACCGGATCCGAAGATTGCCTACGTTCCTCTCGTGATGAGAAGCTCAGGTCAGCATAGTTCTCACATAATCGGAATAGAGAGAGGAAGCGGGATCATGCATAATGAAGGGGGAGGAGAAAGAATCATGAGAGATGATCACATCCTAGAATAATGATTATACCATTGATAAGATCAATGTGTAGTCCTCATATTCATCCTTGGAGAGTTATTGATCATGGGAATATTTACCTAAAGTTTAGGGTTTAGAAGTAGTTCCTAGATCTTGGAGATCATCATCGGCTATACAATATAAACAGGGATTAAAATATTATATCTAGCATATTATGTAGAATAAATCTTAGATCTAGCATGATAATAGGAACATGTATGAATGAAAACATAAACATGAAGATCGTTACCCTAGTCATAGAGCATATTATGAATTCTAGCAAGAACATGAAGAACACGTTATGAATCATATGAATATAGATGTATAAACATATTGAAACTAGCATAATTCAGATCTAAACTAAGAAAACATGACAAATTCTCACCAATCTTGACAAGAATGAAGTCGAATCTCTCGCGCGGATTCTCTGGACCTTCAGAATTGCTAGAAAGGCTTGAAGAGAGAGTTCTGCCGTCAGTTTAGCTTGTATAACTCGGGGGAGAGAATTGTGTATCGAAATAATGAACTGAGGTCAGCTATTTATAAGAAAACTTGACCCGGGAGAAGTGGCCGCCCGGCTGGGGAAGTGGCCGCCCGGCCGGTCAAGTAGATTGGCACAATTTTCGAGGTGTGTCTATCTGGACTCTGGAGGATGATTAGATAAGTCTATCTTCGATCCCTCATCCGATCAGTCGTTGATATCTTCTTATCTGGGCTTTTCAGGAAATCCTGGATAAGTCCTGCGCAGCTCGTAAATACCTGGGAGGTCCCTATGAGTTCTAGAATGCCTAATAACTCATTTTCAGGTTGGGTACTAACAGTAGCCCCTCGGCGATGTTTCTTGCAAGGCAAAGGAGGGTCTTCAATTAAGAAAGGAACCGATCTGAAACATGAGTTCCAAATCGAGAGAGGAATGAAAGAGAATGTGACAGGTTGGTCGAGTGGCTGAACCTTTGTCGGGCTATATACGTATCCAAGTGGAATCAAGCCAGTCGTAGTTCGAAATCTGCGGGGAAAGGAAGAAACGAGATGCCGTCTTTTGCTTGGGATAATCAGGCATCCGTAAATAATAAAGTCGCGTGGACCCTACTGGGGAAATGGGGAAGACCATACGCACGGTGCGATAAGAAGTTTAAAGAATCGAGAACGGAAATAGGGATGAATTCTAACTTCCTATAGAGCGCACGTAATCAATTTGTTTCGGAGAATTAGGGTTTACGGAGGTTTCCGACATTTAATTTATAATTTTTAGGGTTTATGACCTTCAATTATAGATTAATTTTAAGGATTTTTTTTTAGGGTTTAGGACCTTTAATTTATAATTTTCAGGGTTTAGGACCTTTAATTATAGATTAATTTTAAGGATTTTTAGGGTTTAGGACCTTTAATTTATAATTTTTAGGGTTTAGGACCTTTAATTATAGATTAATTTTAAGGATTTTTAGGGTTTAGGACCTTTAATTTATAATTTTCAGGGTTTAGGACCTTTAATTATAGATTAATTTTAAGGATTTTTAGGGTTTAGGACCTTTAATTTATAATTTTCAGGGCTTAGGACCTTTAATTATAGATTAATTTTTGTTAAATTTGGCTAACGGGGCCAATTTTGGATTAAAAATAAGCTGAGGGGCTAAATTGCAAAATTTGGCGCTGGGGGAATAACTGGCCGCGTGGCCAGTCCCTTTGATTGGCTGACTCGCGTTGACGAGGATCGCTGATGAGCGCGTGAGGTGGAGGGATGAGATCATGCCACGTCGCCCGGGAGGACTGGCCGCGCGGCTAGTCCCTTCGCTAGACAGACCCTACAAACAGCCGCCGGCTGTTGCTTTCATACTCCATTTTCTTTGCTTCTTGCCGGGGAAAGAGAGGAAAAGAGAGGTTTTTTGAGATATTTTGTTGTTATAGAGATGGATTTTAACTATCTTTTTGGCGCGGATCAACCGTATGAGCATGGTGCGGGTGCGGGACAGCAGCTTGAACAAGGCGAAGGCGCAGGACCACACTTTGAGCAGGGCGAGGGAGCGAACCCGCCTCAAGAGGGACAACATCAACTTCGAGCAAGGATGGCCTCTCGCAACTTCCGTCCCGATGAATGGCATTTCACCATGGGACAGCACTTTGACTTGTACGCGGGTACTGACAAACATTGGTCTGACGGGAGATTGATGGAGACGAAGGAGGTAATAATCTCTTTTTACGCTTTTGGGTATTTTTATGTCTTATATTTCAGACTCGTTTGTACTATTTTAAGACTGTGTTAAATTAAATTAATCGTTCGTGATTATTTAATTTTCTGAGATTGTTGATTATTTTTTAGGACGGGAAATATATGCGCATGTAGACAAAATAAAGTATGCATGTACACCTTAATTTATAGCACATAATTTATATTGCTAGTTGGGTAACGTACCTTTGCTGTGTTTACCTGCAGAGGATGAAATCTCGTGGGTCCACGAGGGCAGTGGCCGAGATATGGGGGAGATTGCCGCCGGCTGGGACGGTGAATGAAAGGATCCGGGCTCTGGGCTTTGGATTGTTTTTTGATGAAGTACGAGCTGTAGAGGGGACCCAGAAGGTGATGGGTCTAGTTGAGGCGATGAGGGAGTTTTGGTGGGACACCACCCATACGTTCCACTTCAGTTGGGGAGAGGTGACGGTTACTCCGAACGATTTTGCTGCCATCACGGGGCTCATGTTTACGGACGTGGAGCTTCCTTTTGATGTGTCCTTGGCTGCCGACCCGCACTGTCAGGTGGAGCTGATTGGGATGCCGTTGGGCAAGGGCGTTAAGGGCAACGGTTTTGAGGAAGGTCGACTAAGGACCTTGGGGGATGGGGCAATTGGCGATTTTGTAGAGGGTATTAGTGACACTGACTGTCTGGTGCGAGCCATTCTGTGGTACAGCTTATCTCAGACTCTGTTCCCGAGTGTAGGGACCTTCTGTCGGTTTTTTTTTGTTGGGTGCTCTAACTGATCTGGAGCAGGCAAGTCAGGTCTCATGGGGCGGAGCCGGACTGGCAGAGATGTATAGAGCCCTTGATGTCTGCTCCAGGTCTAGCACCTTGTATTTTGATTGTTTTCAGTTTGCCTTCGAGGTATGTTTCTTACTCAATCTTTTTCATCTCGCGTCTGTATTTTGTTTAGAACTGTATGGACTGAAGTGCTGCCTTTTCCGCAGGTGTGGCTCTACGAGCTGTTCCATATTGCTCCTTTTGCTGTGCAGGGGATGAAGGAGGTCCTCGTTATGAAATTCTGGGCGAAGAGCAACCGGTTGGAGGGTCGCAGGGCTAGGAAGACTCCCGATCTGGGGATTTTTACTGTGAGGCTGAGTGGCCAGTTGCATGAGGACTTTCAGTTCTTTCCCTGGCCGGATCAGGTGCTGGCAGGGGTCGGTCAGGCCCAGGAGTTTACTGCTTCCCGCTTCTTCTTGATGGGGTTGACTGGGGATGCCATGTATCTTGGCGAGAGAGTCTGTAGGTAGCATGGCAGATATCCTATGACATGGGCCCCGAGTGAGCCTTCGAGAGATATGATGCATCCGCATAGGCTGAGGAGGAGTGGTGATTACCGGGTGAGGACTCCGGCCCATTTGTACCAGAGTGGGGCTGATTATGAGTGGTTCGTGGAGCATGTGCTGCTGAGCCCACAGGTTCTGACAAGGAGGCAGGCGGGTGCCTATCCGGCTAGCTCGAGTAGAGGGGCTAGATATGGTATGGATATGCCTGGTTTCCCTGATAGTATCCAGATGCGGCGGGGCGGTGTTGAGGTGAATCTTGATCTGACACCGACTGAGGCTGACGAGGTCACTAGAACCCAGCTTCCCCCTATGGGAGCTACGGTATGATACCATTTTTATTTCTGTCTTGCACACAACACTTTAGACTTGTATCCGCTCTGTTCGTCGGGGCAACATCTTTGAGAGGCTATTCTGGAGTTCGGCCGCTGCTTGTACCTGCCGTCGGGATGATGTGGTGCTGCCTTAGTGTAGAGAGAAGTCTCCCATAATGGCTGAGAGTTCGAGGTCTGTCCGGAGCAAGAGCTCGGGAGCTAGTGGGTCCCATCGCGCGGAGCCGGGTGGAGAGGATGAGGATGTGGATGTCGAGGGGTCCGACTCGGACTAGATGTAGTCTTTTGCTTTCCTGTACTTTGTTAGAGAAAGAGGAGAGGAGAAACAAACAGATATTTATGTACAATATTTTATTTATTTTTGGTATGTAATTAATTAGTATTTTATTTACATGTTTTTTTACATTTAGTACAATGCATGAGCCCTAGGGGTAAAATAGGGATTATACACCCTGCCGGGTAATTCTGCCTTCTTTATCGGACCTCTTGGGTCCCATCGCGCGGAGCCGGGTGGAGAGGATGAGGATGTGGATGTCGAGGGGTCCGACTCGGACTAGATGTAGTCTTTTGCTTTCCTGTACTTTGTTAGAGAAAGAGGAGAGGAGAAACAAACAGATATTTATGTACAATATTTTATTTATTTTTGGTATGTAATTAATTAGTATTTTATTTACATGTTTTTTTACATTTAGTACAATGCATGAGCCCTAGGGGTAAAATAGGGATTATACACCCTGCCGGGTAATTCTGCCTTCTTTATCGGACCTCTTCTGTGATCTGGGACCTTCAATATGTCTGAAATGGGTCCATTCTAGTGTTTGTCGGGGACGGACCGGCAATCTGTCTAAACCGGATAATGTGGCCGCCTGGCCAATTTTTGCAGGAAGGACTGGCCGCGCGGCTGGTCTTTGATCTGAAACGATTTTCATCAGATTTTTCCTTGTATGATCAGGACTTGAACTCCCAACTCTATATAATAACAGTCTGCGTAAACAGACGAGGAAGATTGCAGTTTTCTTCCCTTTTGCTCTAGATTTTGATCTTTCCGAGCCTTTCTGATGGATAGACATCTTAGGATTTCTGAGGAGCGACAAAACCACTTCATCAAGAGCTTGAAGACCTGGGTTGGGAAGCTTTTGAGGGCGACCAGTGCAAGATTTGATAAGAGATTTGGAATTAAGTGCCTTTGGTCCTTGTATAGGGTTAAGTCGGACGAGCATCTGATTCGCGCTGCTGCTAAGTTTTGGGACAATGAGAACCATGTCTTCAATTTTTCTTATAATGAGATCACTCCAACATATGAAGATTTTGTGGCTCTTTGTGGTGCGATGGTGACTGATAGGGTAGCCATGCCGTAGCCTCAAGTGCCTCCAGAACTCGGATTTCCCAACTGCTGACGGTTTCTACTGAAGAGGCTAGGGGCTTGCTGTTGGATGGTTGTGTTAATCTCTGTGAGCTTCCCACCAGGTTTACTAATAGTACGGTGGAATTGGACACGGATCTGGACTGTTTGGCACTTTGTCTGTTTGCCTCGTTATTGTTTCCTCCTTACGTAGGAGTAGCTACCATGGGTTGTCTTGACATTGTGGACCAAGCTCGAGCCGACTGCAGCATTGTCCCTTGCTTGCTCGGGGAGACCCTACATGGCATTGGAGAATTGGCTTCAGAAGCTCGAAAGATGACCAGAGTAAGTACCAGGTTGTTAACCTTGTGGCTGCAGGAGAAACTTCGAGTCTTGGAGGAACCTGTTCGACCAGTATCACCTTGGGTTTGTCAGAGTAGGCGAGTGAGACCGCCTTTTGTAAGGATGTTTCAGTCTGCATGGGTGACATATATGGCACAGGTGAGTACCACTCAGATCAAGTGGATGGTGCCTCATTGGGAGATTATTAAGGCCCGGTGGATTCAAAGCAGTCTTTGCATGATTCGGGTCCCTGCCTTTGATGAAACCACTTACTATTATGTAGTGCGGGTGTGCCGTCAGTACGGGATGCCTCAGATTATACCTTCCTTATGGGACGAGACTAGTAGAAAGGTTATTGACCCGATAATCCCCATGAATCACGGGGTTGCGGTGCTCTTGGAGCGATGTTGGTCCTATGATCTAATGCCCAGCACGCTCTGTATACAGCGACCACGTGACATACTTCTGTCTCGAGAATACTTGGACTGGTACCAGACGACTCTGGTAAATATGGGTGAGACGTAGGGTAGTGGTCCCTTATGTCTCGAGCAGACGCTTGAGGGAGGACGAGAATGTACAACGGGAGTTGGAGACCGAGTTGGCTTAGCTAGCACCTATGGAAAGGAAAAGAGAGAGAAGGCCCAAGTGGGGTGACTCAGCTTAAGAAGGCTTTATTTGAAGATCCTACTAGACAGGCTAGACGCGGACGAAAAGACAAGAAGCTGAAGAAGGAAGAGGAAGAGGAGGAGGAGGATTGACTCCGGGTATCCAACCACAGTCGCTGCAGACTCATAGTTTAGATTTTAGTTTGTTTTAGTTTATTTAAATTTCAAAGCAGGTTATTTAGTCGCAGGTTCTTTCGAGCTTAGACTCATCAAATAAGTGTTAACGTGTAGTGACCTGTGGAAATAGAGATTTTGCTTTAGTAATAAAAAGATTGTTTGCTTTATTTGGAATTTTCTCAAACCAGATTTGGGATTTTATTTATTTTTGAGACCGCACCATTGAAGGCTGCCTACGTTCCCCTTTTACAAGTAGGGCTAAGGGGCTCAGGTCACCGTAGTTCATTTCTGATTGTAGAAAAGGAAGATAGAAGAGGGGAAAGTAGAGAGAAATATTTTTTTTTACAAAGGGGATGGCCGTTGTAGAAGACCGTTGATGGAGATCTCCGCTGGTGGAGAGTACCTTTGATGAAGAGTAGCGTTCGTGGAGACTGACCGCGGTGGTTAGTTGTAGTAGCGGCGGAGCTTGTAAATTTTGACTGGGAGGAGGCCGTTGTCATCCATATATATCCAATCTTCATTCCGCTTGAGTAAGCGACCCGTTTCGATGAGTATTCGAACTTCTTCTTTTAATTCTTGGCAATCATCGATGTCATCCTTCCTTCTGGTGATATGAGCACCTTCTGATTGGCTCGCTGGTTCGCGACATTGTAGCAGAGCTTGGTTCTTGTAATTTACTAATTTTTCCAAGTGCTTTGAATATGAGGCCCAAAGGTAGATCCAAGCTTGTGCAATGTCGGAAACTGATGGGGGATCCATTATGTGACTTGGATTTCCCATGTGGTGGTCGTAAAGTCGGTGTATTCGCTAAGTGGCCCTTTAGATGAGTTAGATCCAACTCACACTTCTGATTCCAAACCTCTTCTGAGCAATTCTGCAATTCTTTGAGGAGTGGGTCTCCCGCTATGGTGAGGCGACTGATGTAGAACAGTAGACCTATGAGCTTGGTTCTTTGATTTTCTTGGTGAGGTGGTGATATCGTGATCAGTTCTCTGATCTTCTTGGGATTGGTTTCGAGCCTCTGTCCCAACCTGTAGCCTAGGGCTTTTGTCTGAGTAGTACCAAATCTGCATTCCAATGGATTGAGGAGCATTCTCTAACTTCACAAAATGTTGAAGAATTTACGCAGATCTTTGATGTGACGGCCGTAAGGTCTCTTGGAGTGCAACACTAGGTCGTCTATGTAGACATTTGTATCTGATGGCGATCTTGTTGGCATGTGGTAGGAGACACCAATGCCTTTCCATTCTAGTAATCTGTTGGCGTGACAATAAGTACCCCCATGGAGTGTGGAAGATCAACCTCTTGTCTACCTGCACCGCGGCGGGTATCCGATTTTTACTGGGGAAACTTTCAAGGAATGATCGAACTTCTCTGCCTTCGGTGGCCTCTAGCAGTGATTCTATGTCAAACGGCGGGAACTTGTGATTGGGGTTTAGTTTGTTAAGACTCATGATATCTATGTGAACTGTCACCTTCTTTTTGTACTTCTTTGCGGAGATGATGTCGAGTAACCACCTTGGCCAGTATGTGAACTTGATGAAGTCTCTTTGTAGCATTTTTCTATTTCTTTCACCATGCGAGGTGACCATTTGGGCTTGACTGGCAGCAGTGCTTGTTTCACTGACCCAATGTCTGGCGTTGTCACTTGTTCCCATTTTCTATCCGGCGTATTGTCATAGGACCATGCGAAGATGTCTTCGTATTCTCTGAGAAGTTTGATCAGCGCTTCACATTCTTCATCATGAAAGAAGCTTCCAATCTGAGTCCACTTTGGCTTGTCTTGTCTTCCCAGATTCACACATGTTAACACCTCATCGGCAGCTTGGGCTCGGTTTTCCCTTTGATTCATAACCTGCTCTGAGATTTCTTGGATGTAGTTGTCATTTAGTTCGCTTGTGTCTGCGTCTTTTAATGAATCTTTATTAACTATTGTATATCATTAGGTTGATTAGTTAATTTATCATTTATAAGAGCGGCTATGGCGGGATACTCGGAAAGGTCGAGATTTTCAATTAATGCACGAGGAAAGATAGTGTTTGCGATTACATTGTAGTCTTTTTACTTGAGGTCATTAGACTTAGACAGAGACAGGAACTCATAAGTGAGGAAAGGAGACCTAGCTGACCTAGGGGGAATTGACTCTTTGGGGGATGAGCTGGCCAGCCCCAGATTCTCGATAGTAGTAGTCACAGTCAGTATTCAATAACAGCTACAAGGTCATCTTCCAAGTTCAAGTGTTGGAACAAATCTTGGCCATCCCACGACTCTGTTTCTTTGGCTTCACCTACTAAAGGTTCGTCGAGTGATACGAATTCGGTATC
This sequence comes from Campanula takesimana, assembly GCA_026119855.1. Taxonomy (NCBI): domain Eukaryota; kingdom Viridiplantae; phylum Streptophyta; class Magnoliopsida; order Asterales; family Campanulaceae; genus Campanula; species Campanula takesimana. The sequence goes on along the minus strand of JAOWBW010001283.1, from coordinate 118,924 downwards.
GTGAGTCAGGTCTTGGTTCACTTTGATGCAGTACTCATTCTTGATGATAGTAACTTTGCCAGTAGTCTTTCGAGGTTCCATGTACCTTAGCTCTAGATTGGCTCGGTCGAACTCGACATCTCTGAAGATTTCAAAACCCTTTTGCAACTTTCCGTTGTGGTCAAACCATGGCTCTGCGAACTCGAAGTTAGAATATTCTTCACCTTCTTTCACATAGTAATTATTGAGAGAAATGTGGTAAGGTTGCATATCAGACTTCTTGTAAAGGAGTTGCTTCTTCTTGAGTACCTCTATTTGTTTCTGCTCTGCTTTGTCAGTGGGAGTAAGTATGTATCCTAGCCCGAACAGGCCTCTATGGTCTACTTCTTCAGTTAAGTGTGTGGGACCTTGTAAGCGCTTGCCTAGCCCCAGCCCCGGTATGAAGCCCATGTTTCGAAGTATCTTGTAGACAGGTTGTACTTTGTCAGAGTTTCTGGTGAAGTCTTTGTCACATAACTGGGCTTGTGCTACTATTTCGAACCCATTGAAGAGTCGGCGGTCCTCCTCATGCTGAATCTGTAACACAGGTACTCCTTTTGTGTCGGTACCTTGAGCTGTTACTAAGTCACTGTAGATAACTGTCACCTCATTCCCTGATTGGAATTTGACACATTGATGTAAGGAGGATGGAACAACATTGGCTTTGTGGAGCCAAGGGCGCCCTAGTAAGATGGTGAAAGATGACGGTATGTCAATCACTTGGAAATCCGTAGACAGAGTTTGTGTTCCCACAGTAATGGGCAAAGTGACAATCCCCAATACTGATCTGCATGTAGAGTCGTAAGCCTTGATTGTTTGCTTGGAAGGTCTCAGAGTAGTCGGGTCTACACCAACTACGTCCATCATTCGAGACGGTAGCACATTGATGGCGGATCCGTGTCCACAAAAGCTCGAGGGATTTTCTTCCCGTTGATTTCGACTGTAATGTGCAGTGGTTCATTATGATGCCGAATGGAGGTTCATCAAGCTCTAAAAAGGTGATGATATTCCCGAAGTGAATGTTGCCAATCACTTGTGTGACATTCTCGGGAGTTGTGTCTGATGGGACCATAGTGGCGGCTAAGTTCTTTTCTAGCATTTGCCGGTGATCTAGAGATGAAGTTAGTAGGGACCTTAGAGAGATGTGAGCTTGGGTTTGCTTAAGCTGCGTGAGGATGGGATCCTCTTTCTCAGGATCTGATATTTCTGACTCTTTGTTGAAGACCTTCTTTGTACTCTTGGGGTCTGACTGATACATCTGTCGGACCTTGTGAGTAGGTTGATTTCTGCTCGCACATCGTATGGAGACTGTGGCATTTTTGCGGATTCTGCGAAGATTTCGGCTATAGACAACGGTGGAGATTTGAGTGGACCGGAGTCGCGATCTCCTAGAAGAGAGGCTTCTAGAGATAGTTCGTCTAATGACAGCATATAACAAGAAGAATTACTATCATTAATAAGTTTCGAAGTACAATCTATCTCATCATCACTATAAAACTCGGAGTCTGCCACAATAGATTTGGCTAGATCACCTATGTTTGTTGCTATACTATTTTTGTCTAAGGAAAGCCTAGGATCTTCGAGTGATCCATCATGGATGAGCTTCAAGATATCCTCTTCAGGGCGAAGCACTCTCTTGTTCTATGCCCAGTGGCTTGATGGTAGTGACAGTATTTCCATACATTGCTCCCCATGTGCGTGGAGTAACCCTTGAGTTGTCTGGGAGCCCCTTGTTCACAAGGTCGCGGAGAAATTTCTTCATTGAGATTTTCAATTGATCGATGCAATCCTCGAGTTCGAGCATGGTGATTTGGTCAATTTCTACCATATTAACATCCATGGCGATGATCTTCCTTGGGTCGGCGATGACATTATCCTTGATGAGTTTCTGCACGATTTGCTTGATGGTGAAGCACTCGTTGTTGGTGTGACCGGACATTCTATGGTAGTAAGAGAGCTTGGACATGTCGCACCCATTCTTAGGCCATTGAAATCCACGTTCTACAGAAGTTATCAACCCAATCTTGACTAGTCCTCCGTATAGAGCATTCATGTCTAGCCCCAGTTCGGCGAAGGCGTCCACCATTTCTAGAATGCCGATGTTACCTCCGATGACTTCGACCATGTTCACGCCACCATTGTTGTGGAGCGGGTTTGCTACGGTATTTAGACCTTTAGGCTTCTCAATCTTCCCCTCGGCTATGAGTTTTTGTATGGCTCGCTTGAGTAGTATGCAATCATCGGTAGTATGGCCGATGTAGTGATGGTACTTGCAGAACTTCTTTGCATCAAGGTTAACCCTTTTAATCAAGGGTTCATAATTCTCAAGTGGCTTGATCAAGCCCTTCCTTAGCAATACTTCAAAGACTTTACTAGTAGGCATGCCGAAGTCATCGAAATGATCTTCTTTCCGAGGAAAACTGTTTGTCACTGCTTGAACATCATAGGCGGAGTTGTCTTGGACCATACTCACTTGTCCGGTGATTTCTTTGGCTTTGGGAGCGGTACTTGTCGGAGCTTTGTAGCGGAAGGAAGAGTTTCCCATTTTGGCGGTTTCTTTAATAACACCAGTAATGCCGGCTTCGTGTCTGACTCCAGCATCAACCATTTCCCGCAGATCGGGGAAGTAACCATTACTAATCGCAACCCTAAGCTCGGGCAACAAGCATTTGAAGAAGATTTTCTTTTGTTCCTTTGCCTTAGAAGGGTATTGAACTTCTGCTAACTTGTGGTTCCACCTCTTGTAGAAGTCATAGGTAGGCTCCCTGGGCCTTTGCATTGTGTTCTCTAAATCAGTGCGGTTGACGTGCCAATATAGGTTTGACTGATACTTCTCGCAGAAAGTAGCGGTGATTTGTTCCCATGTCTCTCGTTCGGAGGGATCCAAACTTAAGAACCAACGGAGGGCAATTCCGTCCAAGGTGGTGTGGAAGACTCGGTCCATTTGCTCGTTAGTACAATCACGAGCTCTCATGGCTAGCACATAACTGTCGAGATGAGTCTTGGAACAAGTAATGCCATGGAATGTGGAGACCTTCGGCATCTTGAAGTCTCTGGGTAGAGCACCCACATTGCTTAGGTCAATAGTTTTGACTATCGGAGTGGATTGCTTGGAGACCGTGTCGGATAACTTGCGAATCTGTTCTTGCATAGCAACCACTAGAGGGTGAATGGAGAAATCTGTGCTACCATAGGCTTGAGTAGCGAGAGGAGCAGTGGAGATTGTAGGTACGGCGGCATCGATGCTCAATGGTAGTGAAGGTGATGGCAACTTGGTGGAGGACAAGTAACTACCCATCAATTCTGGTGACGGCTCATACGGACCCTTGCTGGAGGTTGCTTTAGTACCGAAATCGGGTGGAGGAACCCTTTGGTAATTGGGCACCCTGAGAGGAATAGCATCATCATTGGCAGGGTAGGTCACAGGCACTGTCTCGTCTTCGATAAGAATAGTCTCCCCATTATGGAAACTAGTTGCTACACCTTTATTCTTCATCTCAGTGTGAAGATGGTCCTTGAGTTCTTAGTTGACCCTTTCTAGAGACTTGCTTCGGTCCTCGAGCTTTGAGACCTTTAGAATGAGGTTGGTGAAGAAAGCATGGAGAAGTGGTGGAATGTCCGAGGGTTTGATGCTAGCGGCGATATCTGGATTGTCAGAGGCAGCGGAGACCGGCGGAGTGGAGATGCTAGGAGTAGTAGGCTCTGATGATGGAGTCATCGCTGATGTAGAGACTGAAGATTGAGCTTGCGGAAGGCTTGACCGTTGGAGACGACCACCGGAACGGACCCAAACTTGCTTCTCTGTAGAGGTAGCGGACGAGAGGTTTAGGACGGGACAAGGCTCATGCAATGTATTTTGTTATTTACAAAACAATGTATAATATTAGTCCTAATGGTTGGAAGGGATAACCCTTTTTTGGTTACTATCTACAAAACCTGGATCAATGGAGGTCATCACTACGCCTATCGACCTCTCGTTTTTCACCTGTATTGCACCTCGCAAACGGACAATTTGGGCGAGGGTCCTATAGGGCAAAAGACTTCCACCGACCTAACGGATCCTAGCGACTAACCCTTGTTTAAAGGCATTTAACGTAACGTTTATGTTACTTCCGTTAAGTTTTTAACGAGTTGAGATCCTTGTACAAAGTATCACTCGGCTTACTATATACACACCCTTATAGGCAATTTCATTTTTTATGCTTTTTTCTCTCGAAGGATCTCGACTCATTAAAGACTTAACGGATGACGGCATGAACGACACGTTAATTGTCTATAAAGAAAAGCTAGTCAAACCAACCGGTCAACTTTGGAGTGTCTTAGACTCTGTGAGTGCATGGTTTCGAAATGAACAAGGGATTAACCTCGACTGCTTCACAAGTGAAAATAGTGAGTTAGAAAGCTCAGGTGCCACGAAGATAGAGGCGACAGGATCACCAAAATCTGTGCACTCATCGGAGTATCCAGTAGGGTGTGCAGTGTGACACGGACCTAGTGGTAGTGTGGGGACAAGAACTAGTTATTTTTTAGGGAGAAAACAGAGAGTTTTTTTTTTATTTACATGTATGCAATGCAAAACAGTTAGAAGGGGTACAATAGGAAATAGTTAAGATGTTAACGCACTAAAGTAAAAGGGAAGCAAATATGTACAAGAGATAAAGTACAAGGGGAAAAGAAACAAGTAAGTACAATCATGATATTGACGAAAGTTTGACCTTCTATGTTTGAAGATGTTCAAAGCTAATCACTAGCAGAGTCGCCACTGTGAATACCCCTTTCCGACGATGCGGGCGGCGCACGGGAAATCTTTCTTTTATTTATCTTTTCTATGAGATTAGGATATTCAAGTTGGAATTTAACCTATTAAGATTCGCCACGTTGTTTTTATTGAGCTAAAACATTGAGAAAAAGCTAACAAGAGGGTTCGGGGGTCAAGTTATGACAAGAGAAGAATATTACATTCTCACTCCTATCGCCCGATAGATCGGACTTTCTATCATGATGAATGTGTTAGTGGTTGAGACCGGATCCGAAGATTGCCTACGTTCCTCTCGTGATGAGAAGCTCAGGTCAGCGTAGTTCGCACATAATCGGAATAGAGAGAGGAAGCGGGATCATGCATAATGAAGGGGGAGGAGAAAGAATCATGCGAGATGATCACATCCTAGAATAATGATTATACCATTGATAAGATCAATGTGTAGTACTCATATTCATCCTTGGAGAGTTATTGATCATGGGAATATTTTCCTAAAGTTTAGGGCTTAGAAGTAGTTCCTAGATCTTGGAGATCATCATCGGCTATACAATATAAACAGGGATTAAAACATTAGATCTAGCATATTATGTAGAATAAATCTTAGATCTAGCATGATAATAGGAACATCATGAACATGTATGAATGAACACATACACATGAAGATCGCTACCCTAGTCATAGAGCATATTATGAATTATAGCAAGAACATGAAGAACACGTTATGAATCATATGAATATAGATGTATAAACATAATGAAACTAGCATAAATCAGATCTAAACTAAGAAAACATGATAAATTCTCACCAATCTTGACAAGAACGAAGTCGAATCTCTTGCACGGATTCGCCTGACCTTCGGAATTGCTAGAAAGGCTTGAAGAGAGAGTTTTGCCATCAGTTTCGCTTGTAGAACTCGGGGGAGAGAATTGTGTATCGAAATAATGAACTGAGGTCCGCTATTTATAAGAAAACTTGACCCGAGAGAAGTGGCCGCCCGGCCGGGGAAGTGGCTGCCCGGCCGGTCAAGTAGATTGGCACAATTTTTAAGGTGTGTCTATCTGGACTCTGGAGGATGATCAGATAAGTCTATCTTCGATCCCTTATCCGATCAGTCGTTGATATCTTCTTATCTGGGCTTTTCGAGAAATCCTGGATAAGTCCTGCGCAGCTCGTAAATACTTGGGAGGTCCCTGTGAGTTCTAGAATGCCTAATAACTCATTTTCAGGTTGGGTACTAACAGTTATGCTTAATCCTATGAATTGTATTGAAGCTATTGTACAACAACTATGCCGCCCCATAGAAGAGCAAAACGGAGATGTGTTGGATTTTCTGAAATTGAAGCCCAAAGAGTTTTTGGGTTCAACTGATCCTAGTGATGTGGAACATTGGGTGGACGGAATGGAGAAGATATTCGATTTGATGTTGTGTACTGAAGCCCAAAAGGTGTAGTTTGCTGGGTATATGTTGAATGGAGAAGCGGGTCAATGGTGGAAAATGACAAAGAGGGTTAATGAGGCGATCGTAAGTGAGCAACGAAATTGGAAAATGTTTCTGGATCTGTTCTATAAGAAGTATTTTCCGGCTTGTGCTCGAGCTCAGAAACAAAGAGAATTTCTTGAACTAGAGCAAGGAAAGATGACTGTTGCACAATATGAGGCAAAGTTTACAAAGTTGTCACGACACTTTCCAATTTTGGTTGAAGATGAATTCCAAAGAGCTAAAAAGTTTGAAAGGGGACTTTAAGCGACAATCAGAGTTCGGTTAACAGCTCTCATGCTAGAGACTTATGCAGCGGTGGTTGAGCAGGCCATGATGGTCGAACAAGATATAGTTGAGTATGAAAAGCGAAAGGAGGATAAGAAAGTGATGAAGGGGAACGGTGATAGAAAAGTCAAGGGTGTTCAAGATAACAACAGAAAGAGGGTAGCTATTGATTCACCCGAGAGGCCAATACCATTTACATCTCAGTCGACCGTACCTACCTGTGCTTATTGTGGAAAGAAACATAGTAGTACCCCGTGCCGTAAACAAATGGGAGCATCCTTTAATTGTGGGAAAGTTGGTCATCTTATGAAGGACTGTCCGCTACCAAACAAGCGTTTATTTCCTGCACTGGGACTGGGTGGTTCAGGTGGAAACAATCGTGGTACTGCGCCTAAGGGAAATGTTTTAGCTATCACTGCTAGAGAGGCTAGAGGTTCTAACAATGCAGTTACAGGTACACTTCTTATTTGTTCTAGAGATGTTTTTGTGCTTTTTGATACATGTGTTTTGAATTCACATATATTGTATGTTATAGCTCATAACCATGTGCTAAAATTGAAGGAGTGAATATGGAATTGCCATTTGACTAACCTAGTCATGATATGTTTGACCTTTGATTTTGTCTTGATCGACTCATAAAAAAAAAAAGTTTTGAATTTTAATTTAAATGTCAAACAGTTCGTATGATTTGAAAATTCATGTATTTGAATTTAAAGACTAGATAATTGAATTCAGGGACTGAATTCTTTTAAGGAGGGGAGAATGTAACACCCCAAATAATTGGTCAAAATTGTATGCTTATATTTGGTACTATTTATGGGCACATTATGTAATTGGTTTGGTTGGGTGTGTTTTAAAATCTAATATATTATATTAATTGAATAATCATATTATTTAAATGATATTGTTAAAATTAAAAGTAAGGCTTTTACTCTGTCTCAGAGGGAGTATAACTTTGATTAAAAATAATAATAATAAAGGAATATAATAACAAGCATAGTACTGAGCAGTAGAATTTGAGATAAATGGGTATAGTTTATGGGCCACGTGTAAATATGGCATGAGAATTCATTTCCTAGTTGGAGGTGTAACAAAATTGTAGAACCTTTAGTAATGACTCATCTACTATTACTACTAATACATATCTGCAATTTTGACAACCCAGTAAGAGGAAAAAAGAATAACAAAAGGGAAATATAGAGAGAACCGAGAGAGAAAACAGAGAATTGAGAGGGAATAGGTGGAAATAAAAAGAGAAAGTAGAAAGAAATCATCAAATCAAGGTAAATAGTTTATTGAATTGATTATCTGATGTTGAGAATTTTAGTGGTAGCAATAGATTTGCATCTCCATGTACTGTTTAGTTTGATGTTTCAATTTGTGTGTGTTTGTCTAATACTTACTTTGTGTGTGTACTTTTGTGCGATTGTGAGTTTAATTCAAGCATAGTATTTTAAGTATGGATGTAGGTTTGTTAATTGTATGACTATAATTAATAAAGAGAAATCATGGCTACTGCTAATAGGTTAACTTGGTTTAAAGTATGAGTTAGGGATTGTTTAATTGATTTTGTTGTGCTTTAATTATACATGGTATGAACATAAATTAATTGGGGTTATGTTAAATTAGTGTTTTAACTTTTGAGTTGAGTAGAAGATGATTCATTTTCGAATTTACATATTGGTCACTGAGTTAAATACGTATTCAATATGATCCATAATGTGTTAAAGAATATTTGCTAAACATGAATTCATCATCAGTTGGTCTTTTGGCCTAAATTATCGACAGGTCACTGAAATTTTGTTATTTTTGGAATACCCCCTCTAAAAGAGCTTAGAAGATTGGTAAATGTTAAAGTTCATAACTTCTTCGTTATAAATCGGAATTGAACGGTTTTTGAGTCTACCTTGACTAGTTTTTCAACACAATTCTAACTGAATAGATTTCAGAATCAAACGGGTTACATGTTTTACCCATAATCTCTGTGTTTGCAGCTGTGTTCGATAATTAGAATGGAAATTCGCCTAAAGTCGCAAAAATCATAATAAATTCATTCGGACTCGAAATCAAGTGATTTTAGTGTCTAAATTGGATGTTTTTCTGTAAGGCTTCCAAGTATTGTACTTTCAGATCAAGAAAATGTGTTTGTTATTCTCAGAATACCTGTTTTTGGAGCAGTCCATGGTAGAAGCCTTCCGAATCCCGTCAACTTAGAAAATTCATAAATAATTCATCCGAACTCAGAATTAAATGATTTTTGGGTCTAAACTCATTAGCTTTTAAAGGTCTTTCTAATGAAATAGTTATCTGTTGCCAAAGTGTTACATATTTGTCCCAGATTTAGGATCTTTGTTGCTGCTGTTTATGATAGCTTATAAATGATTCATCCTCGTTTGTTTCATAACTTAAGCAGTCGAACTCCGAATTTGTTGAATCTTGAGTCTAAATTATGTATTTTTCTGTTTACTTTCTGAATATGATAGTTTGAAATTGATAATAGGTATACATTTAAGATGAAACTGAGTAAATATAGTGTTGTTTATAAGGTGTATTATTTCGTTTATGTCACTTTGTATTGTCATAATGGATACTAACTCTTGGACCTTGTACATTTTGTTATGTTAGATCGAATCGGGTAAGCTGAGTTGAGCACCTTGTTTGGAGTATCGTTTGGTATTGGTAAGGGGTTCTTGTCAACCTAGAAACCTTTCTTGTCATTGTTATTGGAACAAATTTGTGTTATTGCTCGTATTGTTCTTTGTTACTCCGCCATAGACAATTTGAGTTACTTGAATCTTGAACACTTGAAATCCTCGACTAATAGAGGATCCAACACCGGTTGTTGTCTCGCAGCTCCGAGATCAAATTGTAACACCCCAACTTTCCACAACTATTAAATAATCATTAACTTGGATAAATCCTTAAATCAGAATGCCCAACGGCTACAAATAACCACAATTCAAACTTTAACTAACAATCAAACCCATAACGGCTAGTACAAGTCACTAGCTCAGAATGGTAACCAACGGAAAAATAACGTTCAACTTAACTTAACTTAACGGAAACATATAACTACTAACTAACTTTAATCGCAAGTAGCTTCTACGCCAACGATTCCTTGTGACCTTTAGTATCCTTACTTATAACCTGGAAAAAATGAGGATGAAAGGAATGAGCGAACAATGCCCAGCAAGTTCATACGGAATCCCCTCGGGTACTAAGAGGAGATAACCGAAACAAACGGTAACAAGAATTAACAACGAAAGGATAACTCAATGATCAAACAAACACTCAGTTTGAAAACATTTAACTTGATGAAAAACAATTCATTTCTTGAAAACACGTGGCTTCAGAGACAGTTTACAAAACACAACATTTTTCACAAAACTTTACTTTTCTTTACTTTACTTCATTTAGGGATTAAGCACGCGCTGTACCCAGGGCTCGGGTTTCTACTGACCGCACCCAAAATCGGTATATCATGATAACCTACGTTACTTCATCAAGCAACTGTAAGGGGTCCACTTATCCGTTTCGGGATTATGGATAACTGTAGGGGTCCACTTATCCGTTTTGGGATTATGGATAACTTTAATCACTTCACTTATTACAAAACTTCACTTTAAAGAGCTTTTACAAAATAAAGCTTAACTTTACAAACTTTACTTGATCACTTTTTAAAAGGTGTACATCTCACTTTAGACACCAAGTCACAATACGAATCATACACATGATAACCCAATTGAACAACAACAATATCAATAGGGTGGATAACAAAAGACGGTAATATTCGCAGAACGGAATAGTTTTTAAAATACTATCTAGCCACAAAGATAGTTTACTTTAACAAAACAGATATTGGGAATCCTACACAAAGGATTGAAATCAAATACTACTAAGAGCATAATCCCTTACCTTAGCCTTGCGTTTAACTAGCTCGCTTACTCCGCTTGGACAATCTACAAACATGCAATAGTCCAATCTTAGACACAAGTAAATACTATTTTATTTTCCGTCTCAATTTACTTCTTTTTACTCGATTAACCCCATGATTTAGTCATCTATAACTCCTTTCATAGTTAACCAATAACCTTAAGAATAACTACAACACCCCTAGGGTTTTTATTAATCAATTCCCAACTTTCAATTTCACTATATGAATTACACACACTGATTTCACACTTTCTGCACACACTTACTGAGTACACCTACAGACTGGTACACCCACTCACTCTGATACACACACACTCTGGTACACCCACCACTCTGGTACACCCACACACACTAAAACACCTTCAACACACACACACACACACACACACACACAGTGCATAGAACAGCACACACACACACGCACATATCTCTCTCTCTCACACACACACACACACAACCCAGTCAACACACACACAACACACACACGCAGCACACACACGTACACACAGTTTCTTCATTCCTAGCCCCAAATTGACCAAAGCCCTAGTTGATCAATCACTATCTTAGGGTTTCTTAATTCAAAAATTTGATTAACAAAGATGAAGAGGAGGGTTTAAGGGTTCTAGGATTACCTTTTGAGAAATCGATCCTTCCTCTCTTTCTCTCTTCTTCTTCTTCCTCCGCGTCTCTCTTTCTCTCCCTTTCCGCGCCTCCTCTGCGCCGCCCCTTCCCTTTTCCCGTTTTTTTTTTCTTTGCGGTAGAGAATAATGCTAGGGGTTTAAGAGAGTGTATTTATTTTAAATAGGGTTTTCCCAAATCCCTAATGTAAAAGGACTCTCAATCCTCTTAGTAATAGAATTGGGCTTTCTACTTTAACCCAATAACTAAACTAACTATTATTAAAAGTTCGGCCCAATGATAATTAAGAGCATTAAAATAAAAAAATATAAAGGGTAATTTCGGGTTATTACATTCTTACCCCCTTAAAAGAGTTTGGTCCTCCAAACTAAACGTACCTTAATCTTCAAACAGAGCGGGATACATATCACGCATTTCACTTTCGAGCTCCCACGTGGCTTCTCTTTCCGTGTGATTGCTCCACTGCACTTTTACGTACGGAATCACTCGCTTCCGCAAAACTTGATCTTTACGGTCTACAATCTTTACTGGCTTCTCATCATAACTCAAGTCTTCACGAAAATGTAACTGTTTGCACTCTATGATGTTGCTCGGGTCAGCTACGCACTTCCTCAACATCGACACGTGAAACACGTTGTGCACACCAGCCAGCACAGGAGATAGAGCCAACTTATAGGCTACCGCTTCTATTCGTTCTAGAATCTCAAATGGTCCCACATATCTAGGACTTAACTTTCCATGAATTCCAAATCGCATAACCCCTTTTGTCGGTGAGATCTTCAAGAATACGTGATCTCCTACTTGGAACTCCAGGTCGCGCCTTCGATTATCCGAATACGATTTCTATCTACTCTGCGCAGTTAATAACCACTTACGAATCTATTGAACTTTATCCGTCGTTACTTGAACAATCTCAGGTCCAGTTAATTTCCTCTCACCTACTTCGTCCCAACACGCCGGTGATCTACATTTCCGCCCGTACAGAGCTTCATACGGCGCCATTCCAATACTAGAGTGGTAACTGTTGTTGTAGGAAAATTCCACTAGTGGTAGATGATCATCCCACGCTCCTTGCCAATCCAACGACGTTGCTCTCAAAAGGTCTTCAAGAGTTTGAATCGTCCTTTTTGACTGTCCGTCTGTCTGAGGATGGAACGCTGTACTCGTAGTTAATTTCATCCCCAACGCTTTTTGCAAACTCTTCCAGAAATTTGATGTGAATCTCGCATCTCGGTCTGACACTATAGAGACCGGTATCCCATGTAACCTCACGATTTCATCCACGTACAACTTAGCTAACTTGTCCAACGAATCAGTCACCTTGATTGTTAGAAAGTGAGCTGATTTAGTGAGCCTATCCACTATAACCCAAATTGCATTATGACCCTTCAATGTCCTAGGAAGTCCAATCACCAAATCCATAGTGATGTGCTCCCATTTCCACTCCAGAATAGGTAGCAATTATAGTAATACCGCGGTTTCTGGTGTTCACTTTTTCACTTGCTGACATACTAAACACTTGGGCACGAATTCTGCTACCTCACTTTTCATATTGTTCCACCAGAATGATTCCTTTAAATCTCTGTACATCTTAGTACTCCCAGGATGAATCGAAAACCTTGAACAGTGAGCTTCCTCAAGAATTTCCCTTTTTATAATTTCATCATTAGGCACCCAAATCCTCGATTGATACCTCATAATACCGCCATCACTCACACGGAAATCTACCATGCCCTTTTTACTTATAGTCTTGTGGATTACTGCTAATTCCTCATCCACATTCTGAGATTCCTTGATTCTCACTAACAATGTTGGTTGGACATTCATCTGAGCCAAATAACCTTTAACTCTAACTTCCAATTTCACCATTTCACTATTTCCCAATTTACTTACCCCTTTAGAAAACATAGCCGCTAACGATCCATGGTTCTTTCTACTTAACGCATCTGCCACTTTATTGGCTTTTCCAGGATGATACAGAATCTTGCAATCATAATCCTTAAGTAATTCAAGCCATCTTCTCTGCCTCATATCCAACTCTTTATGAGTGAAAATATACTTAAGACTCTTATGGTCGGTATAAATCTCGCATGGCACTCCATACAAATAATGTCTCCAAATCTTCAATGCAAACACCACGGCCGCTAACTCCAAAATCATGGGTAGGATAGTTCTTCTCATGGTTCTTGAGTTGCCAAGACGCATAAGCTATCACCTTGTCATTCTGCATCAACACACAACCCAAACCTTTCAATGAAGCCTCACTATAAATTACAAACCCATGCTTGTTTGTTGGTACAGTAAGAATAGGCACAGACACCAATCACCTTTTCAATTCTTGAAAGTTCTTCTCGCATTCATCCGACCATACAAACTTTATCCCTTTCATGGTTAACTTAGTCAATGGTAGCGATAAATTCAAAAAATCCTTCCACGAACCTTCGGTAATAACCCGCTAAACCCAAGAAACTCCTTATTTCGCTAACAGAAGCTGGTCTCTCCCAATTTACTATAGCCTCGATTTTCGCAGGGTCAACTGCTATCCCATTCTTAGACACCACATGCCCCAAGAACGCCACTTTCTCAAGCCAGAACTCAGACTTCTTAAACTTGACATACAACTTTTGTTCTCTCAGAATCTGCAATACTAATTTCAAATGTTCTTCATGCTCCTCTTTTGACTTAGAGTACACCAAGATGTCGTCGATGAATACCATTACACACCTGTCTAAGTACTCTTGAAATACTTTATTCATAAGATCCATAAACACAGTTGGTGCATTTGTCAATCCAAACGGCATTACCAGGAACTCATAGTGCCCATACCTCGTCCTAAAAGCCGTCTTTGCCACATCTTCCTTTTTCACTCTCAACTGATGGTAACCCGAACGCAGATCAATCTTAGAGAAATAACATGCACCCTGGAGTTGATCAAACTAATCATCGATTCTAGGTAAAGGATACTTATTCTTAATCGTTGCATGGTTTAACTCCCGATAGTCAATACATAACCTCATTGACCCATCCTTCTTCTTTACAAATAATACCGGCGCACCCCACGGTGATGCACTTGGCCTAATCAGACCCTTGTCCAATAACTCTTCTAACTGTTCCTTTAACTCTTTAAGTTCCGGTGGAGCCATCCTATATGGTGCTCTCAAAATCGGTGCAGTCTCTGGTGCTAAATCTATTGAAAACTCTACTCGCTCCGATGGTGTTCCCGGTAAGTCCTCAGGGAAAACATCTTTAAAATCCCTTACTATGGAAAGAGATTCTATGGTCACTTATTTCTTACTTGACTCACTAACATACGATAGAAGGCCCTTACAACCCTTCCTTAACAGTTTACGAGCCTTCATTACAAAAATCAGATCGGTCCAGACTCTCGGTTTCGATCCTTGAAAATAGAATCTTTCTCCAGAGGGTAATTCAAAGTTTACTTCCTTTTTAAAATAGTCTACTTTGGCATGATATGCATCTAACCAATCCATTACCAATATCACATCAAATTCTTCGATTTCCAAGCTAATGAGATCAACCTCAAGCTTTTTCTCGTCCACTTTCAAAGGACACTTCCTATATATAGACGTACCAGGGATCGATTCTCTAGTTTGAATATCTATAACTAAAGAATTCTCTAACGCCTTAGGAATTAAATTCATTTTCTTAGCTAAGCAATCATTTGGCACTTCTCATCAGAACTTTTCCCTTTGATGTCGTTCTTATTACCATCCATTTGGTTTCCATGACCTTTACTTTGGTACTTACTAGCAGTACTGTCCTTTTTACGATCCTCAGTAGCCTTCCGCTTATTGCTATTCCCATCGCGGTTCTAGCTTCCCTTAGATCCAGTCGACTCCTTCTCAGTTGATTTTTTTTTCTCGCTTACTGCGATAACTATCTACTTCTTACTCCACTATCCTTACCCTATCCAACACTTGATCATAGGTTGATAGCATTAACGGAGTAATTCTGTATTTGATTCGGTCGTTCAAACCATATTCAAACTTTCGGGCTTTCTGCTCTTCATCATCGAAGATCATTGGGCATATTCTAACAATTCGGTGAATCTAGCACCATAGTCGTCCACCCTCGTACTTCCTTGAGTTAGCATCATAAACTCAGACACTCTGGCGTTTCGAACACTTGACGGATAATATGATACTATCATTAGTATCATGAATACGAAACGTTTTCACGCACTCTCATACTATAGATCGTCTCCACAGACTAACATTCAATTTATAGGTCATTCACTAAACCACTGGTCGCTTCAATAAACTGTCACTATCCTCATTAGTCAACTTTACTAGACTTATTGGTCGTTTCATTATATCGTTACTATCTTCATCAGTCATTTCAATAGACCAATCTTACCTATTCCAGGATAACTCTCACATTTAATACTATTGCTCATGCCAACACAAGCATTGCTACTATGCTTAATATTTTCACATAAATAGGCCGTCCCCAAAGGACGTAACTTTTACAAACGATTGGTTTACTAAGTCTCTGGTCGTTTCAATAGACCAACTCTACTTAGCGAAGACATTCCACTAGACTTTACTTACTATCAGGCCGATTCACTAGACCTACTTTCATTCACACTTGGTTGTTTCAATAAGCCATTTACTTTTGTACTTGACCGTTTCAATAGGTCACTTTATTCTTGTTTCGATCATTTCACTAGACCAAAACTAATTTCACTTTGGCCGTTTCAATAAGCCAATTAATACTCATTGTCTTTTCACTTGACCAGTACTTATTTGTTCTAAATAGCTCACCCGCCATAAAACTTAAGAACAAAACAATTAACAAAGCTATTTGCTTAAATGAATCATAACTTCTACTACGAGAATCTTCTTGGAATAAAAGTAAACAAAACAAAATTCTAGTATTTTTCTCTAAACTAGAACTAACTATCAATACTATAAATAAGAATAAACTCTATGTCCCACTTTTCAATCATGGAACACCTTCCTAGGCCTTCCATTTGGCACCCTTGGAACTTCCTTAGAACCTCTTGGCCTACCTCTGGGCCTACGAACCGGTACCCTCTCTTGTTCCAGTTCTTCATCATCATCAATGATGATTAGGGTAACTTCCTTGTCCCCAAGGTTAATTCGTATGTCCTCGACTTCCGCTTTAGCTACCAATTCTTCCTCATTTGGCGCTTCATTACTTATGAGTGTTGTCGGTTCCAACTCTCTAGTTCTAGTTTTCTTCAAATCTTTCAATTCATAAAACCATTAGTGAGCTTCTTCTCTGGTTTCATGATAGTACTTCTCACTTTGATTCATGGTCTCCTTTACTTCTTCCAGCTCTTTGAAGTGTCTAGTAATGCTTTACTATCTTGCATCCACTTCTCTAGTGTAAAGCTTACTCTGGTCTTTTCAGCTTCTAAATCTTCAGTTAACTTTTGAATCTTGAGTGCATATCTCTGAATCACTCTTTTCTTAATTGTTCTTTGCTTCAATTTCATCTTCTGGCTTTTTCTAAGTCCGTCATTAACTTACAATTAGGATATAACCATTATCAACACCATATAACTCAAAGGTATATGACTATTATCATCAATTGCATAAGCAACTTAAAGAATAACGTTCTAGTGTAACCCTTCAAGTGTCACTCCCAAAGTGTTCACTTACATTCCTCTACATTCCTTGAGGAAATCTTATCTTAGGTTCTTTCCTAAAATAGAAAGATTCTATAAAAGGAAAGTTTCCAAACTTAGAAAGTTTCCCAAAACGGAAAGTTTCCCTAAATAGCAGGTTTCCTCAATTAGTGCTTCCCAAAAATACTTTGTTCTTATCAGAGTTCTAAAGCCCAACATCGTTAAGTACTACTTCTCCCAATAGTCTTAACTTCTAAGTCTGAGTCTCCCAAGTAATCCTAAACCGGGGCTCTGATACCAACTGTAACACCCCAACTTTCCACAACTATTAAATAATCATTAAGTTGGATAAATCCTTAAATCAGAATGCCCAACGGCTACAAATAACCACAATTCAAACTTTAACTAACAATCAAACTCATAACGGCTAGTACAAGTCACTAGCTCAGAATGGTAACCAACGGAAAAATAACGTTCAACTTAACTTAACTTAACGGAAACATATAACTACTAACTAACTTTAATCGCAAGTAGCTTCTACCCCAACGATTCCTTGTGACCTTTAGTATCATTACTTATAACCTGGAAAAAATGAGGATGAAAGGAATGAGCGAACAATGCCCAACAAGTTCATACGGAATCCCCTCGGGTACTAAGAGGAGATAACCGAAACGAACGGTAACAAGAATTAACAACGAAAGGATAACTCAATGATCAAACAAACACTCAGTTTGAAAACATTTTACTTGATGAAAAACAATTCATTTCTTGAAAACACGTGGCTTCAGAGACAGTTTCCAAAACACAACATTTTTCACAAAACTTTACTTTTCTTTACTTTACTTTACTTTACTTCATTTAGGGATTAAGCACGCACTGTACCCAGGGCTCGGGTTTCTACTGACCGCACCAAAAATCGGTATATCATGATAACCTACGTTACTTCATCAAGCAACGCAAAGGGGTCCACATGTTCAACTTAGAACTATGGATAACTGTAAGGGGTCCACTTATCCGTTTCGGGATTATGGATAACTGTAGGGGTCCACTTATCCGTTTCGGGATTATGGATAACTGTAATCACTTCACTTATTACAAAACTTCACTTTAAAGAGCTTTTACAAAATAAAGCTTAACTTTACAAACTTTACTTGATCACTTTTTAAAAGGTGTACATCTCACTTTAGACACCAAGTCACAATACGAATCATACACATGATAACCCAATTGAACAACAACAATATCAATAGGGTGGATAACAAAAGACGGTAATAATCGCAGAACGGAATAGTTTTTAAAATACTATCTAGCCACAAAGATAGTTTACTTTAACAAAACAGAGATTGGGAATCCTACACAAAGGATTGGAATCAAATACTACTAAGAGCGTAATCCCTTACCTTAGCCTTTTGTTTAACTAGCTCGCTTACTTCGCTTGGACAATCTACAAACATGCAATAGTCCAATCTTAGACACAAGTAAACACTATTTTATTTTCCGTCCCAATTTACTTCTTTTTACTCGATTAACCCCATGATTTAGTCATCTATAACTCCTTTCATAGTTAACCAATAACCTTAAGAATAACTACAACACCCCTAGGGTTTTTATTAATCAATTCCAAACTTTCAATTTCACTATATGAATTACACACACTGATTTCACACTTTCTGCACACACTTACTGAGTACACCTACAGACTGATACACCCACTCACTCTGATACACACACACTCTGGTACACCCACACACACTAAAACACCTTCACACACACACACACACACACAGTGCATAGAACAGCACACACACACACGCACATATCTCACACACACACACACACAACCTAGTCAAAACACACACACAACACACACACGCATCACACACACGTACACACAGTTTCTTCATTCCTAGCCCCAAATTGACCAAAGCCCTAGTTGATCAATCACTATCTTAGGGTTTCTTAATTCAAAAATTTGATTAACAAAGATGAAGAGGAGGGTTTAAGGGTTCTAGGATTACCTTTTGAGAAATCGATCCTTCCTCTCTTTCTCTCTTCTTCTTCTTCCTCCGCGTCTCTCTTTCTCTCCCTTTCCGCGCCTCCTCTGCGCCGCCCCTTCCCTTTTCCCGTTTTTTTTTCTTTGCGGTAGAGAATAATGCTAGGGGTTTAAGAGAGTGTATTTATTTTAAATAGGGTTTTCCCAAATCCCTAATGTAAAAGGACTCTCAATCCTCTTAGTAACAAAATTGGGCTTTCTACTTTAACCCAATAACTAAAATAACTATTATTAAAAGTTTGGCCCAATGATAATTAAGAGCTTTAAAATAAAAAAAAATATAAAGGGTAATTTCGGGTTATTACACAAATTATCCTCTGCAGGCGATAGTTTGATGTTTGATCCAACCTTGAACCTTGAATTGACTTGACATTGGGCATTTGGCCGACTCAATAGTGCTATGGAATAGACATCAAAGTTCTTTGTTATCGTTCATTTCATTCACTGGGATGGGTCTTGAAATTCATGAACTCGTTTGATCATTACCGTTTTGTTAAATTGATTTGGGATTCTATACACTATCCTAACCCTGTTGGCAGGTTCTTTACTGGGCAATTTGTGCTCACCCCTTTATTCTTTTTCCCTTCCCAGGTGGAGCTTAGAGAAAGATCCGTGATATTTTGGCGCTAGGGGGTTGGATTGAGAGTAGAAGTCATTTTGTTTTTGTGGAAGACTTGTACTTTGCTATGTGTATTATTAACTTGTGTAAAGTTGTAAGTTGTAGATATTGATGAGGAAAAATTCAGGTCTCAGTTTTGGCTTTCGATTGATTCTTGTTTCGTTCGTCGCCCCTCGAGGTCCGTGCGACCGCGGATTTCGGGGCGTGACAGCCATCCATAGGATTCTCGAAGAACGCTTAGCTAACTCCTTTGTTTTCTTTCTTCTCATCTCCTTCTTTGCTTTGAAGTTGTGTGATTCTATCAAAAGGATCAGCTTAGAGCCTCTCCAATTCATGGAGATGGTCTCGAAGCACATGATTCGACATTCCAAATAAATAAGAGATTATTTATTTGGCTTCTTTAGTACATGTTTTGCATAATTTTATGATGATGATGATGATGATGATGATTTCGTAGCAAGACCAATCCTAGATTGGGTGGATTGGGTGCTCCTTGACCTTCCCAATCCATAACTTAGCCCCCGAATCAAAGATCTCACGGTCCGTGTTCGGTTAAACATGGTGGAGACTCATAACAAATCGAGCAACAATCAAGTCCTTACATCAAACCAACCCCTAAACAAACAACGAAAACGACACGCGCTCACAGTGGCGACTCTGCTGGGGAGGAATCAGCTAAGAGGGCTAGACTTGCGTTGAAAAAATCATCGTCGTTCTTGAAATTCTGCATATTCTGTACTATTTCTGATCCCAGAAGGGGATGTCTCATACGAGACATTGATGTCTCGTACGAGGCATCTTGTTTTTGTCCGACAGTCTGTTATTCTGGTTTGAAAAAGGGATTCCGTCCGGTTCAAACATGTAAACAGAATTCTAGAATCTGTCCTCCCCCTGTTTCTGAGTCTTAGGACCTTCCTAACGACGAAGAAACTTCCCGTATATCATGAAGCTAACCTTTGTTTTGCAGGAGTATTTGCAATCTTGAATTTTCTCCACTTTACTTATGATATGCTTTATGTGTGAACTATGAAGGCCTGAGTTCCTCCACAAGAGGGAAACGTAGGCAGCCACTTGGCCCATCCATTGCATGTTTTTGTTTTGTTTTCAAAAAAAAACTTTATATTTTCCTCTTGACACCTAGAACTTGACTCTCACACACGTGCACACATGTAGACTAGTTGCACTACATACCCTATAACTTGGGTCCCAATCGGAGGATGGATGTCAGTCAGCATTTCCTTGCCGGTCTCTCCAAAGATGGTGTACCCAATCCATGCCATGCTCCTACGATCGTTCCCTTGGGGAGCCTTAGCCGTAAGCCCTGCATCAACCTCATGCATACATAATAGTCAATAGGACACTCCTTGAGACCGGACAGTTCGATTCTTAGGATTGTTTTAATCTTTGCCCAAGATAACGCTTCTTCTACAATCTATGATACTCCCTTCATGAATTCTTGACGAATGTCCCTTCGGTCAAAATTGTTGAACAAGGGATCGCGATGGCAAAATTGAGAATTTTTCTACGAGGATTCGAGTCTAGTCTCTTTTGCCGTCAAAATCCTGCGTTTGACAAAGTCCCTTTCGGTTGTCCCTTATAAGGATTCATAAGGTTTGATTGTATTAAACGCGTTGTTTAACAAAGTGCAAAACAATTATGGGATCACTTAGGTTTGGCTAACTGAACGGTGGATTCCGATGAGAATATGGGACCTTTGCCCGAATTGTCCGTTTGGGAGAGTGCAATACAGGTGAAAAACAGGGGCTCATATTCTAGGGTGACAAAATCCACTGTTCCAGGACGAACTAGGTAGTAACCCTCAAAATGGATTAATTTTCGTCCGACCAAAATAGGATTAAAACTGTATTTCTGACTGTCAGGCTGGATGCCTTGTACGAGACATCCTCCCTCTGTATGTGTTTCTGCCCAGTTTGGTCAACTTGCAACCCGTAAAAAGCCGACTTGTTGGGACCCCAGCCTGGATTTGACATGATCTCAGAACTCTAGGTCCGTCCGAATCAGCAAAGTAGCTCCACACTCCCAACACAATGCCTACTCGTGAAGGAATATCTCTCTGAGAGCTCTCCCAAGACCTTCGCTTCAAGATGGAAACCACTGGAGGATGGAAAGAAGGTTTGCCCAATGGCAAAGTCCCAGAAATCAATATTGCACAGGAGTTCAGTTTC
Source organism: Campanula takesimana (assembly GCA_026119855.1). Taxonomy (NCBI): domain Eukaryota; kingdom Viridiplantae; phylum Streptophyta; class Magnoliopsida; order Asterales; family Campanulaceae; genus Campanula; species Campanula takesimana. Next base: position 97,338 of record JAOWBW010001283.1, on the reverse strand, counting down.
AGAGGGCTTGATTATGCCTCTTATTATGCCCATATCCAAGGTGTTAACGACCAAGTCAAACAACGCAATGAACAAAGTGAGAAAGATTGGGCCACGATTGATAAAATGATTGATGATAATAAACTTGAGACATTGCAAGCCGACTATAATCAAATGAGTACATGGTACGACGCTGCTGTCAAAAGAGCTCAAGACTTAGAAGATAGCAAAGAAGAGGCCATCAATGAAGAAGTAGGTCATTGCATTATCCTACTCTACAATGACCTCAAGGAACAAATGGAGGAAGAACGGCGCCACCACCATGATGTCATAAGGGATCACTACCAAGGCATCATCCAACGCCTCCAACCCAAGCCCCAAATGACTTACGCAGATTTGAGTCGCATCCGACTTGGAAGAGTATTCCGCGAGCTCGAAAGGGAAGGTAAAATCACACCAATTAAGGGATACAAGCCTAAATACGAAGGAGCCGGAAAAGCTTTGCACTTATACTGCTACTATTACCAATGTTGTGGTCACCACACCGACAAGTGCAACAATCTAAGGGATAAGATCCAAGATCTTATAGACCAAGGCACTCTCCAACTGATAGGCGATGGAATTGGCCTCGTTTTTAAGAATTAATAGCCCAAGTCTTTTATTCCTTTTTCCGCTTTATTAGTTAGAAATTTAATGGACTAGCTGTTTCTTTTCTTTCTTTTTAGAATAAAAATGGATCCTACTCACCTAAGTAACATTGTGGGTGAGAGTATGCCCTCCTATTTGTTTCAACTTTTCTAGTAATAGTCAATTTCTTTCAAGTTTTCTCTTTTACAAAAGAAAAGTAACGTAGAAATGATAGAAGTGCGCAATGAGAATGACTATTCGAAGGCAATTCCATTCTCTGGAACACGCCCCGTGCTTAACATGATGCTAAAAGAGGGATACTTCCCTGGTCTTGGACTTGGCAAAAACTTGCAAGGGATCAAAGAACCACCACCCGTTGTTCTATATCCGCTCAAATATGGTCTAGGGTACGAGTCACTTGTTGGTGTTGGTGCCCTAGGCACGTTTAATAAACGTTGTAATTGTTATCATTTATTTCATATTAATAAAGAGATGTTTTGATTATTATTGTTGTTCATGTTTACTTATAATAATCTCCGTCCCTAGTACTTGTTAGGTATTAGCGTAAAGGCTAAATGATCATGGGATGATCATGTTAGATTTATGGGTACTTGTTTGGTACTGGACATGACCCGCTCTATGAGATTTATGTCATGGTCAATGTCATACATATATCTCATATTAGTTGTGTCATTTGAATCCTTAGACATGAAGTTATTATAGTCTTCCACTTGATGAACATTATGTTTGACATATTCAAACGCGACCTTTAACCGGGTAGTTATAAAGGGTATGATTGGCATAATCGGATTCATGTGGGGAAGAATAATAAGCTAAATGGATTTGTCCCTCTTCGGAGAGATGTCAAGCTTGGGCCTCTCGTAGGAATGATGTTGATGAAAATATTCGGCCGGACTCAAATGAATTGATTGGATCAATGTCATTTGGATTATCAACATATTCGGAATCGAGAAAGTATTGAACAAAGACAAGTTGACTTGTTGACCATGACTTGTGTTCAATGACATCGTGGACAAAAGGATTATGACATATTCTAAATGGAATGCGAACTTGTATCTAGTTATACTATTTGGGTAGGTATGACGGTTTGCTAGAACCTAATCATATCTTATGGATTCATGTTTGAATCCATTGCCAACCTAGTATAATCCTAGAGGGTCACACACAATAGAACAAATTCTTAAAAGGACTACATTGGAATATTGGGTCGAAGGACCATTAAGTGATTTAAAGAATTAGAAGAAGAAAAGTTGAAACAGGGGAGATTCGGGCGGACCAGGAGCAAGACCCGGGTGGACCTGGCATGGTCCGGTCGGACCACTTCCTATACCCGGCCGGACCAGTCGGTTTCGGCAGAAACTTTCCTAATCCGTTTTCTTGCGGGTTTAGACAATTGTTACCTATATGTAATAGGTCTAAAAAGTATTTAAACAGCCCTAATTCACCAAAAATCAATACCTATGTTTGTGCAAGCCTCCAAAGTGTTTTTGAGAGAATTATTTTGTTCTAAGAAATCCCTAGATTGAAGAACAAAATTATACACAATTTATATTACATATAGTTCATAGTAATTGTGAAAACGCGTTTCACAATTTTGGTCTGGCAACCAAGATCAAGAAGTTCCTTGATATTCGTTCGTGGTGTGGATACCACTAGAGGGTGAAGCTCATCATCTTCAAAGTTCGTGTTCTTACTTGTTCGTGATCAAGCTTCGATTTCTCCACCAAGATCAAAGGCTAAAATCAAAGGCATCAAGGTTTAGTATTCTAGTATTCATATTGTATGTATTTGATATAATCATATGAACGGATCTATGGCTTTGGGTTTCTATTAAATTTTAAATGTTATTTTCCGCTGCGCATGTTACTTCGAAACCCAACAGTGGTATCAGAGCCCTGTTCATGTTGATTACTTCAATACTAGATCATGTTGTGTGTATGTAAATTGTTTGTTTATGTGCCTAGCATGATATGAATATTGGATTATGATGTTTATGTGTTATATGATTTTATGTGGTTTACTGTTTTATAAACTTTAATCGCACTATTCAATCGCAATAAAATTATGTTGGATTTAAAATTGTTTGGGTTATCAATTTTTGATTGGATCAAAGTTTTGATAATCGGGGAAAAACAATTTTGAGACAAATGTTCGAACTTTAAAAATTCTGGATTTTTATGCGCAGGTCCGACCGGACCAGAGCAGGCACCCGGCCGGACCCTCGGGTCTGGAGCGGGGATCGGGCGTCTGGTTTTGGGTCTAAACCTTTTAAAAATCTGGTTTTTTCAGGGTGGGTCCGACCGGACCATTGCAAGCACCCGGCCGGACCTTCTGGTCTGGAGCGGGGTGTTTGGCGTTTGGTTTTGGGTACGGATCTCAGGGTTTGATTTTCGTATTTGTTTTTATCTTGTGATTCTGAGATTGGATCAGAGGTTGGATGGCTAATCTACGTTCATCGAAGTTAGAATTATGAAGAGTTCATAATTGCTAAAATTGAGAAACAAAGTTCTTGATTCAAAGATTGGATATCCATGTGGAATTGTGGATGCAATTAGCCTACGTTCATCGAGACCATCTATTGCTTAGTTTCGGCCACATGGATTACTTTCTTGGTTTCTTGAATTAGTGCGGGATTGTGGTTGCCAATGGCTTAGTTCGACCGCACTTCTTGTTGTCTTGATTTGGAGATGATAACCGAAGTTCAAAGAGTCTCATCTTCATAATTATAGAGAAACTAATGACACATAAATATTATGCTTAAATTAATGATGATTAATTTAGTGGCTAAACTTGATGTGTAACATGTTTATATTATGTGCTCATAAATATGTTATATGCTATAAGGAAGTTATTTGAGATGGTGGCTAGAGATAGCCAAAAATTATTGATTGTTGTTGATAAACTCAAGGAAGTTAAAGATGAGCTAGAAATCTTTGGATTAACTGTCTATGGCGCAGAACCCATTTCTGAACCAAACGCTGCTCCAAAAGCGCCTGAAACCCCTGCGCCTTCTAGTTCAGCTCCTAGCGCACCGGTTGATTTTAGTTCCTTGCTCTCTAAGATCGATGTTTTGAAGGAATTAATAGTCACTCATTTAAGCGCCGCGCATTCCAGCGCAGACAGGCGCGCAGAAAGAACCTCGTCTGACTTTATTGCTGCACAAGCCTCTGTTAAAGCGAATTTACAAGTGATTGTTGAAAACTTCTCGCAACAACAAGATACTATTCAACGCTCTATGGATGAGTATCAAAACATCAATGTTGATCATCTGCGCTACATTAGAGATGGAGTCACTGACACTAATGGTGTTGTCAACCGTTGTCATCAACTATCAAAACAGATTCAGCGCTCGGTAAAGGAGATCGAAGAAGGATTAAAGGAAGACGATGATGCGCCTCCTAATCCTTAGTTATTTCTTTTGATTGTAAGTTTGTTAAAAACTTTTGTTGTTAAAACCTTTTAGTGATTTTGTGCTTAAGTGTTTTAGCACCTTTTGATTTTTGTTCTATTAAAAACTTGTAATCTCAACTCTTATATTTCGAGTTTTAATGAGAACAAAGCATCACTATTGTTTCAAACCTTGTTCACTCAAACTTCTTGTTTGTAGAACAATGAATGTTGTTTAAAATCATATGCATCACATTTGAACTGCTTCATATTTCATGCATTGAGTTTACACTTTGTTTAAACACATTTCTAAACTAAAACTCATATATCATTTTGAATGTGTTAAACTGTTGATTCTATCTTTCCATTTGTAATGTTTTATCTTTATCGGAATAGATTAGAAATCTATATCTTGGACTAGTGTGTGCATTAACTTGATACATGATTTACCAATTTCATTTATTTGGACATGTTATTATCAATTATGATTAATTATTAGTATAAGTTTAATAGATAATCATATGATGATTATGTGTATGGGATACAATTAGACTTATGGGTATTTGTTGGAGAACAAATACTGGACTGACCCCTATGAGATTTATGGCATGATCACAATGTCATAATTAAGTCTCATATAGTTATATCACTGGAATCTCTAGACCTGAGGTTATCACAGTCTTCCACTTAAGGGAAAACTCCATTTTTATCCATTATACTTTGGGGCGTGTTTCATTTTTACCATTGAACTTTATTTTTTTCATTTTTACCATTGTACCACAAACAATGGTTTCATTTTATACCAAAATTTAATATTTTACACCCAAATTGTTTCATTTTTACCATCGTACCATAAACAAAAGTGTCATGTTATACCCAACTTTTTTATAAAATGACACCATTGTTTGAAGTACAAAGGTAAAAATGAAAAAAATAAAGTTTGATGGTAAAAGTGAAACACGGCCCAAAGTATAATGGACAAAAATGGAGTTCTCCCTCCACTTAATGAACATTACGTTTGACATATTCAAACGTTACCCCTAACCGGGTAGCTATAAAGAATATGATTGGCGTAATCGGAATCATGTAGGGAAGAGTAGTAAGCCAAAATGAGATTCGTTCCTCGTCAAGAGAGATGTCAAGCTTTAGCCACTCGATGGATGGTATTGATGAAATGCATGGCCATGCTCAAACGAATTGTTTAGATCAATGACATTTGGATTATCAATACATTCAGGATCGATAAAGCATTGAACTATGTAAGTTGACCATTGACCATGGCTTACTTTCAATAGACATCGTGAAACAAAGAGCTTGTGTTATGTTCTATTTAGGAAACTTTGGATTTCAAAGTTATACAGATTGGGTAGTCATAATGGCTTGCTAAAGTCCGCTTATGACTTACGAGATTTGACTGGTTCGGACTCGTTGCCAACTTAGTATAATCCTATTAGGTCACACACGCAGAACAAATAATTAAAAGGAGCAAAAAACGAGGAAACTGTTAAAGGCCACCGTACGGCTAAATGAGCTTTGTACGGCTCCATCTCAGCCGTATGGATGGCTGCCCGTAAACCAGTTTATTTTAAGTCAATTCTTGTTGGACAAGAAGACCTAAGTCCTAAAGGGTTTTGGACACCCCTTGTATATAATGTGGACGTAAGGGAATTGTTCCCACAATGTTGATTTAATCAATTCCAAACTCTTTCTTTGAGAGAGAAAATACACATTATATTCTTGAGTTATTGTGATTGATAATTCCCAATCATCAAGTCACAATAATCTTTAGGAGCTTTGAAGAATCGTTCTTCAACATCGTTTTTCAAACCGAAGGCCTAGCAGTCAAGTTCAAGAAGGCATTCTTGAAATCTGTTCATTGTGTGGATCACTGATAGATGGCGTTTCTCTTAACGTCTAATCCAAGTTTTATCTCGATCTACAAGGGTTAGTTACTTTCTTCTTCATATTATGAATTATTGTTCATAGCGGATCTAGGCTATTGGGTTTTATTCATGTCTTTCTTCCGCTGCGCATGATTACACGAAACCCAACAGTGGTATCAGAGCCCCGTTGATGATCAATAATTCTAATATTGTCATGATATAATTATTTAATGCGATTTAATTGGTATGATCATGATAAGATGAATTTATGTGATGAATTTTATATTAGATATAGAATTTGCATGCAAGTTGATGATGGGATTATGTGGTTATAATATTAATTCGATTGATATGTATGATCGCATGCTTAGATTATCATGTTATAATTGGATTATAATTGTTGATAATATTGATCTAATTCGTATGAGGAATAAATTGGTTATTGTTTGTACGGATTAGAAGGGTTAAAATTTGTATTCTGTATTTTTTGTATTTCTGTAATCTGATTATGAACAAATACGATAATGGATTTGTTGGGTATGCCCACTTATATCTCAGTTTCAATGTAATAGGATTGATTAGATTTGATTGATCCATCACCTAACTTTTATTTCATGGACTTTAGACCCACATGTAAGAAATATTTATACTTCATTTTTTAGGTAGTCCATTGTAATAGAATAGGCTTAGGAATAGGGCAAGAATGTCAAGTTTGAAGAAAAATCAGAAGTTGATTTGAGCTACGCGCCATGCGCCCCCTTCACCTTTGTGCCATGCGCCTATCCAGCGTGCGCGCATAAGGTGATGCGCCTAGTTATGCTACGCGCCCCAAAAGCTTAACGCGCCTCATTGTTTTAATTTAACACTCAGTGATTTATTGAAGACATGAAGACTTGAAGAGATTTAAACTACGCCAAAGATCCAACGGTGGAAAAATAACACGTATGCGCCCGCATCCAAGGACACCTGTCCACAACGGTCATATTTGTGTTATGTGTCTAAACGGCTATAAAGGACACGTGCTCCACTCAATGAGCGACAGCACATTCTGTCCTTTACCTTATCCACAAGGGATTTCCAACGGCTAGTTTTTGGGGATCTACTATAAATACCCCATAACTTCAACCATTTGAATTTGCTAAGAATTTTCAGAATTTCTCTCTCAGGCATTTGTTGAAGATTTGAAGATTGCCCTTTGAATTCCCAGATTCCTCATGAACATCTTCATAACTTCATCCTTAGCCCAGATCCTCAAGCAAAAACACTTTAGTTTTCTTATGCTCTCAATCTCAAAGATCTAAAGAGCCTTGAATCTAAAAACACACACGCACCTCTTTAAGTTTGATCACTTAGATCTTTCGTTTAAAGATACACCGATTATTGTCTAGGATTTGTTCTTTCATAGAATATTAGATCTTGAGTTAGTGTATAAGCTCAAACAATTGTAATTTGTAACACTCTCTCATATTATAAGATCTTCATTAGAAATCCAAGACTAACCATCTTGGTAGAGGACGTAGATCATTTCCCGATCGAACCTCTCCAAATAGCGCGCATTAATTTCTTGTCATTTACTTTCAAGTTATTATCTTATCTCATTATTTGCTTCTTTAATTATTGTAGATTGATTGAACTGAACTGTGTTGTGTTTGTTATATCATTTGCCTAAGTTCCTTATTTCACCCACTTTGAGCCAAAATACTTAGAGTGTGTGTTGCGCCCCTTTTAATCATTTGTGCCTACTTTACTTAACTATTCCGTTGTGCATTCACTCACTCACTCACTTAGGCGCATTTCACAACGCTTATTTGATTAAGTGCGCATTTGCCATTGAATTTTCAAGGGTATCAAAAGAATTTTAAAACAGCTATTCACCCCCCCCCCTCTAGCTATTTTTCATACCCTTGTTGCCCTTTGGGACCAACAGGATTGATCGAATTTTTGAAAACTGGATAATCTGGAAATCTGGGAACTGACTCCGTACGGCGGCACGGCAAGCGTACGGCGCGCGCCTAGCCGTACGGCGCATAGCCCGATTTCCAGAATGTTTCTCTGTCTTCTGGTGTCTAGATTGTTCTGTAAATTGTTTACAGAATTCGAATCTGGAAGCAGAAACTGGATTCAGACAGCTGGTTTTCGAAACCGTGTTTCCTGAAACAGTTTTCTGTCAAGAATTCAGAGTAACTACAGAAATCAGAGTTCTAAAGAGTTTAGAACTGCTGTAATCTATGAGATTAAGAGACAATGAAAGATCTTGAAACAAGTGTCCGATCTATACGGGAATGTGGATGTCTTTTGGCTTAGTTTCGACCGTATAGAGAAGTTGCTTGGTTTCTTGATCCTAGTACGGGAATGTGCATGCCTTTGGCTTATTTTTTACTGTACGGTTTGTGCTCTCAATTTCAAAATGCTCTGTGGATGGTTTGAACAATACTTATTTTGATCCGTTTCAGATGGCTGGTTTTTGAAACCGTGTTTCCTGAAACAGATCTAAAGTTCAAAAGTCCAGACATTGAGATCAGAATCTTAAAGGAGTTTAAGATTGGTGTAATATCAAAAGTTTCATACTTTAATCCTATAACTAGCGCAACTAAAGTCACATAAAATTAATTCGGTTAACTTTATGTGTATGAACCTTCATGAAAATTTAAGTCATGTGCTGACCAATGATTAAAACACTTGGGATTACACGGGTATTTTCATGCGCGCTTTAACCCTCGCGAGGTGATTGATTTTATCCTTGTATGAACAAGATGAGTGAAAGAGTGGTTCCTATGCGTTTAAAGTGGTTTGACTTAATTAGGCTATCAAAAGAGTTTTGGGCCTAAGGCACAGATGAGATTAAAAAATGCATGACATAAGATGTCTTGAAAGAATCTCATAAAATATCTAAGAGTCATATATGATATGATTGATAAGGATTTATCTACCTAAATAGTTTAATTTTATGCATCCTGCCCTCGCGGACGTAAAATTCAATGAAATATGGATCTTAGCCCATTTAAATTATATGATACATTGGATGTATTTTAAGGTTATATAATTTAGTGGGAGTATTTGTGAAATACTAAATTTTAATAATATATTTACTTTAGTTGATACTTATACGTGATTACATGTTTGAATAATTGTAGATAATGGCACAAAATACAAGTTCACTATCATTGCGATCTATCCTTGAGAAGTAAAAGCTTAAAAAGAATGGTTCTAACTTCATGGATTGGATCTGATGCCTTAGAATTGTTCTAAAGAATGAAGATAAGCTATACATTCTTGATGAACCCGTTCCTGAAGAGGAACCTGCTGCCACTGCCCCTAAGGATGAGAGAAACGCCTACAAGAAGCACAAAAGTGATTCTCGTGAGGTGGGTTGTCTCATGTTTGCTGCCATGTGTCCGAAGCTTCAGAAGACTCTTGAACACTTGGAGGCGTATGACTTAGGTGTTGAATTCAAAAGATATGTTTCAAGAACAGGTAAGGCAAGAAAGGTTCGACACTATAGCTGCTCTGATCTCATGCAAGATGAGTGAAGGACAGGCAGTGGGTCCTCATGTTTTGAAGATGAAGGCCCACTTTGAGCATATTGAGAGGCTTGGCCATCCCATCTCTGTTTAGTTGGCCACTGATTTTATTCTTAATTCATTACATAAAAGCTATAATCAGTTCCTCATGAACTTTAATATGCATGGTATGGATAAGACCATGTCTGAGTTGCATGGGATGCTAAATACAACGGAAAAGAAAATCATTAAAGAAGCTTCTCCTGTGCTTGTGGTGTCAAAGGAAGGAAAGGGCTTTAAAGCCAATGAAAAGGGTAAGGCAAAAGTTGTCAAACCCAAAATAAGCAAGGCAACTGTTGCCAATGCTACTGTGGCTAAACCTACTTCACAAAAGGATGCAAATTGTTTCCACTGCAATGAGATTGGTCATTGGAAACGCAATTGCAAGATTTACAAGGAAAAGTTAAAGAAGAAGAAGGGTTGTGTGATTGATTCTGCTTCAGGTATCTATGTTATAGATGTTCTCATTTCTACTTCTAGTTCCTGGGTATTAGATACCGGATGTGGATCTCACATTTGTTTAAATGTGCGGGCACTAAGGAATAGGAGGCTACTCAAATATGGCGAGGTGGACCTACGTGTAGGGAATGGAGCAAGAGTTGTTGCATTAGCCTTAGGAACATATGATGTCATTTTACCTAGCGGATTAATTCTTGTTTTGAACAATTGTTATTACATTTCGGATTTGAGTAGAAATATTATTTCAATTTCTTGTTTGGATAATGAAGGTTATAATTTTCTTATTAAAAATAAGAAGTTTTCTACTTATTTAAATGATATGCTTTATTGTACTGCATGTTCATTTAATGGCCTTTATGTACTTGATGTTGAGAATAGAAATAATGAGAATATCTATAATGTAAATAAGAAATCCAAACCTAATGATGTAAATCACACTTATTTGTGGCATTGCCGTCTTGGTCATATTAATGAGAATCGTATCTCAAAACTCCATGGGGACAGACTTTTAGATTCACATGATTTTGAATCATATGAAACTTGTGAGTCTTGTTTACTTGGAAAGATGACAAAGACACCTTTTACTAAGAGTAGTGAAAAGGCTAGTGACTTATTGGGACTCATACATACTGATGTGTGTGGACCAATGAGCAACAGTGCCAGGGGAGGATATCAATACTTTATAACATTCATCGATGATTTTAGTAGATAGGGCTATGTCTACTTAATGAAACATAAAAGTGAATCTTTTGAGATATTTAGAATATTTCAAAATGAAGTACAAAATCAACTTGGCAAAACTATTAAAGCACTTTGATCTGATCGAGGTGGAGAATATTTAAGCCAAGAATTTGGCAATCATCTTAAAGATTATGGAATTGTTTCACAATTAACTCCACCTGGAACACCACAATGGAATGGTGTGTCTGAGCGGAGAAATAGGACTTTATTGGATATGGTCCGCTCCATGAAGAGTTAAGTTGATCTTCCTTTATCCTTTTGGGGACATACACTAGAAACTGCTGCTCTTACACTAAATAATGTTCCAACAAAATCTGTTCCAGAGACACCATATGAGATGTGGACTGGAAAGAAGCCTAATCTTTCTTTTATGAAGATTTGGGGTTGTGGGGCATATGTTAAGAGGCTTGTGTCCGACAAACTCACACACAAGTTTGATAAATGTATTTTCGTGGGATATCCTAAGGAAACTAAAGGATATTACTTTTACTACCGTGCGGACAACAAAGTGTTTGTTGCTCGAGATAGTGCTTTTCTAAAGAAAGAGTTTCTCTTTAAAAGAACTAGTGGGAGTAAAATTAGTCTTGAAGAGGTTCAAGAGCCCGAAAATAACATGGAACCGATAGTTGGATCTGATCAAGTCTCACAAGGAGTTGTGGAACCTAATCAGAATACTCAAGTCCCTCACAGAACTGGTAGGGTACGATCCGAACCTGAGAGATGTGGATTTCTCATGATGAATAGCAATGAAGTAAAAGTCATAGTTGATGACGAACCTACTTCCTATCATGAACCGATGCCCGCTCCTGATTCAGATAAATGGCTTGTAGCCATGGAATCTGAAATTAAGTCCATGTATGATAATCAAGTTTGGAACTTGATAGATGCACCCGAAGGTGTAAAAACCATAGGATGCAAGTGGGTTTTCAAAAATAAAACGGGCATGGATGGAAAGGTGCATACTTAAAAAGCTAGACTTGTAGCGAAAGGCTATAGGCAGATTCATGGTATTGACTATGATGAAACCTTTTCGCCCGTAGCAATGATCAAGTCTATAAGAATTTTACTTGTCATAGCCGCATATTTTGACTATGAGATATGGCAAATGGATGTCAAAACAGCGTTCCTTAACAGGAATTACTTGAGGATGTTTATATGACACAACCTGAAGGTTTTGTATATACAGAAAATTCTAACAAAGTATGCAAGTTGCAAAGATCCATCTATGGATTGAAGCAAGCCTATAGGAGTTGGAATCTTCGATTTGATGAATCGGTCAAAGAGTTTGGCTTCATCAAGAACGAAGATGAACCTTGTGTATATAAGAAGATTAGTGGGAGCGTAGTATTATTTCTAGTACTATATATTGATGACATATTGCTCATTAGAAATGACATTCATGCATTGCAGTCTGTAAAGACTTGGTTAGGAAAGTGTTTCTCAATGAAAGATATGGGAGAAGCCGCTTACATCCTTGGCATAAGGATCTATCGTGGTAGATCTAAGAAATTGATTGGTTTAAGTCAAGATACATATATTGACAAAGTTCTTAAAAGATTCCGTATGGAAAACTCTAAGAGAATAAATTTTCCAGTAGGTCATAGCATAATTCTTAGCAAGAATCAGTGTCCTAAGACAACTGATGAGCATGAGAGAATGATTGGAATCCCATATGCTTCTGCTATTGGATCCATCATGTATGCCATGATATGTACTAGACCCGATGTATCGTATGCTTTGATCATGACGAGCAGATACCAATCAGATCCTGGTGAGAGTAACTGGATTGCAGTCAAGACGATTCTTAAGTACTTGCGAAGGACTAAAGATTTGTTCTTGGTATATGGAGCTATGGAAGATGACCTTGTTATAAACGGTTACACAGATGCAAGCTTCCAAATCGATAAGGATGATTCTAGATCGCAATCTGGATTTGTGTTTATGCTTAATGGAGGTGCTGTTAGATGGACGAGTTCTAAGAAAAGTACCGTAGTAGATTCTACAACTGAAGCTGAGTATATTGCTGCAGCTGATGCTGCTAAAGAGGCTGTTTGGATTAAGAAGTTCATTGGTAAACTAGAGGTGGTTCCTAGCATTGCTAATTCAATTGACCTTTATTGGGATAATAATGGTGCTATTGCTCAAGCAAATGAACTTAGATCACATCAGAAATCCAAACACATACTTAGGTGTTTTCATATCATTCGAGAGATCGTTGATAGAGGAGACGTGAATATATGCAGAGTACCAACTGATGATAACATTGCCGAACCATTGACAAAGGGTATTCCTCAAGCGAAGCATGATGGTCATGTTAGGTCTATGGGTATTCGATACATTAATTAGGCCTAGTGCAAGTGGGAGATTGTTGGTGTTGTATGATCTAGGCACGTTATTTGAACGATTAATGTTATCACTTGCTTATGCTTTAATAAAGATATTGAATGTTTGATTATTATATCCTTTGCGTGTTTATTATAATAATCTCCATACCTGATAATTATGATTAATTATTTGTAAAAGTTTAATAGATAATCATATGATGATTATGTGTATGGGATACAATTAGACTTATGGGTATTTGTTGGAGAACAAATACTGGACTGACCCTTATGATATTTATGTCATGATCACAATGTAATAATTAAGTCTCATATAGTTATATCACTGGAATATCTAGACCTGAGGTTATTACAGTCTTCCACTTGATGAACATTACGTTTGACATATTTAAACGCTACCCCTAATCGGGTAGCTATAAAGAATATGATTGACGTAATCGGAATCATGTAGGGAAGAGTAATAAGCCAAGATGGGATTTGTTCCTCGTCAAAAGAGATGTCAAGCTTTGGCTACTCGATGAATGGTATTTATGAAATGCATGGCCATGCTCAAACGAATTGATTAGATCAATGACATTTGGATTATCAATACATCGGGATCGAGAAAGCATTGAAATATGTAAGTTGACCATTGAACATGGCTTACGTTCACTAGACATCGTGAAACAAAGAGATTGTGTTACGTTCTATTTAGGAAACTTTAGATTTCAAAGTTATACTGATTGGGTAGTCATAATGGCTTACTAGAGTCCTCTTATGACTTATGAGGTTTAACTGGATTGGACTCGTTGCCAACTTAGTATAATCCTATTGGGTCACACACGCAGAACGGATAATTAAAAGGAGCGAAAAATGAGGAAACTGTTAAAGGCCACCGTACGGCTGAATGAGCTTCATACGGCTCCAGCTCAGCCGTACGACTGCCTGCCCGTAAACCAGTTTATTTTAAGTCAATTCTTGTTGGACAAGAAGACCTAAGTCCTAAAGGGTTTTCGACACCCCTTGTATATAATGTGGACTGACGGGAATTGTTCCCACAATGTTGATTTGATCAATTCCAAACTCTTTCTTTGAGAAAGAGAAAATACACATTATATTCTTGGGTTATTATGATTGATAATTCCCAATCATCAAGTCACAATAATCTTTAGGAGCTTTGAAGAATCGTTCTTCAACATCTTTTTTCAAACCGAAGGCCTAGCAGTCAAGTTCAAGAAGGCGTTCTTAAAATCTGTTCATTGTGTGGATCACTGATAGAGGGCGTTTCTCTTAACCTCTAATCCAATTTTTATCTCGATCTACAAGGGTTAGTTTCTTTCATCTTCATATTATGAATTATTGTTCATAGCGGATCTAGGCTATTGGGTTTTATTCATGTCTTTCTTCCGTTGCGCATGATTGCACGAAACCCAACAGACATATATTTCATTTGAAAATGTTTCTTAATGAAAAGGACTTAGGAAGAAGCCGCTTACATCCTTGGAATTAATATCTATTGACATAGATCTAGGAAGTTGATTGGTTTGTGTCAAAGTACTTATAAAGACAAAAAATACTAAATTGTTCAGTATGCAAGATTCTTGGAGAAGAACTTGCAAGGTTGTCTAATGACAATGTTTTTTTGCAAGACTTAGTCTTATTGGAAGATTAATGAGCAAGAATACATGATTAAGATTCCATATGCTTCGGCAATTGGATCTATCATGTATGTCATATTATGTACTTAGACGGGATAACTCGTATACTTGGAGTATGATGAGAACATACTAATCATATCCTAGTGAATGTCACCAGATAGTGGTCAAGAATATCCTTATGTACTTGAGAAGAACTAAGGATGTATTCTTGATGGTTGTTGGAATGGGAGATGATCTAGTAAATTGTTACATAGATGCATGCTTCCACATCGACAAAGATAATTAAATATCTCAGTATAAACATAAATTTAAAGTAAGTGCTATTAGTTGTAATAGTTCCAAACAAATACACCCTAAATTATTCTACGAATAAAATTGAGTATTTAGTTACATGAGTTGTAACTAAGGGAGTTGTTTGAGTATAGATGTTATTAGTAAAACTAGAAATAGTTTCTAGTGCTACTAATCCTATGGACCTTTATTGTGAAATAATGGTTATTGCACAAGTTAAGGTGCCAATGACTCATCTATGATCCAAACACACACTCAGACATTTCCATCTCTACGAGAAATCAATGATATGGGAGATGTCAAAATATACGAAATACCTTATGATGATAACAAGGTTAATCTTATTACATAGGATCTCCCACATGCTGTTATGATGGTCATAAGCTAAGCTCAATGGAATTGGATACATGTTGATTGGGCTTAGTGCAAGTGGGAGATTGTTGGAGATTATGCCCTAGGCCCTTAAGAAAGGTCTCATGTTATGTCATGTTCTCATATGTTATGGAGATAACAACATGGATTATTATATGTTTTTGCATGTTTATTATAATAATCCCCGTCCCTAGTACTTATGAAGAACTAGTATAAGTTTAATCAGTGAACTTATGGGTATGTGTTGGTGAACAAGTACTGGACATGACCTGCTGTGAGATTTATGTCATGGTCAAATGTCATAATTAAATATAGTTATATCATTTGATATCCTTAGACCTGATATTATCATGGTCTTCCACATGATGAACATTATGTTTGACATAGTCAACCGCTACCCTTAACCAGGTAGTCATAAAGGCTATGATTGGCATAATTGGATTCTTGTAGGGAAGAATGATAAGTTAAGATGGAATTTGTCCCTCCCTCAAGAGAGATATCTTCTTGGGCCACTCGAAGAGTGAGATTGATGAAATGTGTGGCCATGCTCAAATGAATTGATGTGTTCCATGTCATTTGCTCATATCAATCTACTCAAGATCGAGAAAGCATTGAACAATATAAGTTAACGTGGACCATGACTTATGTTCAATATGATATCATGTGACAAAAGGATTGTGATATGTTCTATGAGGATAAACGAGCTTCATTAAGTTATATCAATTGGGTAATCATGATGGCCTGCTAGTGCCCGCTCATGATTTTTGAGAACAAATGTGTTTGTGGACTCATTACTAACTTGATATAATCCTATGGGGTCACACACAATATAACAAATTTTTAAAAAGGCAAAAAGGTTTAATTTTAGTCTGGCACGACCGTGCCAGATAAAGAGCACGACAGTGCCAAATGGCACGACCGTGTCGATTATAAAGCATGACCGTGCCAATAATAGTCAGGCAGAGAATGCCCGTGCGCACCAATTGGCACGACCGTGTCAGTTTTAGGGCACGACTGTGCCAAAGGTGCCTGGGCCAATTTCTTGCAGTTTAATTGGGTGACGGGATTTAGGTCTTCTAGGTCATTAAGGGTTAATGACTAGGGACTATAAATACATCTTTTCACCAGCCATTAAACTAATGCAACCTGTGAGCGTGCGCCCTTTTCCGCCGTTTCTGTTGTTGGATTGGATTGTAAGGACATGATTGTTGCTCGATTTTGTTATGAGTCGCTGTGAGCGCGCGTCCTTTTGCGTTGTTCGTCGGTTTTCTGGTTAGATTGCAAGGACTTGAATGTTACTCGATTTGTTATGAGTCTCCATCATGTTTAACGGAACACAGACCGTGAGATCTTGGGTTCGGGGGTCATGCTATGGATTGGGAAGGTCAAGGAGCACCCAATCCACCCGATCTAGGATCGGTCTTGCTACGAAATCATCATTATCATAAAATTATGCAAAAAATATACAAGAAGAGCCAAATAAATAATTCCTTATTTATTTGGATTGTCGGATCATGTGCTTCGAGACCATATCCATGAATTGGAGAGGCTCTAGACTGATCCTTTTGATTGAATCACACTACTTCCAAGCAAAGAAGGAGATAAGAAGAGAGAAAACAAAGGAATTACCTAAGCATTTCTTGAAGAATCCTAGGGATGGCCTTGACAAAAGGCCTTGATGATCCAAATAACTTGACTTGATTTGCGTTATGGTCTTCTAAATTTCGTGGGTAGGTTAGAGAGACTGATTATGAAAGCCTTTTTATCAGATTTTGAGTGGTTTAGAGACGATAAATGACCATTAGAGGTTTTTAGAACAAGAACCTCCATATTTATAGGTTTTCTTGACTTAGGGATCAAGCCAAGGGGGGAAATTTGGATGGGAATCAAAGACTCAATTCTCAAGGAGTTGCTTTTGGACTCTTAGATCGTCCTTCCTTTCTTTCCCGGATTGTGGAGTGTTTTCCAAGAAACGAGGTTGAGATCAACAAGGAAACTGCTAAAAAAACCGTCTGTCAAGGGGGATGCCTCGTACGAGACATTAGATGTCTCGTACGAGGCATCTTGTGTTTGAATCACAATTTTGCCCTTCTGCAAAAGTTTTAATGTTCATTTTGGCCCCTAACTAACGAAGTCAGTCAAAAACTTAATGAAACATGTCAAACTTAACGAGTTTCGACCCAAATCAAAGGCGAGACACAGAAGTAGTGCTATTATGAATGAACGTTCAAAATGGGGTGTCTACAGAGCCCCTCGGCGATGATACTTATGAAAGAAGTAACGTCGTCGATAGAAAAACACCATTTAGAACTTTGGGTATGGTCGTGCTGAAAAGCTGCCTACGTATTCCCCGAAATGAAATCAGACCAAACGTAGTTCGACTCCATAAACACACAAAACGTTCACTTGAGGTATTTTGAAAATCATTTTTTAAAACAATACTGCAGTAAGTAAAGCTTAGAGTTTAGAGATTAACCCATACTGAGGAATCAATGTCCTTGACCCAATTCTGAATATACCCTGTTGCTGATGACAAATCGCCTTCAGTCTTGTTGATGCCGGAATGACCATAGAGGTGCTTATTTTTATGCCTCGGTGACCATAGGGTGCTTTAGTGCCGGAATGACCATAGAGGTGCTTACTTTTATGCCTCAGTGACTATAGAGTGCTTTGATATGAATCCTATGTTATTAGCTTTTCCTTGATAACAATTATGGGATTCCAGATTTGGAGACGCCAATTTCTCGTACCTTTCTTCTCCTTCCAACGAGACTGCCTTTCCGCTGAATATGTGAATCCTATGTTATTAGCTTTTGCCTTGATAACAATTATGGGATTTCAGATTTGGAGACGCCAATTTCTCGGACCTTTCTTCTCCTTCCAACGAGACTGTCTTTCCATTAAAAAATGTGAATCCTATGCCATTAGCCTTCATCTTGATGACAAGTATGGGACTCGGGGTTTGGATACGCCAAATTCTCGGACCTTTCTTCTCCTTCCAACGAGACTGCCTTTCCATTGAAAAATGAGTCTTATGCCATTAGCCTTCGCCTTGATGAAAATTATGGGACTCGGGTGGTGTGAATCCTGTGTTATTAACTTTCGTCTCGATAACAGTTGCGGGATTCGAGTTTGTTGACGTAGATTTTTGTTGCTCACCCATGATCTTGGATGCGTGGTGAGAATAGATTCGTACTGAGAAACAACTTCACTTGTTCCAATTCTGAAAATATTCTTTTGTTGACGACTTAATGTTCCATCTTGAACCGGGTTCAGATTTAACCTCTTAGTCAAAGCAAGGCTTTTTATGACATTTCTGTTAAAAGCAGGGCTTTTCTGGAATTTCCCAAGAAAACAGAGTTTTTTGGGGTTTTCTGAGGGATACCTCATATGAGGTATGGATGTCTCGTACGAGGCATCCTTGTTTTTGCGCAGACCAGACGCGTAACAGGTGCTGAATTGTGATTCAAAATCACTTATCCCATTTTGTTTTCAAGAGTTCTCTGAACCTAGGCGGTTTTTCTTCCCAAAAATCTCCATTTTTCTCAAGTTCAAGTGATTTCCAACCTCTTCCAATGGCCGGTGCAAATCGATCACACAAGGAGCACCTTTTTGGCAGGCATATGAGGGGCAAGGTGTGGAGGACGGATGAGCTATGCCCGTTCCCCGAGGAGCATATTTCTCACACCATTCGGAAAAGGAGGGTAAGTATCTCTTCCTTTTGTTGAGTTTTCATGCCAATTTTTTTATTGCATGCCTCAATTTGGTGCTTTCGCAGTTGATTTTGTTGACTTTTGTCAATTCTTCACCTAGAATTGTTGTTGCTAGGATTTATCATGCATGGCTGATCTTTTGATGGAATTTCATCCTTGTTGATGTTGATAATCAATGTAGTATAGTAGTACATGATTTTGACTGTTGTTCTTGGCAATTCTGCAATTTTGAGTAAAATGCTTAAATGAAGATTTTACCGATTTTCTGACATTCGCCTCTTTTGTCTTTATTCTTTGCAGCCATACAAAGTTGTTAACAACTGCAGGGGGAGCGTGAGAGCGGTTTTTGAGAAGTGGGGGACTCTCAATGGTGAGGTGAAGGAGGAGATTGAGAACATGGGGCTCAAATCCTTCTTTGATGGTTTGGTGGGCGAGCGGAGGAATACCCACGTGCTCCAGGTTATTCGGGAGCGTTGGTGGGATAATACCCACACGATGCATATGAGGTGGGGTGAGGTCACTATGACTCCCACTGATTCTCATGCCATTACTGGGCTTCCAATCGCTGGTGACCCGATCGAGGTGGATACAGACTTCTCTCCCGGTGACGATGATATGAGGCGTCTCTTGGGCTTCACTGTGCGTACCCTGGGCAAGGGTGTCCTTCTCAAGGCTCTGAGGGATATGGTGGATGCTTACATCACCACCAATGAGGGTCAGATGAGGTTTGTTAATGCCCGTGCCATAGCTATGCAGGGCTTCTTGTGGTGGGCATTCTCTGAGACGTTGTTTACCAACCATGCATCGACTGCCTTGTGTACTTTGCTAAGCTGCTTGAGGGACATGCAGCATGTTACTGATGCCAGTTGGGGCTTAGCTGGTTTGGCCCACTGTTACATGGCTATGGATGAGAGTTCGCGTGATCGGGCGAACGCCGGTATGGGTGGCTACAGCCATGCTTGGGAGGTACAATACTTGCTCTTCCATGTTTCTCCCATTTGCAGGCTTGGGGTTACGCCATGTTCGGTCTCTACAGCTTTGACCTCTGGGACAACACCATCATGTTTTCGGATACGTTGAGGTGCGTAGGGGAAACAGAGATACCCGTGATAAGCAGGCTGAGGGGGTAGATTTGTCAGTAGAGCATATGCGGTGATACCTTGATGAGTGGGTAGTCGTCCCTGAGGTTGATACTGCTCTCTTCCCTTAGAGGAGTTTGGGGATCGACCATGCTTACTGGCAGGTGGGCCTGAGATAGCTGATGATTGGCCTTGGTGGGGGATGCTTTTACTTAGGAGAGCGGGTCTATCGCCAGCAGAATGGTGGTAGGCTGGACCTTATCATCCCGTTGGATCCATCGGCTTATATGCTTAACTCCTATGCCATTGGGGATGAGGAGGGAGAGGACATTGTGATAGGTCAGGTCGCCTTCGACCTTATGCATCTCGAGGCGGATTATCAGGATTTTCTAACTCGCCTTATGCCTTGACTGATCATGGAGGGTGACCAGAATCAAGCTCAGGGGGTTGTTCATGTCCCTTTCCGTCCGCAGCTCGGACAGTCATCGTTTTCCTACAGCATGGCTGAGGGTGTGGAGAGCATCGAGGATCTTCCCGCTGAGTAGATATGCCGGAGGGACTCATACCTCTTGCTGATGCGACCATGGTATGGCTTATGACTTTCTTTTACTCCCTCCGTCCCGGAGTAAGAGTCCTACCCCTCAGTTGCACACTTATTAATAAATATTGGAAGTGATGTTAATGTTGTGAGAGTAAAAGTAAAGTAGGAGAGAGAATGAGTAGGAGAGAATAGTGAATTGATTGGTGTTGTGAGTATAAAAGTAAAATAAGAGAGAGAATGATTGGGGTGAATAGTAAAGATTCTTTGACATTTTAGGAATATGACTCTTACTCTGGGACGTACCAAAATGGAAAGTAGGACTCTTACTCTGGGACAGAGGGAGTGTCATTTTTCGCCACTTTACCGCTTAATATCTCTGCTTATCATTTGATTGAGGATTTTGACGTTTGATTGAGGATTTTGACATTTCTCCTTGTTTCTTCTTAACAGGTGCCCATTGCAGAATATAGAGAGGTCGCAGGATGGCTTGTCCTGTTTATGGCCTATGCCAAGAGAGTGAAGAGCGACATGGTGGGGCTCTTAGGCCGGTTGGCTCACCAGACAGTGGAGTAGGTTTCTTGCGGGAAGAGACCTCGGACTGATGAGTGATGACGCGGCAGTGGCGACGTCCCTTCATTTACATATGATACAGTTAAACTTTTGGGTATGTGTTGGTGAACATATACTGGACATAACCCCCCTATGAGATTTATGTCATGGTCATATGTCATAATTAATTTTCATATAGTTAATATCATTTATATCCTTTGACATGAGATTATTATAATCTTCCACATGATCAACATTCTAACGTTAGCCTTAACTGGGTTGCCATAAGGAATATGATTGGTATAATCGGAGTCATGCAGGAAAGAGTAATAAGTCAAGATTGGATTTGTCCCTCTTCGTGAGAGATGTCAAGCTTTGGCCACTCGATGAATAGTGTTGATAAAAGTGTATGGCCATACCCAAATGAATTAATAAGAACAATGTCATTTGAATCAATCAACATATTCAGGATCGAGAAAATTATTGAACAAATGTAAGTTGACCATTGACCATGGCTTACGTTCAATGATATCGCGGATAAATGGATTGTGATATATAAAATATGATAGATTCACGAACTTTGATAAGTTATATTAATTGGGTAGTCATGATGGCTTGCTAGAGTCCGCTCATGATTTATAAGGTTAATTGGTTTTAATATTATTGCCAACTTAATATAATCCTATCGGGTCACACACTAAAATTAGAATTTTGGAAAGTCTTAAAATCACATTTTAAGAAAATTCAAAAACATGTTCCAGCGTCAGAGGTCCGAGCAGACCAAGTAAAGGACCCGGTCGGACCACTAGGCGAGATTCTGGTGGACCATGGTCCATACCCGGTCGGACCTAGTTGGTGCCCCGGGCGGACCTTCTGTTTCCTGATTTTTCCAGACTTTTGACCTCCGGATTTTGACTGTGTTTCCTAAACTATTTGGGACTTTTAGGTTTAAATACCCCTCTCATAATCCCTGGTCAAATATGATTATTGTAATCAATATTGAGAGCCTCCAAGAGAGAAAAACTAGTCTTATTCTTCCTTAAGAACAAGAACCCTAGTTTTCATAAAGCCTTCATAATAGAAATTGGTTCTATTGGATCTATCAAATCCGGATCTAGAAATTTGTTCTAGATATTCGTTCACGTGTGGATACACATAGAGGGCGTTGATCTCAACTCCTTCAAGTTCGTGATCTTGTGATTGGAAGTGTGTTCCTGCGATCGTGTTTTAAAGGCGCGGAGAACAAGAAGATCCACTGAAGAAATTTTAAAGCATCTCTACGGTTAGTAATCTAAATTTATCTTTGTGTTAATTTAATCATCTTGAACGAATCTAGGCTTTTGGGTTTTTACGTTGCGCATGATTGTTCAAAACCCAACAAAAGATTCATATATATTCTTGTAGTTCTTATTCAAACATTTAATTTAGGAAGTATAAAGAGATCACCGAATAAAATTTGGTAAAAAAATATTTAGGGACAATATCTATATAAAAATATTAATTGTAAACATTTTATGCCCAAAAAAAGTTACTACTTCATGTTTTGGAGCAGAAAATGGTAGAGCTAGGTGGGTTTGTTTTAGGGGTGAGTTCGGCTCGGTTTTTTGGCAAAACCGCTACTGAGCCGAATTGGTCGGTTTCTGATTAACAAAAACCGTCACCTTCGGTTTATGATTGGTATCCGTAGGGTCGGTTTTTTGGGATCGGTATCGATAGGTGTCGGTTTCTTGCTGATTAATGCTATTGGGCTTAATTGTGCTTGTTTGGGCTGAATAGGCAGCAATGATCAGCAGGCCCGAAAATAAAAAGGTCCAAAAAATAGTCCAAAAACAGTCCCACAATGGAAATAACTAGACCAAATCTTTTTCAATTGAAAATTAAGAAAAAATTATGCAGGCATTCTTTAGACCAAAAACACCAATGGAAAGGGGAAAGTTTTTTGCTGTGTAAGAAATTAATTTTGAATGAGAGATTCATGGAAAGGGGAATTACAAAAACTGAAGAAAGAGTGAACGGAAGCTTACCGGAAATGTTGGAGGTCCAAGATTGAGCCTTGAGGCGCTGCAATCAAACCCTAAATTGAACAAATCGAGTTAGGCTTTCCACACAAAACATCTTGTCGGCAAAGGAGAGGGAGAAGGTCAGTTTGGTGATGGGTGATGGCTTGGAGGCTTGAACTTGAAGAATCGATGGCGAATTCAAGGGTTGTAGTCGGGGTTGAGAGAGAGAGAGAGATGGAGCGGCGCTTAGATTCTGAGTGAGAACATGATGAATATGAGAGTAATTTAGAATGTATATATATTGATAACAAAACGACGTAGTATTGCTATTCGGTTTGGTACGGTAGCTACATCGGTTTATTTACGTTCCACCCGAAACGAACTTGATTGATCGGTTTATTTATAAAAATAAACCGTGGCCTATAGACAACAGCCGGGATCGGTTTATGTCGGCTCGGTTTTTTCGGTTTTTTCGGTTCGGATCGGTTTTCGTTTTTCCTGCACACCCCTAGTTTGTTTTATAAATGGTAGAGCTAGGAGGCTTTTTTCAATACTAGAGCAGATACTTGTTTTGGAACTTGTAAAAACTCACCTGATACTTATTGAATCTGTAAGAGGAATGTTTCAATACTACTGCATTTTTTAACACAAGTACAGATAAATATTAACACTACAACCAGCAATCCTTAACAGTACCACTAAGTGCTTGTTTGAATGTTTATAAGTGTCGGTTTGAATGTTTAAAAGTGTTATATTAGAACATACTCTTTATAATAGAACATGCATATGATAATATTAGAGGAGGCAATTACGAAAACCCCGTTTTTCTAACTCTTAGTGTAGGCCGGTCTAAATAAGCGTATATGTAAAAACATGTTCTACACTAGCTCTAGTGAAGAACGCGTTACATAAGAATGACTCTTTTTTATAACGTTATTACGAAGAAACTTTGAGCAATAACTTTTTATTAAACTAGGGGAAAACCCGTGCTACGCACAGAAAGTTGTTTACAATTATCTTTTTATGTTAAATAGTCAAGCAAAATTTATCATAATAAGTAAAATTTTACTATAATCAAGAAAATAATTGAAGTTTTAAGTATCATAAAAGTACAATCAAAAGAAAAGGCATGTAAAATTATTTCAATTGGATAAATCGAGTGGATAAATTAAAGAGAAATTTAATTTCTAACTTTTGATTTAAAACTAAGATGATAGTTTTTTGTGACTTTCATTTGTTTACCGGATTAATTATAAGTTGGCTCAACATAATTCTTTAATGACTTAGTTAAACCAATTAATTTGTTTAAAGACTTTTTGTATGTTTCAAAAAATAAATCAAATATTTAGTTTTGTGACTTAACATTTCAAAGTAAGTATTGTATTAAATTTTTATGACTTTTCATTTCTTATAACGGAGATGTTAAGTCATTTTATCATGATTATTATTAATGTATTAAGTTAAATTGAGAATTTTCATATTTGAGTAACCATTGCACTTAAATGAAAGCATATAATTATTTTCTTCACAAATGAATGTAGATAGAAATTTCATATTGAACAAATTTGTAATATTAATTAATACTACTTTTCCACCCGTGCTACGCACGACCAAATATTTTCTCGTAAAAAATTAAGTATATTTTATAATATAAAGATTCATATCTTAATTCTTGTGCCCATATTTTTTTTGAAGTTTAAGATGGGATGGAGGGAGTATATGTGTATATACATATATATATATATATATATGTGTGTGTGTGTGTGTGTGTATATATATATATATATATATATATATATATATATATATATATATATATATATAAAGTAAAAATCAGTTGTTATTATAAAATTTGAGAACCAACTATCCTTGATATCTCATCAGGAGCATAATGAACAGAACAATTAGTATAAACATATTATTTTCCTTTCCAAGTAAAACGAAACAATTTTCTCCCACATTATTTTACAAATTACCTTCACATAAAAAGCATCATGAAATTCCCTGTAATTTTCTCAATCAACTGTAGACACTTTTTGTCCCAAAGAAGTAGGGAAGCCATACCACCAGGATCTGCAACCCGTACCTGTACATTATATTTGAATGACATACGTTTTAAATAAGAGAAGGAAGCTGAAAACAGGTATAAATCAAAATAAATTGCAGCTTTATATTTCCAAAAGGATCCGGGTAGTCACACTCGGCAGAATGAAAGGTGCAGTCAACTGGGGTCATCTTCTGGACAGTTTTTGCATGATACATAGAACCATTTAAGCATGAGTTCAATAGGAATCACCATACAATAGACCAAGAAGTAGCCAATCTGGAAATAGAGTAAGCGCATCACTCAAGACATGAATGTCTATGCTATCTTTGTTATCCTAAAATAGCTGATCTTCATACATCTTGGAGTTTCATAAGGAGAGTCAGAGTAAGAATCTTGTCCCTAGACATCTCAAGCTCTTGCTTAATGCTCATACTATGAGCAGAATTATGGAATAAAATCACAACATTCGCCTCAAGGACCAACCTGGGAAAAGAAGAAGAGAAAATAGATAATCAATCAAGTGAACTGAATGAAATGGTGTTGAAGAGGGAAAATATTTAAATTGTTTCTTCTACCAGGTACATAACCTCAACGAAAATCTTCTATTCCCCTCATATAACCACTGAAAATAACCACAAATGCAATATCGTTTATTATTTGGAGCATCATTTAGGCAAAGGAACACATACTTCAGCATGGTAGATGCACTCAAGATTCTAGACGTTTTTTAAATCGTCTCCAACATGAAGCTGAGTACCACCTTGCCGATCTCACATTCAAAGCAGACATTTTATCTTTTTTAATTTCAAAAAAAAATATAAAAAAAAATCTAACGAAAATGTTTCACTTGCCAAAAACAAACCAACTCATCTCTAATTCCAGGCCATGCTCCCATTTGGTTCGTCGTAATTAACTTTTCAAAAAAGACATTTGAGTTCAGTCAAGGCCTTTCGTTTTTCATGATCGCACCACTGCACCCAAGTCAGTCCACTCTATAAACCCTCCCAAATGCACAACGAAACCCAACATTAACGCCACAGGTAATGAATTGCTAAAACATAGTTACGGTAAGCACCACAGTACTGCTTATGAAACTAAAGTTTCTATACAATCTGCATATATATTGGGCCCTTATATATAAAAATATACACAAAAATATTTATAATGGTTTTATATAACTGCTAATAAATTGGGGAATAAACTAAAATCAATTAGAATGGGTTGATTTGGGTACCTGAGATAAAATAATTGGACCACCCTGAGATTCATATAACTTTGCACCTTTCATCATATTCACAATGTGCACGGTAAACGTTTGCATTGCATCCTAAATTACATAATAGCAAACACAAGAAAATGACCGTTGTTTAACATGAATATCCAATATTCGATGGAACTGAGAATTCGATATGCAAATAACAATAAGAGGCAGACCTTGAAAGGTGTATTCATAAGTTTTACGGGTGTGTATAACAACACCCTTTTATTTTTCTTTGAATGAAAAAATGAAATAAATATATTGTATTAAAGTACCCAAAATTCCATTCATCACAAGCATAAGGGTCAACCCTGAGATGAACATAAAGTCCAGCTTGATGCACCAGCTTAATGAACTTAACCAAATCATATCTTTCCTCAAAATAGTACTGCAAAACATAAATACAACGAATCAAAAAAAAAATGAAAACTTACTTTGAAAAATGAAAATACTGGAAATAAAATAAAAAAATAAAAATTACTTGGCCAGGTTGGGGTTCATGGCCATTGCAGAAAATATAGGTCTGAATCACATCCAAACCTCCTTCTTTTGCCTTCTGAATAAGATCCGACCACATCTGCATTATCCCCCCCCCCCCAATAATGGCAACAACAACAACCAACAGAAAGAAGAAGAAAAATCAAATTCAAAATCAAATTTTAACCCCAACCAAAACCTAACAAAAACCCACAAAATTCAATAAAGCTAATTTTAAAAAATGGAGAAATAATGAAAAAATGTACATCCAGTGTGCTTCGAGGGTAGTGAATGGATCCGGAAAGGAAAATTCGGCGTTGGCCATTAAGAAGAATAGCTTTGTGGTCATAAGAAACGAAGGCAATAATACAAAAAACCCATGAACCCATTAACAAAATCAACCCCGCCATCGACATTGTAGCAGCCATCAATGACCTTCCTCTCCGAGCTCTGTTTGGCTTCACAAAACAAAATTACCTCTCTTTTTTCCCACTTATTTTTTCCCTCCGTTGTCCCCCAAATTCCACTTCACTTTATACTACTATTAAAGGGAAAAAAAATACCCAGTGCAAAGAAGAAAACATCTGTACTTCTTTCACTTGCTTCTGTGAGTTGAATCAATTATGCAGGGGTAATGAGCAGTGGAAAATTGACTTAATTTGTTCGGTTTATTCTGGACATGGGCTTTCTACAAATCTGTGATGGTCCAATTTGAAAGGAAAAAAATCTCCAAACTTTAAACATGGAGGTGTCATTAAACTGCTAATGTAAAACATATTGGGGGTCTCAAGTAAAAAGGTTGTAGAATTAAATTTCAAAACCAATTTAGGAAATTGAGGATTTCTCGGCGTTATCAAGAACACACATACGGAGAGAATAGAGGGGAAGAAGTGAATAAAGTACCTGGGGAAGGGGGGAAATCGTCGTCTCCTTTCAATCTTATGTTGTACGCTTACAATTCCCAAGCCTCGATTCCGACGCGTACGATGACATCGCACCGGACAACCAACTTAAAAAATCCCCTCATCGTCTTCGATCAACACAATTTCCGGTGAAATTACTGGCAAAGGTAAGGCAGCCACGCATGGAACCTTGAAATATCTCCGCGTGAGGGTTTGTTTGTGGAGGTGGGTTGCAATCCAGTTTCTTTCTATTTGAATTTCAAATTTTGAAACGGTGGTAATGGCAGTGGCGGTGGAGGTGGTGGTGAGGGAGAAAGTGGAAATTTTTTGTTTGTGTGTGGTGTTTGACAGATTTGGGGGAGAAAGAGAGAGAGAGAGAGAGAGTCAGAGAGAGACGGAGAAAGAGAAGAGACGGAGGAGGTGGTGGTAGTGGCAGTAGTGGTGGTGGTGGCGGTGGAGGCGAGGGAGAAAGGAAAATTTTTTGCTTGTGCGCTTTGACAGTTTCGGGGGTGGGAGAGAGAGAAAGTGTGGCGGAGAAAGGCAGGGGCAGATAGGAGTGGTGGCGCAGGTGGTGGCTGGTGGCTGACGCTGGCGGTGGCGCAGATGGTGGCAGGCGGTGACTGTGAGGGAGAATGGGAGAAAGTGTGTGTGTGGTTTGAAAGATTTGAGAAGATTGAGAGAGGGAGGGTGCTCCTCCGTTTTTCTAGAGAGAGAAAGGTTGAGAGAACAAATGAGGAGGGAGGAGAAGAAATTAGGGTTAAGAAATGAACCCATGTGGAGAATTACCCAGTATACCCCTAGAAAGCTTGTTAAAATTACGAAGATACCCCTGCTTTGGGCGGGAGGATTCCCAACCCACTCACTTTAATATATAGATAGATAACTCATAATAATTGATGTAATAATTTCAAATTAATGTAGACTCTTCACCTATCTTACATCTTATATACATACTAACATACTACTCTAATGGTAGAATGTGATTATCTATTACAATAATAGAATATTATTGACTAAGAGGCACATTATTCTAATATAGTAACTAATATAGTATGCTAATACTATTAGCTATTTGAAGAAATATGAAATGTCTCACGAAATTCGTAGGACCCATGATGACGTGGCTTCATGAAACGTAAGATTTTATAAAACTTGTCCAAGTGAAGTAACTAATACTAATAATAAAAATAATATTAATTAATTATAATAGTTTTAATATTATAACTATTACTATTATTAGTTTTTATATAAATTACTATTATTAGTATTAGTTACTCCACTATATATAGTAACTATTACTTTTAACTTATTATTTACGACAAATAAAGTAACTATTATGATTAGCTAATATTATTAATAATAATAAATAATAATTTATATAGTAAATATAATTATCTTATATAGTTAGCTAT
The DNA here is from genome assembly GCA_026119855.1 of Campanula takesimana. Lineage (NCBI taxonomy): Eukaryota > Viridiplantae > Streptophyta > Magnoliopsida > Asterales > Campanulaceae > Campanula > Campanula takesimana. The sequence continues at coordinate 68,061 of JAOWBW010001283.1, read as the reverse complement.
TACAATTAACAAATTCTATTAATAGTAATAGTTATCATATATAACTATTACACTTAAATAATACTATTAATAGTAATAGTTATCATTTATAGTTAACTATTACAATTAACTTATACTATCAATAGTAATAGTTAATCTATATAATATTTATTATAATTAATTAATAGTGTTCATAGTAATAGTTAACTTATATTATAACTATTATAGTTAAGTAATAATAATATTAGTAATTACCTTATATAGTAACTGTTATGATTATATAATATTGTCAATAGTAATAATTCACATATATAGTAATTATTATAATTATTTAATACTATTGATAATATTAGTTAATCATAAATCATAATAGTTGCATATATTTAACTATAATAGGTAATTATATTAATTAACTATAAATATTTAAGTATAATTATTAACTATAATAGTTGATAATTAATAAGTAGATATAATAGTTAACTATAATATTTAATTATTAATAGCTAAATACAAATGTTAACTATAATAGTTAACTAATATAGTAACTATAATAGTTAACTATTATAGTATCTATTACTATTATAAGTAGTAGTTAACTAATAGTTAACTATTAATAGTAACTATTACTATTATAAGTAATAGTTAACTATAATAGTAACTATTACTATTTTAAGTATTGATTATTATAATAGTTAACTATAATAGTTACCCTATATAGTAACTAATATTATTAGCTAATAGGAAAAAAATTGAAAAGTCACTTATTAATTAGTAAGGTGATGAGGTGGCTTCACCAAAAGCTAGATTTAGCCAACACTTGTCCACGTGGGGACTCCGTAGTTCTTTGCGTTGATTTTTAATATATATAGATTTAATTATCCTAATTATAGTATAAAACTTCTTATTAATGGTATTTATAATAGCCAAGTTTTATATTTTGATTGGGGAAAATATAGAAATATACCCCTGTACTTAGCTTAAGGATGCAGATATGCCCTTATACAAATTAATTGCCATATTAACCCTTGTACTCAAGAATAATGTCTGAAAATTCGGCCACCGTCATCTTTCCGTCCAAAACTTAACAGAAATGATGACTAGGTGTATGAGTTGGATATTTGAATTGAGGATGTGGAAAAAAATAGCCCAAATGAAATTTGCTGACTAGGAAGAATTGTTGATGTGGAATTTTTAGGGTATCAAATAGAGTTTGTTAAAATAAAGGGGTTAGAATGAAACTATAAAAAACCCTAATACTAATACTCAGTCGCCACTCCATAACAATGAAACATTTTAATTTATCTTCCCTCCTCCCCCACCTCCATTCCCGCCATCCGTCCCCCTCCCTCTCTCCTTCGACCCACCACCACCGGTCAAACCCTTACAATCATCTTCCCCAGCATATCCTCCCCTCTTTTCCGATCTCCCTTTCTTTCTGTTTCTTCCCTATTTGGCCGGTCGATCATTCCCATTCCCGGTGAACTCCATAGATTCCGGTCAAGCTTTTTATAATCCGGCGAACACCATCGCCCTCAACAAGATATGGGCTCGAAAAATCATCTTTGGACGAGCACCATCTCCCTCAACAAGATCTGGGCTTTAAAATCGTCTTCGACTACCATTGAATTCCAACTCCAGTTCATCTTTTCACCGGCTCCCTAAATAAGATCTGGACTTTCTTTTTTTATTTTCTTTTTATTAAACAATATTGGCTTTGATGTGGGATTTGGGATTTGGAATTTTTCAGATTTGTGTTGGCTTGTGATCTATCTTAATTTGTCAATTTATTCAACTTTGTGTTGTAATTTTTGTTAGTAGGGTTGATTTTGGTGGTGGTAGTGGTGGTGACTGATTTTAGTGGTGATGGTGGATGATGGTAGGGGACGGTGGTGTTGGAGATGATGGGAGTAAGGATGATTAAGAAGATTTGAGAAATTTTAACTGACTTGCTAACTGAAGTGGCAAAGAAAATGTTATTTCATCAATTATTTAACGGAAATGTTAACTATTTAACAAATATTAACTTTATGTATCAAAACGACGTAGTTTTGAACCCGTCATACTCAAGAAATTCCACTTGGGCAATTTTTATCCACATAGTCAATTTTACTTGCCAACTAGGATGCCCAGTCAGCAATTCCGTTAGGATTTGGACGGAAAGATGACGGTGTCCAAATATCCACTCATTTTTCTTAAGAACGGGGGCTAATATGACAATTAACTTGTATAAGGGCATATCTGCATCCTTGACCTAAGTACAGGGGCATATTTCTATATTTTCCCATTTTGATTAAGATAAGTATAATAAACAAGAATTGTTATTCAAATTTTTATTTTAATAACGTCAAAATAGGGGGAACAACATTTTAGAACGGAGAAAGTATAGTTTTCATAAACTCGCCTTGAAACGAAACCCGCTTGACAAACGTGTTTTTTTTTGTAGAAGATATATTTATTTAATTCACCACATAAAATCAAGAGATGACACTACACAAAGGTCGGAGTCTCATTCCATACAAGAGAAATATTTAAAACACTAGTAACCTTTGAAAAAGAATATGCCACAATGATTGCCTTTTGCACCAATGTCGTTCCTTATGTATTATAGAAATTCTGGAACTGAATAGTGATGTCTAATCTTGAAATAAATCTCCATTGAACACTCTTACTACAAACAATGACTTGTAACGTGCAAACGTTTCTTAAGTAAAACTTAGAAACTGCCCACAACCTTCATTCAGAAAATCTCTAAACAAACAAACAAAAATTAACGTTGAAAACACAAAATATGAAGGCATTTGGGTTGGCAATAATTGTCCAACCAAATGTATCAAGCATTGCATAAAGGCTCTCCACGCAATGAAGAGAAGACGGGGGGTTCTCGAACAAACTAGATATTGCAACGACCCTCGGCGAAGGAGAGAAAATATAAATCCAAGAACTATTGAATATAAATCTAGGAAATTGAATAATGTTGTAGATGGTAGCTGCGGTGGGTGTTGTTGATGGTAGCATCGTTTAGGGTTTAGTTTTTCAAAAGGGAATGAAAATGGAAGAAAGGATAAAAGAAGAGAAAAGAGATCACGGTGCGGATGGAGAGATTCATGGTTGGTGTGTATAAACGAACATGTCCAAACCCGAAATGCTCCGTCCCATGTCCAACCCGAAATGATCTGTCCTGAATGGGAAGTCGAGCTTGAAATTACCATAAACTCATCCCGTTTAACGCAAACCTGCTTGACAAATAACTTCATTATATAATTTTTTTTATAAATATTGATAATAAATAGAATTCCAAATTTTATGTTTAATAATGTAATATATTTGTCTTTATATTTATACAATATTAATAACTTGTTTTATATACTCTCTTTGTTCCGATATGATCTTTTCATTTGGTATTTTTCATTGTCCCAAAAAATTCTTTTCATTTCAACAATTTAAGCTTAAATGTGCAAAAACACCACATGATGACTAGTGAAGCAAGTGTTCATCTCCTTAAAAAAAATTGAATGGTCAAATGTGAATATCATTTTGGGACATAAATAGTACTCAGTTAGATAATTAAATTAAAATAAATTATTGTTCAAAAGTCATTTCATACTAACATTAAAAAAAAAAAAAAGTGAGAAAACCATTTTGGTTAGTATTTATAAAAATTCTTTCACGCTGATAACTAAAAATGAAATAGATGGAATATTTCTCAATCAAAGTGTGAACATTTCTATAAACATATCTCAATCAAAGTAAGGTAAAGGTCTCCATAGGCATGCTTATAGTCTTCTCCTACTCATGTTTTATTGGACCATTTATTAGGAATTTCAAGTACGTCATGGAAAATGTTGCGCCCAAGTTCGTTGAGAAGTCTGATCTATTTCCCTAAAAAAAAATAAACAAGTTTTTTACTTGTAAAATTGGCATCTGAATCTTTTGAGTGAGTGAAACATCATTATCAATGGTACCGGGTACACTTTACCTTATCATGTACTATCACGAAATCTCCACCGTCTGATCACTTATGTGTCCACCCAAATCATCCACTCACTTCCCATTAGTCAACATCAAAAGCAATCTCAAGCAATCTTCTTTGTCCGTTGTTACCTAATCAACCATAATCTTTCACTCACAAAAAAAAAAAAAGTGCTACAAAATTTGGTTTACAAAATAATGTGTCTGAATTTTATTGGTGTTTTTAATTAGAGTGTGTCGGGTCCACTATCGATGTAACGAATAAAATATCGTCACCTCATTTTATATCCATCATTTTTTGAACTTCTTTTATGCCCCTAGCATCGTCCTTCACTCTATAATACTTACATACACACACACCCGGCCGTGTAAAATTCATACTTCCCTCTATATCATTGTATCATTAAAGAGTTTTATTTTTTATTTTGTTACGTTTAAAATAAGATTTTTTTTCACAAAATAATATCAAAGATAAATAGCATTTTAGACAACTTTGTCCTTTTAATATTTTTATAATAAAATAACCAACATTCCTAACTTATTTTTTCTCACTTACACTATAAATAGTACTCTTTACTACTCCCTCCGTTCCATTTTAAGAGTAAAAAAAAAGGTGGGTTCAAGAATTAAAAAAAATAGTGATGTGTTGTGAGTGATGATAGTTGGGTATGAGAGAGAAAGTGGGGTAAAGAAGAGTTAGTGGATAATTGTTGTGAGTATAACATGTAGTACCCACTTTCCATTTTAAGATTTTGACTCTTAAAATGAGACGCCTTTTTAGGAAATATTTGACTCTTAAAATGAGATAGAGAGAGTATTTTGAACAGTTATATCATCAACACATTTGCAATGTCTGCTCATTTTTTTGTTTCTTTGATAAACTTGCACAACTTAAATATGATTCTTACTCTAAAACAGAAAGAGTGCTATTAGACTACATACAATGGGGAGTTGAAATTGTTTGAGTTAGTTAAATGGGTGTAGGGAGTTGAAAGGGGGTTGGATTAATTTGTGGGTTGAAATGTTTCAACCGGTTGAGAGAAAAAGAAGGGACCCACGCCTTGGACACGCGGCACACCACAATTGGGCCAAATTCGATGCGTGCGGCTCACCGCCAGACAAGGCGCGTGAGTCGCCGCTTTAACATTTATTTTTATTTTTTTTCTGAGTGGGACACGTGTCTTGCAATGGTTAGTTCTTGAGATTTCTAGATTTATTTTTCATCCCAATTATTTGAGCTCAATTATTTTATAACAAATTTATTTATTTATTTATTTTCACCAAAATTCATAAGTTTTTCCTCTATAAATAGATGCAAGTTTCATTTGAGTTGGACACCGAAAAAAACCCTCTTTTCTCAATATAAGTTTCTCAATTATCCTTCCTTAACTCTTTTTTTTAAAATTTCAACATATTTTTAGTGAAATGGATTCCAATAAAAACCATTTCAACATCCTCAAAATATACCAAATCATTATTTTCCACCAAATTTCATGCCTTCATCTGTGCCAAAAAAATAATTAAGTGTCAAATGTTTTTTTTAATTATAAATAATAATAATTATTATTATTATTTTACTAATCATAAAAATAAAGAATATAAATAAAATAAAAGTAGTGAGGTATAGGATGATGAGTTGGAAGGTAGTTGAATTTAATTAAACCAAACCATTGTAGGGTGTAAAAGTGAAAGAGTAGTTGAATTATTAGGTGGAAGAGAGAGAAGATGATGTGGAGTGTTAAAGTGGTAGTTGAATGGGTTATAGTAGTTGAAACCATTGTAATTTTCATACTAACTAAAAAAACACTAAGAAGATGGGTTAATATTTAGTGGTTAAAAATATAAGATAAAAACTTGTGTGAGGACACTCCAACCAGTCTCATGGGTGAGAGGGGTCATTTTTTTGACCCATTACCCGACCCACACCCCTGCTCCAGGACCCATAGGGGACCCTGCCACGTGGCTGCCCCTCATTGGCCGATTTTTTTTTTTTTTTTTAAATTTTTATTTTTATTTTTGGTTTTTTTCGGTTTGTGAAAAGTAATAGTTACCATCTCTTAAAGTAATAGTTACCATCTCTTAAATTAATAGTGTTTTTCTTATGTTTTCTTCGTTTGCCAAAAGTAATACTTATTATAACTAAAATGTAACAAACGTGTTATTTATATGTAATAGTATTTGTACATAATTGTAATACATATGTATATATATCTATATGTTTTCAAACAATAAGTTACAATGGGGTCAAATTTATCATGATACATGTAAAAGTATTACATTATCTATAGAAATCTGTTACAATTTCGTCAATCAAAGTGTTACATTTACTTGTATAAACTTACTATTACATTCATATACATAAGTTATTACTTTTCAAATGTTATTTTCTTTTAAAAAATAAAATTTAAAATACACATTATATTACATTTTAGCTAAAGCACTATTATATTTCAGCATAGATGATTATTACATTTAGATATTGTTTGGGTTACATGTAATTATATTTAGTATTACATTTGGAAAAATGGGTAAAAACGAGCTTTTATTTTTTTTAAACAAGTATTACGTTTACTTATGAACAATGTTACTTTAAGAGATGGTAACTATTATTTTTTGCTAAACCACTGAAAAGCCGAAAAAAAATATAAAAACTCAAAAAATAAAAAATAAAAAAAAATTCGGCCAATGGTGGGTTGCCACGTGGCGGGTTCGGCCCATGGGTCATGGGGCGACCCGTCTCATGCATGAGACGGATCCCCTTGTTCTCATGGGAGACCATGTCACGACCCGAAAACTAGGCTCTATTTTATTGGTAATAAATAATTACTATTTATTTATTTGCTTATTTATTTATTTAAATTATTATTTATTTAAATATTTATGTGTGCATTTTATGTTTTATAAAATTTATGCCTAGCATTTTAATTGGGTCATTTGGGTTAGTGTAGTATTGTTGGGTCTTAATAATTAGTGGGAGTATTATAGTTGAGCTAGTTAGTGGGGGAAGGGGGCTAAGTGCAACATTTCAAATAATTCATCTTCCTACTCTCCTCCCTCACTTCTCCCTCACCTCACCTCAACTCTCCCAGCAAATCTCTCTCTCTCTCCATTTTTGTGGGTAAGGTTTTCTTTCTCTCTTCTCTCTTCATTTTCTTCATCTTCCTCTCATAATCTCTCATTTCTTAAAACATGAAATGTGTTTAGATCGTCGTTAGGATCGTGAGGAACCCAAAATATTCGAAATCCGTCAACTTTGAGAAAATCCAAGTAAGTTGCTTTTCCCCCATTTTTGCTAAAAATGTTCATCCTATGCTTAGATGATACTATGATTACCATTTATTGCTTCTTTGGTTGATTTTGAGATGATTTACATTTTTATTCATTTTTGTGAAATTTGGTATTTGAATCTTGTGTTGGATATCTAGATGTTGTTATTTAGCCCCATTGCAAGTCTATAAGTTGTTTTGGTTCATAGTTGTGTATAGTGTAAGTCTTGGTTCCAAGTATTTGTGAAATGGTGAAGATTTGAGTTTTGTTTGATTTTGGGTTAAAAATGGAGGAAACCCAGGAATTTTGGCCGGATTTTGCCCCTCCGGGCAAGGGGGCGCGCGCACCCTTTGGGAGGGGGCGTGCGCACCCTTATGCCCTTTGAAGACAATACCTTCTGATCATCATAGGGCGCGCGCACCACATCTTTGGGGGCGTGCGCTCCCTCTTTGTTCAACAACTCAATAAACCTTCTGATGTCCAAGGGCGTGCGCCCCTTTCCACGCGTGCGCGCGCACCCTTCCCTTGGCTCTTTCTCATAAACCTTCTGATCCTCTAGGGCGCGCGCACCCTTTCTTCTAGGGCGTGCGCCCCCTCCTCTGTACAAGACCTGAGCTTCATCCTCTTGTACCCTTCGCAGACAATCTTCGATAGTTCATAACTCTCTCATCCGGACTCCGTTTTAGGTGTATAAATTATCGTTTTAAAGCTCTCCTTGAGCTCTTCGAGATGAGTGAATAGTTTTGGTTGTGTCCTTGAGTTAACTGGATCCTTTGTGGTCAAGTGTGATATGGGAATTTTGTTATCATCGTTGAGATTGTTGGAACACGTTAATTGTGTGTTGTTGGTTCATTTCACTTTCTTGGTGACTTCTTGGTATGATTCCCTACTTTGGAACCCTAAATTGTTTAATTAAGCTAGTATTCATTACTTAGCATTTATTTGGAAGCTCAGCTGGCATATTTGTTGCATCGGGCGATGGGAAAGATTATAATGGCAAAGCCAAGTCCATTATAATGTTGACCATTGTTTTGCCCTTACTATACCCTTTTCCAGATTGGCCTTGGAAGAGATAAGTTAGCTTCCTTCGTGAATGTATCTAGCTACCGAGCATGACTTTGTGGCATGGCTCTTGTCCCTTGTGACACTCTTGGATATTGTTCCGGTACCGGGGGATTTCACTTCAGCTTTCATGCTATTATGAAGATGATGGTTTGTTGATTATTGAAGCTGCGCAGCGATCCTTTATTTGGATGTATCGGTTTGGAAACCTTGGCTAATATCCTTTGTTATGTGTTTATTTCCGCTGCTATCTGATATATGATAATTGCTATGTGCTATGTGATAATTATTATTGTTTATTGCTTATTGCATCATAGCATGTCATGTAGTTGCATTAGTAACTTATTGAGATTTATCTCACCCCCTTTCTTTTATCTTTGTTTTTCCTTAACCCCCCCAGGTGCTAAGGATTAGTCTCGCTGATCACGAGAAAGAGGACGTCGAGTGTGGATACATTCTTTTGGGGAAAGTTGTATATGTTGGTTTACATTATATAAATGTGTAACCTTTTTGGGATAGTTGTACCAAACAATGACGTCATTAAGGATTGTACATTTATCTTTTGTTGGGCATAAACTTGTGGAAGTTTATGATAGTTGTATTTGGTTATTATCAAACTTGGATTTGTAAAACTTTGGATCATCACCTTTTGTTATCAAATGAAATTTTTAACTTCGGTATTTCACAGTTTTGGTTTTAAGTCGACGTCCAGCTCGCGATCTCGGGCCCGCGGGGTTCGGGGTCACGACAGACCACCTCAAAATATAATTGACATATATACTAATTGAAGTAAATAAAAAAATATATTAAATATTAATTATTAGTTATACGAGCATTATAAAAATAAAATTATTCAAAACACTTTCTAAATTGTTATTTGGAGAATAAAGCAAAGTCTAAACTTTACTCCACAATATAGAGGGATTAATAAGGATTATCTCAAAATAAAAGTCAAAAGTTTAAAATGTTGTTAATGATCTAATAAATTTTAATATTTATTTTAAAATAGAGGAATACATTTTTCATTTTATTTTCTCAAACATAAATATTTCTTTGTTCCCATGGTAAATGACATACTATATGATTTGTCAAATTTTATTTTTATAAAATATATTTACTGGGTTGTACAGTACTCCCTCTGTCCCAGACTAAGGTTCTTACTTTCCTTTTTGGTTTGTCCCAGACTAAAGTTCTTAGTTGCTTTATTACTTAAAATGAACAATGGGACCCACTTGTCATTCTCACAACAAAAACTTCCTACCCACTTTATCTCTCCTAATTTCTCTTACCTTTTCATACTCACAACATTTACTTTTTCTTAATGTTCGTGTAAAGTCAAACTAAACTAAGAACCTTAGTCCGGGATGAAAAGAGTATTTCGATCATGATTAGATTGCACTATACTCCCTCCGTCCCATCTTATACTTCAAAAAAAAAAAAAGTGGGCACAAGAATTAAGATGAGAATCTTTATACTCCCTCCGTCCCACCCGAATTAAGTTTTTTTGGTTGGGCACGGGGATTAAGGAAAAAGTGTTAGTGGAGTAGGTGTTGTGAGTATGAAAAGTTAAGTATGAGAGAGAAAGTTGGGTATAGAGTAATGAGTGGAAAGTTGTTGTGAGTGTGAATGTGGGTCCCATTAGATAAAACATTTCTATTTTTGGGTTGTCCTAATTCGAATGGGACACCAAAAATGGAAATTTGTCCAAATTCGAGTGGGACGGAGAGAGTATTATATAATATAGATAGTGGGGTAGAGTGTTGTGAGTATAGAAAGTGGGTAGGAGAGAGAAAGTGGGGTAGAGAATAGTTAGTAGATAGTTGTTGTGTGTATGACATGTAGGTCCCACTAAATAAAAAAAATATAAAAAACTTTCTTTTTTTGGATTTTAAAGTTTAAAATGGGACACAAAAAAGAGAAAATTTTGAAGTTTAAAATGAGACGGAGTAGTTATTATCTTATTTAAAAATGGAATATTTGTTTAAGACATAACAAAACCAATAGTGTGAGTATTATTTGAGGACAAAAGAATATCACTTTCTTATAAATACTCCCTCCGTCCCAGCAGAAGTGAGACTTCTTTCCCTTTTGGTTCGTCCCACCAAACGTGAGACTACCTAAAATGGAAATGTTTCAACCCTACTTATTCTCTCTATTCATTTTTCACCACTCAATTTATTCAACCAACACTACTATTTACTCCTCCCATTCTCTCTCTTCATTTTCCACCACTCATTTTATTCAACTAGCATTACTATTTACCTCACTCATTCTCTCTCTTCATTTTCTACCACACACATACTAAATTTTCTTAAACATTGTGCACACTCCTCTAGTCCTACTTGTGCTGGGACGGAGGGAGTATATTTCTAAAGAGTTGGTTTTGGGGGAAACTAGTTCCTCCATAAGTTATAAAAAGTCCACTTTTTAACCCTTTAACCCTAAGCCTTAAACCCTAAAGGGCCTAAACCCTAAACCTTAAATCCTAAACTTTAATCCCTATAAAAACAAGATTTTTTATAACTTATATTTATACGAAGAAACTAGTTTCTTTTATAATTTTCTCATTTCTAAAACATTTGATAGTAACATAGCATTTATTATTGAGTAGTAGTAGTATTTTGTTTTCTATTATTATTCACAATTCTTTCAATTAAAAGACAAACTATCTTTTGTTGTTAACGTCAACAATGGTTAGTTTTATTGGGAAATAAGTACTCCGTATTAGTACAAGACACTGTGACTGAGCCAATAGTATTTTCAGTACATTGTACTTACATAAGAAAAAGTAAAGAGGGGGAGGGGAGGTCAAAGTCAATTTCTCGTTTTTCACTTGGTAACTAAATTAACCACAAATGGTATGTAAAATTTTCAAGTTCAAAATGGGTCAGTACCAGACCCAGTCACCCGACTTGCCCTTGAATTATTGATTGATTGAAGTTTGAGTTTTATTTTATGAGTAAAATAAAACGATTACTCCCTCCGTCCCAAAACAACTTGCATCATTTTGATCGAAATGGTCAACTTAAGTGTAATTTGACCAAGACTTTATAAACAATTGATGATCTTAATAAAAATAAAATAAATTTTTGTTATTAACTCACCATCAAAAATATTATAGATAACAATTTTTAGATTTTTATTTGAATCATCAAATCTTTTATAAAGTGGAAGTCAAAGTGTTACTAATTTGACCAATTTTGGTCAAACTGTGCAAGTTGTTTTTGGACAGAGTAGTATATGTTAACATAAATACATATTTCTCGTATTTATATTAGACTCATCATTTATCTATTTCAATAAATAATTCTCCTTCCGTCCCAGTCCCAAAATGATCTTCACATTTGACTATTCAAATTTTTTAATGATATGAACACCTGTTTCACTAGCCATGTTGTGTTTATGCACATTTAAGCCCAATTAAGAGAAACATGAAGAACTTTTTGGGATAATGAAAAATGGCAAATGTGAAGATCATTTCGGATGGAGGGAGTAGTTGCACATGCATGAAAAATGGTGAAGAAGTAAGTTTTACATAGTATCTTTGCTATACTATCTCTGTGATAAATGAAGAAACACATAATTTAATTTTGGAATTATATTTAAGAGTAAGTTAAAAATCAATTAAGAAAGCGAACCAAAATTGATCATCTCCACTAATGTAGCAAATGTTTAAAAGAGGAGCAATGTTAGTGTATAAAAAGCTGACATAATTTTAGATGATAATTATTTACGAGTAGGTTTTGGTGGAAACTAGTTCCTCCATAAGTTATAAAAAGTCTTGTTTTAATCCTTAAACCCTAAACTCTAAATCTTAAACCTTAAACCCTAAACCTTAACCCCTATAAAAACATGACTTTTTATAAGGAACTAGTTTCCCCCAAAATTTTCTCATTATAGCCTGAATCATTTAATAATTGCGCTTATAAAATAAATATCCTGCTAATGAATTTCAATTATGATATTGTGAGCTTTTTTACCTTTGTTTTTAAAGTAAAGGGAGAATAATCTTGTACTGACCTATGTACATTCAACTTTAATTATGATCAATAGTGCTAATCATTTCTAATGTCTAACTAATAAAAGGTCAATGGCATAAGAGTGGATTGTATAAGCACGTTCGATTTTGAATTATAGAACTAATCATTCTTCACAAAAAAATAACTAACTTAAGTAAACTAAGCTCCTTTTAATTTTTTTTTATGTAAACTAATCTAAATAACATAAAGAGCTTCTTGTCAACAAATTTAGTTTCCTATGTTTATTAGTTTTAATTCACAGCAACATATTCTCTTGCTTTCTGCATGAAAGTTAAAAGTTTGATCTTCTACTCAATTGTTTTTTAAAAAAAATACATATTCTCTCCATCCCACTTAAATCTATAAAATTAAAAAAAGAGCAATGCTAGGGGCACAAAAAAAAGTCACAAAATCTTGCTCACAAAATGAGGTGGCGATATTTTATTGGTTGCATCGAAAATGGATCCGCCACACTCTAATTAAAAACACCAATAATATCATTACACCTAGGATTTTGTGAGCAAGTTTTTGTGATTTTTTGTGACCCTAGTATTATACTAAAAAAATGAACATAATTGTACTTTGACTAAAACTTAAAAAATTAATTATCTTTAAAAAATAAAAAAAAATTAGTTTTTCAAAAATATAATCAAATTTTCTGCAAATTCTTAATCAAACTGCTATGAAGAATAATTTTTTCTTTGACTTTGTAAACTAAAGTGGGATAGAGGGAATAAATACAATGTAAGATCCTTTTCTACTTTACCAGGAGCAATGACCGTTGGAAGCTCCCAGGGGGAAGGGAAGATCATACCAGAATGAAAAATTCATTTTTTCCGTCTCAAATCAACTGAATTTCCGTGACCCCTAATCCACCCGAGGGTGGTAGCCTTGCTACGCCATACCCTCTCCTCGGTACAACTGGCCTAATGATCTGTATGTGTAACACCCCGAATTTCGGAGTAATATAATATAATATCCTTTAATAAAACCCGTCCCCAAACGCGGGAAAACAACGGTCTTAAACAATAATTCAAACATCAACGGCTAGTATCTCTAACCACTATTCAAAATAAATAACGGAAGCGAATTAATTGTCTTTCAAAACTCCTACGGCTAATTATAACCATCATTTAAATAAATATTCATAAATAATTCTTTCTAACTACTACTAAAAGACTTCCTTCAAATCTTCATCGTCAAAGGTCTTCATTATCACCTTAACAACTCCTCTTTTGTCCATCGAGACCTCCTCCTATTTATATCCTGGAGAACAAATATTATGGAAGGGGTGAGCGAACAATGCTCAGTAAGTTCATACGGGATCTCTCCGGGTTCTAAGGAGAGATGACCGGAAGAACGAAACAATGATAGTATTTTCAAGGATGAGCTTTCATTTAAATATTGAGTTAACCGCTAAGATTCAAACAGTTAACAATAACATTTTTCAAAAGAAGGGTGGCATTTACTTTCAAGTCCGTCAATTCCCAGATATCGTCACCATTTCAGGTGCAATGCCTGATCAGGGCATTTAGGTAAGATTTATCATGATAATCAACTACTTCATTTAAGCAGTACATAAGTCTAGTTCTTTTTCATTTCAAACTAGATTAACCTACTTAGTCCGTCTATACCACATTGAGATATAGCGAAGTAAGCGAATGTCTATACCACATTAAGATATAGCAAAGTAAGCGAATGTCTATACCACATTAAGATATAGCAAGGTTTCAACTTAGTGTTCAAGGTACGAGAACACCATACAATTTCAAAGATATGTTTTGGTACCCATTGATTTAAAACATGTCAAGGGGTAGGAACATTAAAAGGCGTTCACAACTTTTAAGAATTCGAATGTTACCGCCACTAGGTAACTACTCATGAAAGAATATATAGGAATCCTACATTAAAGGATAGAGACATCAAGAACTAAGGATCGTAATCCCTTACCTTGACTTTGCGTTCTTCACTTAGCAAAATCACGTGCACAATCTACAAACATGCAAATGAGGATTTCTTAGGAATATGAATCACTTTAATTCCCCGTCCCCATTATACTTTATTTTACTTTCTTAGCTTCACGAGTTCATCTTCTTAAACTCTTTGCTAGGGTTCGTTCTACCCATTATTGGTATTCCCAAAATACCCCTTTCGGATTACTAAAATACCCTTAGGGTTATATTAATTCAATTCCCAATAATAAGTTTTAGGGTTGCATTAATCCTAATTAAAACACTATTCCCAGCTTATGAAATTACTATTCAAAGACACTATTCACAGCGCGTAAAATCACTGTTCACAGCACGTAGAATCACTATTCACGTTACTGTTCACGCACTAATTTCACCTTGGAAAAACACATACAAACCCCTAATACACACACACACTTCTGCACTAACCTTAGAAAACACACACAACACCTACACACCTACTGCACACAAAACACACACACACTTCTGCACACACAACACACACACAGTACACACACACGTTTCTGCACACACAACACACACAGTACACACACACACGCACACACTGCCGCCACTCACCCACACCGGCGGCAGCCCACACACACACACACACACACACGCACACACACATGCATATAATCTCCTAGTCCTTTCTATTATCAACACCCAATTCATGAACTCAACCTTAATTCATTGTTTTCAAATTAGGGTTCTCCCCCCAACCATGATTTCTACTGTTTAATTCAACAAAGATGAGTAAGGAAGATTAGGGAGACTAGGTTTTACCTTGAGGATCGATCTTACACCTTCTCTCTTTCTCCTTCTCACTTTCCGATCTCCCTCTCTGTCCAAACCTTGCTGCGGCTGCCCTCTCCCTCGATCCCCGTTCCTTTTCTTTGCGGAGGAATTATAATAGTAGGTTTAGGGTTTTAATATATATATATATATATATTATGGTTTCCCATTCTTATTATAAAAAGGTTAACTAACCTTATTGGGTTTTTAATTTATTTGGGCCAACATTAAACCCATTCCATAACTCAATTTATAATAGCCCAACATAAAAAAAAAATACAAAGGGGACGGTTGTTACATTCTTACCTCCTTAAAAGGGTTTGGTCCTCCAAACCGAACTCGTCATTCTGAAAATAAGTCGGGATACGTTTCTCGCATCTCGCTCTCGAGCTCCCATGTAGCTTCTCTTTCTGTATGGTTGCTCCATTGCACTTTTACATAAGGAATCACTCTTTTTCTTAAAATCTGATCCTTGCGGTCGACAACCTTTACGGGCCTTTCATCATAACTTAAATCAGCTCGAACTCTAAGCTTCTTATACTCGATCACATGGCTTGGGTCGGAAATGTACTTCCTTAACATCGATACATGGAACACATTATGCACTCCCGCTAGCACCGGCGGTAAGGCTAATTTATAAGCCACTGCTCCAATTCTTTCCAAAATTTCGAACGGTCCCACGTACCTCGGGCTTAGCTTTCCGCGAATACCGAATCTCATAACTCCTTTAGTTGGTGAGATTTTCAAAAACACCCTATCCCCTATTTGAAATTCTAAATCACGCCTCCTACGATCGGCATAAGATTTCTGTCTACTCTGAGCGGTCAACAACCAATTCCTTATCTGTTGCACTTTGTCCGCCGTCACTTGGACGATTTCAGGTCCAGTCAACTTCCTTTCACCTACTTCGTCCCAACAAGTCGGTGATCTACACTTTCGCCCATACAGTGCCTCGTACGGTGCCATTCCAATACTAGCATGGAAACTGTTATTATATGCGAACTCTACCAATGGCAAATGTTCATCCCAGGTCCCTTGCCAATCTAAAGATGTAGCTCGTAGCATATCCTCCAACGTTTGGATAGTTCTTTCTGACTGTCCATCGGTCTGCGGGTGAAAAGCTGTACTCATTGTCAACTCTGTCCCTAAGGCTTGTTGCAGACTTTTCCAAAATTTTGACGTGAATCGCGCATCTCTATCAGACACTATTGACACCGGTATCCCATGCAACCTTACAATCTCATCAATATACAACTTAGCCATCTTTTCTAGCGAATCTGTCACTTTGATTGCCAGAAAATGGGCCGATTTAGTGAGCCTATCTACTATCACCCAAATTGCGTTATACCCTTTCAACGTCTTCGGTAATCCAACCACTAGATCCATAGCTATGTGTTCCCACTTCCATTCAGGGATAGGTAACGACTGTAATAATCCTGCAGGCCTTTGATGCTCACTTTTTACTTGTTGACACACTAAACATCTTGACACCAATTCTGCCACATCTCCCTTCATATGATTCCACCAATAAGATTCCCTCAGATCTCTATACATTTTTGTGCTTCCCGGATGCACAGAAAACCTCGAACAATGGGCTTCATTTAAAATCTCTCTTTTGATGTCTTCGTTGCTTGGCACCCAAATCCTTGATTGGTACCTCACAATCCCGTCTTCTCCCATACGAAAGTCCTTCCATTTTCCTTCCACTAAGTTTGCACGTACTTTGCTCACTTCTTCATCAGTTACTTACGCTATTTTGATTCTATCCAACAGCGTAGGCTGTACACTCAAATGTGCCATATAGCCTTGAACTCTTACCTTCACGCCTAACATCTCAATACGACTCCACGTACTTACCTCCTTAGGCTTTAACGTCGCTAGGGTTCCATGATTCTTCCTACTTAGCGCATCCGCCACCTTATTGGCTTTCCCAGGATGATATAAGATTTCACAATCATAGTCTTTTAATAATTCGAGCCATCGCCTTTGCCTCATGTTAAGCTCTTTCTGAGTAAAAATGTACTTAAGACTCTTATGATCCGTATAAATTTGGAATGTCGTCCCATATAAGTAATGCCTCCAAATCTTCAATGCAAATACTACCGCGGCTAATTCTAAATCATGAGTCGGGTAGTTCTTTTCATGGACCTTCAATTGTCTCGATGCATAGGCTATAACCTTGTCACTCTGCATTAACACGCAGCCTAATCCCTTAATCGACGCATCGCTATAAATTACAAACCCGTCTGATCCAGAGGGTAATGTAAGAACGGGTGCAGACACCAATCGTCGCTTCAACTCTTGAAAACTCTTCTCACACTCCTCTGACCAAACGTATTTTACTCCTTTTTGAGTCAGTCTTGTCAATGGCACAGATAATTTAGAGAAACCTTCAACGAATCTCCTATAGTAACCAGCCAAACCCAAAAAGCTCCTTATTTCACTAACAGTAGTAGGCCTCTCCCAGTTCACGATAGCCTCTATCTTTGTCGGGTCCACTTCTACCCCCTCCTTAGATATAACATGGCCTAAGAACGCTACTTTTTCCAACCAGAATTCGCACTTCTTGAACTTAGCATACAATTGTTGTTCCCTTAAGATTTGTAACACTAACCTCAAATGCTCCTCGTGCTCCTCCTTAGTCCTTGAGTAGACTAGAATATCATCAATGAATACTATGACACATTTGTCCAGAAGTTCCTGAAATACCCTATTCATCAACTCCATAAACGCGGCAGGCGCATTAGTCAACCCAAAAGGCATCACCAAAAACTCGTAGTGACCATACCTTGTCCTAAAGGCCGTCTTCGCAATGTCTTCCTTTTTCACCCTTAACTGATGATAACCAGATCTCAAATCTATCTTCGAAAAGTAACATGCTCCCCGAAGTTGGTCGAATAAGTCATCAATCCTGGGTAATGGGTACTGATTCCTTACCGTCACGCGGTTCAATTCTCTATAGTCGATACACATTCTCATTGACCCATCCTTCTTCTTCACGAATAACACCGGTGCACCCCATGGCGATACACTTGGTCTAATCAAACCCTTATCCAACAGTTCTTGTAGTTGCTCTTTTAGCTCTTTTAATTCTGCTGGAGCCATTCTGTAAGGTGCCTTTGATATTGGCGCAGTTTCTGGTGCCAAATCGATAGAGAACTCCACTTCCCTCTCTGGTGGTATACCAGGAAATTCCTCTGGAAACACGTCTGCAAATTCTCTAACTACTGACAAAGATTCTATATTAATCTCCCCACTATCGGTTTTTCCCACGTAAGCCAAAAACCCTTCACATCCTTTCCTTAGCAATCTGCGAGCCCTCATCACAGAGATGAAGTCCAATCTGGTTCTAGGCTTCATGCCTTGAAAACGAAACTCTTCACCAGATGGCAACCTAAAGTGAACTTCCTTCTTGAAACAGTCAACATGGGCATGGTATGCAGATAACCAGTCCATCCCTAAGATCACATCAAACTCTCCCATCTCTAATTCGATCAAATCAACCTCTAGTTCCATTTCGCCTATGCTTAACGGGCACTTTCTATATATAGACACAATAGGAATCGATTCTCTAGTAGGTGTATCTATCACTAGAGGTGTCTCTAATTCTTCAGATTTCAATTTCATTTGCTTCGCCACTCGCGTACTAATAACGGAGTGCGTAGCGCCCGTATCAATCAAAGCATATACATTTCGAAGGCAGAGTCGAAGAGTACCTGCTACCAGATCGTTTGAAGCTCTTGCATCTCTAGCCGTCATAGTGAACACACGACCACGGCCTCCACCCTTGTCCTTGTCGCCATCCTTAGCTCCCTGTGCATTGTTGTTCTTCTTTGGTTCTGGGCATTTCCAATACGGGTGTCCCATCTTGTCGCAGTTGTAGCATTTCTTTTCCTTGAACCAGCAGTCTTCGGTTTTGTGCCTTCCCTGGCAGGACTGACACTTCTCGCCCGTCCCCTTATCACGAGAATCATTTTTGTCTCCATCTCGACGGTTATTGAAGCCCTTGTTCTGATACTTATTCCCAGTACCTTCTTTCCCACGATTATCATCACTGGCTTTTCGCTTGTTACCCCCATCTCGGTTCCATCCTCCGGAACTTCCTTTCCATCCAGTCGATTCCTTTTCAATGGCTTTCTTCTTTTCCTCCTTCTTGCTGCGGTAATTATCAGATTCTTTCTCTACCAACCTTGCCCGGTCTACAATGTCACTGTATGTTGGCAGCATTAAAGGTGAAATCCTGAACCTTATGCGGTCACTCAATCCTGCTTCAAACTTACGGGCTTTCTGCCCCTCGTTATCAAAGAAAGTCGGAGCGAATTCCAGCAGCTCTGTGAACTTCGCGCAGTAATCATCTACGGTCAGGCTACCCTGAGTCAGCATCAGGAACTCCGCTACTTTCTCATTGCGGACACTTGCGGGGTAATACTTCTCATAAAACACCGTCTTAAACCTGTTCCACGTGAAGGCCTCATCTCCACGCGCAGCTGATGCTCTCTTTTCGGCTTCCCACCATTTAAGAGCCTTCCCTTTAAACATGAACGTTGCAAACACCACCTGTTGTTCCGTTGTGCAAGTCAACGTCTCAAAAATCTTCTCCATGTCTTTTATCCAATCCTCTGGCTTATCTTTTGGCTCCCCAGAGAATGATTCTGGGTTTCTTTTCTGAAATGACTCAAGAGGATCTCTCTGTGTCACTGGTTGAGGTTGTGGTTGCTGCTGCTGAGTTGCCAATCCTTGCACTACTTGGCCAATTCCAGCCATTGTCTGAGCTAATGTCTGTAGTAAGTTAGTCATGTTGGGATCTTGTCCACCATCGTTTCCGTCATTGCTCCTTCTGTTGTTCCTCGACATCTGAGGATAACAGGATATCTATTAATACTGCGAATACAAAACGTTTTACACGCTCTCGCGCACTTTATACTTTTACTTTCACAACATTCACTGAGGTCGCCTTACTAGGCTTGTTATTTACATAAAGGTCATTCACTTAGACCTATGGCCGTTTACTAAGCCAACACTTTCTTATTATAGTAAATTTTACTACATTTCTTGGGTCTCATTATACCCCTATCTTTATTATTTCTTTCTATAAATCTTGATTTACTTTCATAGGTCATTTCACTAGACCATATTTTCGGTTATATTTGGCCGTCTTCCCCGACCAATCATACATTCATTTCAAAAGATTTCTTTGGTACTTCTTTGCCTTGGCCATTTCATTTGGCCGCTTATGCTTGTTTCAATCATTCTACTCTGACCGAAACTAACTTTCACTTGGCTGTTTCACTAAGCCAATTTCATTCATGATCTTTTCATTTGACCACTATTTCTTGTTTTAGTTAGTTCGTTTGCCACAACTTTAAAACAAAACAATTTACCAGACTATATGCTAAAATAACTTCAATAATTTTATTAAAAGAATTTTGGAATCCAAACAAAACGAGAGTTCTACTAAAAGAATCTAACTGACTAAGCTAGCTATTAATACTAAGAATAAAATAATTCTAAATTTCGTTCCTCAATCACGGCCTACATTCTTCCTAGGCCTTCCCCTAGGCCTTCCACTAGAGACCCTTGGTGCACTCTTTGAACCTCTTGGCCTTCCTCTCGGCCTACGAACCGGTGCTTCTTCCAGTTCTTCCTCATCTTCGATCACAATTGGGGCAGCTTCGTTGCCCTCCACTATGACCTCTATCTCTACCGCTTCTTCCTCTTCTAGTTCCTCTATCTCCTCATTGGCTCCCATTTCCCCCACATTGGGTGCTTCCTCAAGTTCTGGGACTTTGTAGTAATTTCTGTAATATTCTTCCCTTATCGAGGCTTCATACACGTCCTGCTTATTCACAGCCTCTTTTAGCTTCTCCACTTCATCTACCGCTTTATGCCACCTTTCCCTAGTATACATCCATCGCTCAAATGTAGAGTCTGTTTTCTTCTTTTCATGTTTAAGCTGCTTCTTGAGCTTTCTGACAGTCCATGCATGCCTCAGAGCTGCCCTTTCCTTTGGTGTCTTATGCCTAAAATTCTTCATCATTTTGTCCTTAAGCCCGTCCATTTCCTATAATTTGGACACAATCAACGTTAGAATCACATACTTAAAGTCAAATAACCGTCATCTTAAGCATATAAAAGAAGGACATAAAAAGACGTTTTCTATCTTAGGTTCTTTCCCAAAATAGTAAGTTTCCTTATTTGGAAAGTTCCTCAACTTAGAAAGTTTTCTAATTTAGAAAGTTTCCTCAAAAGGTAAGTTTCCCAATTTAGAAAGTTTCCTCAAAAGTACTATCTTCCTTATCAGAGTTCTAAAGCCCAATCTATGTTAAGTACTATTTATCCTCATAGTCTTAACTTCTTTCTATAGTCTCCCATGTAAACCTAAACCGGAACTCTGATTACCAACTGTAACACCCCGAATTTCGGAGTAATATAATATAATATCCTTTAATAAAACCCGTCCCCAAACGCGGGAAAACAACGGTCTTAAACAATAATTCAAACATCAACGGCTAGTATCTCTAACCACTATTCAAAATAAATAACGGAAGCGAATTAATTGTCTTTCAAAACTCCTACGGCTAATTATAACCATCATTAAATAAATATTCATAAATAATTCTTTCTAACTACTACTAAAAGACTTCCTTCAAATCTTCATCGTCAAAGGTCTTCATTATCACCTTAACAACTCCTCTTTTGTCCATCGAGACCTCCTCCTATTTATATCCTGGAGAACAAATATTATGGAAGGGGTGAGCGAACAATGCTCAGTAAGTTCATACGGGATCTCTCCGGGTTCTAAGGAGAGATGACCGGAAGAACGAAACAATGATAGTATTTTCAAGGATGAGCTTTCATTTAAATATTGAGTTAACCGCTAAGATTCAAACAGTTAACAATAACATTTTTCAAAAGAAGGGTGGCATTTACTTTCAAGTCCGTCAATTCCCAGATATCGTCACCATTTCAGGTGCAATGCCTGATCAGGGCATTTAGGTAAGATTTATCATGATAATCAACTACTTCATTTAAGCAGTACATAAGTCTAGTTCTTTTTCATTTCAAACTAGATTAACCTACTTAGTCCGTCTATACCACATTGAGATATAGCGAAGTAAGCGAATGTCTATACCACATTAAGATATAGCAAAGTAAGCGAATGTCTATACCACATTAAGATATATCAAGGTTTCAACTTAGTGTTCAAGGTACGAGAACACCATACAATTTCAAAGATATGTTTTGGTACCCATTGATTTAAAACATGTCAAGGGGTAGGAACATTAAAAGGCGTTCACAACTTTTAAGAATTCGAATGTTACCGCCACTAGGTAACTACTCATGAAAGAATATATAGGAATCCTACATTAAAGGATAGAGACATCAAGAACTAAGGATCGTAATCCCTTACCTTGACTTTGCGTTCTTCACTTAGCAAAATCACGTGCACAATCTACAAACATGCAAATGAGGATTTCTTAGGAATATGAATCACTTTAATTCCCCGTCCCCATTATACTTTATTTTACTTTCTTAGCTTCACGAGTTCATCTTCTTAAACTCTTTGCTAGGGTTCGTTCTACCCATTATTGGTATTCCCAAAATACCCCTTTCGGATTACTAAAATACCCTTAGGGTTATATTAATTCAATTCCCAATAATAAGTTTTAGGGTTGCATTAATCCTAATTAAAACACTATTCCCAGCTTATGAAATTACTATTCAAAGACACTATTCACAGCGCGTAAAATCACTGTTCACAGCACGTAGAATCACTATTCACGTTACTGTTCACGCACTAATTTCACCTTGGAAAAACACATACAAACCCCTAATACACACACACACTTCTGCACTAACCTTAGAAAACACACACAAACACCTACACACCTACTGCACACAAAACACACACACACTTCTGCACACACAACACACACACAGTACACACACACGTTTCTGCACACACAACACACACAGTACACACACACACGCACACACTGCCGCCACTCACCCACACCGGCGGCAGCCCACACACACACACACACACACACGCACACACACATGCATATAATCTCCTAGTCCTTTCTATTATCAACACCCAATTCATGAACTCAACCTTAATTCATTGTTTTCAAATTAGGGTTCTCCCCCCAACCATGATTTCTACTGTTTAATTCAACAAAGATGAGTAAGGAAGATTAGGGAGACTAGGTTTTACCTTGAGGATCGATCTTACACCTTCTCTCTTTCTCCTTCTCACTTTCCGATCTCCCTCTCTGTCCAAACCTTGCTGCGGCTGCCCTCTCCCTCGATCCCCGTTCCTTTTCTTTGCGGAGGAATTATAATAGTAGGTTTAGGGTTTTAATATGTATATATATATATTATGGTTTCCCATTCTTATTATAAAAAGGTTAACTAACCTTATTGGGTTTTTAATTTATTTGGGCCAACATTAAACCCATTCCATAACTCAATTTATAATAGCCCAACATAAAAAAAAAAATACAAAGGGGCCGGTTGTTACAGTATGCCTCTGCTTTCCTTCCTTCTTTAACACAGAGAAAATCAATATAAATAAGTAAAATATATATTTTCTAGAATTAGATAAATCAAATGTAAGAGTGACATTTATTTGGAAAGCAGTATAATTAAATCAAGGACAACTTGCAATTTAGTTACTTGAGTTTGTCACGATATTTCACTTGGTTATCCAATTTGTATTTGTTACAAGTTGGTTAATGAATGTGTCTTTTTGTTACAATCAGGTGTATCTTCGGACAGACCGTTAAAAAATTAATGAAAACTGATGAAAAACATAACAAGCTTTTTTCAAATTTGCAATGATCACCCCTAACATAACGGGACATTTTAAAAATAAGAAATTAACCTAAATATAATGGTATTTTTGGTACTCCCTCTCTCCTATTTCTTCTTTGTTCATCCCTTCCTCACAAACTTTATGAGTGATCATTGCAATTTTGAAAGAAGTTTGTTAAGTTTTTTCAACCACTTTCGTTAGATTTTTAATGGTCCATCTAAAATTAAACTTGATTGCAAAAAATAATACATTCAATAACCAACTAGTAACGAATATAAATTGAATGACTAAACTGCAATTTGGCCTTAAATCAAATGCAGTAAGAAATTTGTCACCCAAACTGGAACGAAACCCGAACCCGGAAGCGCAGATCTGACCGGGTTGAATATGGATCCGAATCTTCAATGAAGGAAGAATTCATCTTGTCAATAATACCTTGGATGGAAAACTGAAATTCCTTTCCTCCATCCACCGGTTTCTTTTTTAACGTACTTTTATTCCAATTTCAGTCTTATTTACTACCCCCCACTCCCCCATCTAATCACCTTTCTTTTTATTTTATTTTCATTTTCATTTTCCATATTTATATTATTTTCCGAATCTCTTTCTCTCTCTACTTTCTCTCCCCCCTCTCTCTCTTACACACACAAACACATTGCCCTAAAATCTTCATCTGTAATTTCCCTACAATCTTCGTAGAAATCACTACAATTTCCCTACAATCTTCAATTTCAGCTCTACAAATCTTCGTAATCTCTTTGTTTATATATTATTATTATATATTATATATATGTGGTGCGTGCATATATCTGGTGGTGTAAATTGCGAGGTTGATCGCCGGCCGGTTAGATAATTCAAGTTTGGGGTTTCTGATCGGTTGGTTGTGATTGTGCTTGTTGTTGCATGTAACTTCTTTGCCGAGACTCTATGATTGTGAAATTGTGGTTTGATTTTGCTAAATGCGTCTTGTATAAATGCTTGTTGGAGGGGATCTAGGGTTTCCACACCTGGTCCTGGTAGTGGTTATACTACTGTTTGTGCCGGTGATTAGTTTTCTGGTTCGTCGGAAATGGCGCCATTCCGCGGCCAGGAAGGAGGAGATCAAGAGGCTTTTGATTTTGGCTTCAGAGGAGACAGCTAGGGCTGAGCTTGAGGCTACCGTTGGATATTCATTTTCCTCCGTCGCCCCAGTCACTGCCCCCTCAGTCGCCTCCGAGGCGGACGTTTCTTCTGTTCCGTCAAAGCCGAGTTACCAGTGTGCTGTTTGCTTTTCCCCTACCACTACCCGGTGCTCCAAGTGTAAAGCTGTTCGTTACTGGTACAGTAATTCTTCATCCTAATAAGTCAAGTTTGTTGATTTTGTGGGCAATTCATGTTTTTATGTATATTTTGTACAATTTAGTCTTTTAATTGGATTGAGCCCTATAGAAATAGGACTAACTGAATCTGAATGTCACTGTTGCAAATGTTAACTGGGATGCAGGTTAATATGAAGGGAACAGAAAATGGCTCATTTAATTCACTGATGATAGGGATGTTTCTTTGGAGAACAGAATTGGAAGACTTATGGCAATATAAAAGATTATAAATTGATTGGTCCTGTAAAAAAACTTTTGTATGTTCTCTGCATTTTTGCCTGGTGAACCCCAAATAGTCTAATTGATCTGTGATATATGATAGAAACTGCTGTTTGGGAGATTTAAAAAGGGCAAATTGCAATTTAGTTACCTGAATTTGTTATCATGTTTCAATTGGTTATCCAATTTGTGTTTGTTACAATTTGGTTACTGAATGTGTCTTATTGTTGCAGTCAAGTGTAATTTTGGATGGACCGTTTAAAAACTAATGAAAATGGATGAAAAACGTAACAAGCTTCTTTCAAAATTGCGATGATCAACCCTACAGTTTAAATTATCCCATGACACCCCCTAGCTCTCAACAAATGTTAAAGAAACTAACATAATTTGACATTAATCTAATTCACACTAATTTTCTTGCTCATCCAAAATACTTCAGGCTAACTTCAACCATTTTTTCAATTAAAATAATGATAGTTTTAAGTTTGAAAAATAAATCTTACAATTAAAATCTAAAGGGGTTTAAAATTAAAACCTTAATTGATAATGTAAAATTAAAACCTTAATGGATAATCATCCCAAGGAAAAAGAAAACAAGGAAAAAACCCAGCACACACCAGCACCAACCACCAGCCCTACCACCAGGGCCATCAATCTCCTTGTGCAACAGTCTCATTACTACCATTAACTTTCATCTCTGCCAGTCTCAACACCACCAATCACCATTAACCTCCATCAATGTTAGTCTGTACACCATTATCATCAGTCTCAACACAACCATAACCTCCAACTCCAAAATTTTCAAAACACAATCAAACACAAATATCACTTAAATCTTCAAAAATCAAAATTAAATGCGCACACACACCCCATGATTAAAAAACCCAGATTTGAAACCCACATAAAACAAGATTTAAACTAACGCTCACAATCATACTCACGCATCAATAAATCAAAAACAAAATCTCATCAGATCTGAAATAAAAAAAAAAAAAAAATCAATTTTGGTTACAAATTCAAAATGACGGTTCACATATGGTAGAAGGAGAAGAGAAAGAATCTGAAAATTTCAAAATCAGAACCTGAACGTCATCGGAGAAGAAGGTAACGATGGTGGTTTCAATAGGGAGAGGGGAACGGAAAAGGAGCAGTGAGTGGGAGATGGGGCTTGGCCGGTGGAAGCTGTGCTTGCATTTCACCAAGGGCGGGGATGGGGATGGGGATGGGGAAGGGGTGACGACACCAGAGGGGAAGGGGTGACGGCACCAGAGGGGAAGGGGAAGGGGATGGGGAGGGCTCATATCTGGAACACTTCAACTCCTTCTTATGATAGTTAGGGTTTAATTAACACTTCAACTCCTTCTTATTCATTGAAAATAAATTCAAATATTTAAATTTTATATGTTTTCATTTTATCCCCTAAACTTTTAAGTTTCCTATTTATGATTTTTTGTAAAATGTTAAAAAAGTTTAAGGGTGAAATAGGTACTTAACATGATAGAATTTTTATCTTAAAGTTCTACCTCCTAACATTCGTTAAGAGCTAGGGGACGTAGTGGGATAATTCAAACTATAAGGGTGATCACTGAAATCTTGAAAAAAGTTTGTTATGTTTTTCATCCATTTTCGTTAATTTTTTAACGGTTCGGTCAAAATTACACCTAATTGCAACAAAAAGACACATTCAATAACCAAATTGTAACAAACACAAATTAGATAACCAATTGAAACATGATGACAAACTCATGTAACTAAATTGCAATTTGCCCATTTAAAAATTACTGTTGGGGGAAGCATTTGGTTAGTTTCCCATTCTGGTACTCCCTCCGTCCCATAATGATCTTCACATTTGACTATTCAAACTTTTTAAGGATCGGAACACTTGCTTCACTAGCTATGTTGTGTTTATGAACATTTAAGCCTAAATCTATCTATTTATCTATCTATCTATCTATCTATCTATATAATATAGGAGAGTTTTTATATCATTCCACAATGCGCCACTTGGAATTATGACGTGGAATTCCATGTGGCATTCTCTAATAAGCTTATGCTACACAATGATTCAAAATAATTCAAAAGTTATATTCCTTGAATTTAGTATCAAATTTTATAATTTCCTAAAATGTAGCATCTAAAGTTTTCTAAAAATACTTGAATCTCTTAATTCATACTCCGTAATTGATTAAATTTCTTAATAATATATTTGAAAAGGTCAAAATGTCAAATATTATATAAATTATTAATTTCTTGATAAATATGTCCAAAATGTTAAAATTATGAAGAAAAATCGATTAATAAATGATAAATCTAATTTTCTGGCCACTTAATAGGATCAACACACAAGAAATTATGATAAATTTTGAGGCACAATAAAGTTGACAAAATTAACAAGGGTAATTTGAGCGATAATTTTAAATTAATTTTCAATTTTCGTCTAAAAAAATAAATGTAGTATTTTTAAATTACAAAATAATTTTAATGCAGTTTAATTTCTTAATAATATATTTGAAAAGGTCAAAATGTCAAATATTATATAAATTATTAATTTCTTTTCTTGATAAATATGTCCAAAATGTTAAAATTATGAAGAAAAAACCGATTAATAAATGATAAATCTAATTTTCTGGCCACTTAATAGGATCAACACGCAAGAAATTATGATAAATTTTGAGGCACAATAAAGTTGACAAAATTAACAAGGGTAATTTGAGCGATAATTTTAAATTAATTTTCAATTTTCGTCTAAAAAAAATAAATGTAGTATTTTTAAATTACAAAATAATTTTAATGCAGTTTTAATTGCACTTTTATATGCATATTCATTTATAACTTCAATTAATTAACTAACTTTTTTATGCTCCGTCGAGTATCGACGGGCTACTTACTAGTTGTAGAAATGAGAAGAACTTTTTGGGAAAATGAAAAATGGCAAATGAGAAGATCATTTTGGGACGGAGGGAGTATAAGATATTGTGTGCCCGTGATATTTGTCACACAAAATGAATTAATAGACCGGTGCCATGATGAGTTTAATGACACGGAGAGGAATGCTACTTTAGTTGCAAATTAGCTTTCTTTTCTCTACTGGATTATCCTGAAGGGGCTCTATGTAGGTTATTTACCCATTAATGCATAAAGGAGTGCATAATGTTCTTGCCAAGCGTGCGACAGCCATGCACGTCTGTTGGCTTGTGACGTGTAATAATCATGACCATTATAGCATTATCAGGACACGAGGAAACTCTTATGGACATGAAACACTCTTTTATTGAACCGTGTCTATATGGTTGCTTAATAGCATCATATCTAAGGTTAGATTTACTTGTCTTCCATCTTTTTGATAATTCATGGAAAGGGTGCCAGTTATATTTTTCCTAGCATAGGTTCTTAGTTAAGACGAAGGGAGATGATCGGTATATCTCCTCTTGGAGGTTTGGTGAGCTGATACTGGAACTGCGAGCAGGGAGGTTGCCTCTCTAATCTTGGCGAGAAACCCTTCTGGCTTAGATCAAATGATATTTCCCATATTCATTAATTTATGAAATTTAGATATGGCTTTTGGTCATCCATTATCCCGTTCAAGGAGATGGCAGCCGTTGCTCGTAAAGTAGACTAGGGAAACTTTGACTTCAGTTCAAAGTAATTTAAGAGCCAAATGGGAGTGCCTAAATATGTAAATAAATGTTAGAGCATTAATTTCAACTAGGAGTGCAAAAATAAGTAAGTAAATGTTGGAGCGATCAATTTTACTTGCTCTGTCAATAGGCTGGGACCTTTCTACTGATCATTAGATGATTATAAATTCGATGAAAATATTTTTCGAGCATTTGTAAATCATTGAATATGGATCTTTCAATGTAAAATACAGTATCTTGTGTTTCAATATATATATATAGGTCTTTATGATCCTCATGTGTATGGTTCTAGAATGTTGTTCGCTTATAATTTATTACAACTCTTTTTTTGGATTCAGGAGTAATTTTGAATCTTCCTTTCCACGTTTATTTTAAAACTACAGAGTAACTACTTTCTCTCTGAATTGATTACTGCATATGAGTTTATGAACTTATGATTGATTTGTTTGTGAAACCATTGCTTTGTTTGTCTTTTTGTTTCTTAAGGTCAGAGAATCTAGCATGTTTCATATTATTGACATGGTAGTATTTTCTAGTTTTCTATATTTACGTTTAGTAACATTACTATCTGAATGTTTCAGCTCCGGTAAATGCCAAATTATTCACTGGAGGCAAGGACACAAAGATGAATGTCGCGCTTTTGTTAATATACATAATAGTGATGAGGTAGGAAGCAGTTCTGGTCCTAAGCTATTTAAACAACTTGTTAATGAAAACCACGATAGCAACTATGAGACTGAAGGGGTCCAGCGAGCTAAACCTTCTGAAATATACTCTGAGAACACTGTTCTTTCTCGTTCTAGTCACTTAGAAAGTTTGCCCCATAAGGATGATGTTGGTGGTAATGAGTACCCTCCTGATGGAAAAGCAAAAGCAGGGGATTCTACTTTTAAGTGTACTCTACGCTCGCCATACGATGGATCCTCTGCTTCTTCTGTCTGCAGCGAGTCATCTGTTGATGCTTCTGCCAGTACTTTAAGTGGATCTGATAGTTCAGACAGTTTTCTCTCTGTTGATGCGCCCTCTGATGACTTTGGGTCCACAACATTTTCAGATAACCCCTCCTTGGTCAATCACGTTGATAGATTCATTGGTTCAGGTAATCAAACCAAGCCATATCTGCATGGACATGCCCAGCCTGGGAAGTTAAGTTCGACTGGTCTTGATGGCTCCAGCAAGCCTGAGCATTCTACCTCAGCTGGTTTTTGGGAAGGAACTATTCACTCCAGGAGGTCCAGGTCTGATGTGCCTGATGATGCTGGACACTTCAGTTACAGCAAGGTTACTAATGAGAGCCTTACTGAATCTCAATCTTCTTTGAGTTTTTCTTTTGACCGGGCTAGAAGGGCTATTCCGGGCCTTAATGTGCAAGGTTCTAATGTTACCTCAAATAAATCACATGTTGCTGTTCCAACTACGTTGGGGAAGGATGAAGAAGCCACATTCTCAAAAGAATCACACGAAGATGGAATGAAAAGAGAGTTGACATCAACTATCCCAGAAATGTCAAGGCACGTGGATATAAACAGTGATGTTGATTCACGGAAATATATTTCGAAAGTTGCTAAATCTGCTCCATCAGTTGTGACATCTCATCCGGTTTCCTCTGCTGGAGGGCATTTAGCCAGGGAAGATGCTAAATCACTTGGTAGTTTGCCTTCCTTGAGCCCTGATTGGTCGAATCGTTTGTCTAGTAATAACAAGAGTAGCACGTCAAAACCTTTGGAAGTTGGTACATGTTCAACCAAAACATCTGATACTCATTCATCATCCTGTACCAGAAGACGTATGGCTCAAAGTGTAAAATCTGTGAAGGTTCGTGAGGATGATCATGAGGTTTCTGCATGTTCCTTGCGTTTGGGAGAAAGCCAAGTTTGCAGGAAAGGATTAAAGTCATCAATGTTTGAAGTTGTGGACCAGCTCAAAACCTCGAAATTGTCGCGACATTATCCTTCAGGTGCAGGAAGTGAAATGGATGGGGGATATGGTTCCAAGGTTTGGCTTGAGTCTTGTTGTGTTGTCTCAGATATTTATATTTCATTATGTTCATTAACTAACAAATAGTTTAAATTTTGTTGCACTTATAACAGGGTCTCTTCCCATATGAACTATTTGTTAAGCTTTTTAATTCAAAGGTTGAACTGCTCCCTTGCGGCCTCATAAATTGTGGGAACAGGTGCGTTGAAAATGCTCCTTATTGTGGCAAATTCTACTGGTTTATTGTCTGATTTAAGAGCGAGTGGCTGTGGAGTGATATCGCATTTGATAATAATATATTGCAACATATCTTACTAGTCTGGTTCAGTTACTGGAAAAGTATTGATGGATAAGGCAACTTTTCTCTTTCATTTAATCAGATAAATGTGGCATTACATAAGGCTTCATAAATATACAGGCTACTAATATCAGGGTTGTAGAAGTGGCTCAGTGGTTGGAACATGGAGCATTTCAGTTTTCTTTGTTGGACAATAGCATGTATAGTGATATACCAATTACTGTCACAAATTTTGCTTAATGGGTGCATTATTCATTGTGGTTCAAATAGACAAGTAGATAATATGAAACTGTATCTTTACTTTTCAAGCATTATATTATTCACCACTTCTGCAATGACTCAGTGTGATTCCTGCTAATTGTTTGATATGTCGTTAATTATGAAATCAATACGTGGCAAGGTCTTTTTTTCCCCTTCCCTTTTCCCTGTCTAATGGCTGCTCTTTAAAATTGTGCAGCTGTTACGCTAATGCTGTGCTTCAGTGCTTGGCATTTACACCACCTCTTACTGCTTATCTTCTTCAAGGACTCCACTCCAAATCATGTATGATAACGAATCCTCCACATATGATATTTTCCCTGTTCTTCAACTAATCCTTCTTTGCACAATTTTCTGTTCTTAATGATCATTATACATGTTAGGTGAAAAGAAAGAATGGTGCTTCACTTGTGAATTTGAAAGTCTTGTTAGGAAGGCAAAGGATGGTAATTCTCCGCAGTCTCCCATCCGGATATTATCTCAGTTACAGAACATTGGAAGCCATCTTAGTAATGGGAGAGAAGAAGATGCACATGAATTTCTAAGGTGAACTGTCCTGTTGTTCTCTCTATTGTCGTCTCAGACTCCATTAAGATATCTATACGATGGCATAAGCTAATTTTGTACTAATATTACAGGTATGCTATTGATACTATGCAATCTGTGTGCCTCCGGGAGGCTGAGGTAAATGCGTCAGGATTGGCAGAAGAAGTATCAACACTAATTGGCCTTACATTTGGGGGCTATCTCCGTTCCCAGGTACAAGTGTGATCTCTGGGTGATGGTTTACTTTGGCAATTACACAATGTATTGCGTGCACACTGATACACCCTACAATGTCAAGTGAAGGAACTGTATGCTTAAACTTTGTTGTTTTATCTACAGATAAAATGTTTGAGGTGTGGAGTCAAATCTGAACGGCATGAGAGGATGATGGATCTGACTGTTGAGATCGGAGGGGATATTAGAACCTTGGAGGAAGCTTTGAGTAACTTTACTGGTACTGAGATTTTGGATGGCGATAACAAGTATCAGTGCAGCAGGTTCATTTATACCTTGAAACCACTGTTTGATATTATAAATATATCATATCTTAACTTGCAGATTACAATTCTTTTTTCTAGGAACCTTTTTTTTTTTTTTCTTTTCACCCAATATTATGTTTTGTGACAATCAGGCGGTCTTCCTAACTGTCCTTAAGTACGTTTGACCCTCTGATTTGGTGTCTTATTACTAAGTGTGCATTCATTGTTCCTCAGAATCTTCAATTCGCTTAAGTTTCGTTTGTTGTGCAGTGTGTACTAATGCATACCTTTTCCGTGATTTTGCTTCTTCCTTGAGTGATTGATCTTAATTTCCATAATATATACTCCCTCCGTCCCACTCGAGTTATGACAGATTTTCATTTTAGGTGTCCCATTCGAATTAAGACAACCCAAAAATGGAAATGTTTTATTTAATGGGACTCACATTCACACTCACAACAACTTTCCACTCATTATTCTCTACCCCACTTTCTCTCTCCTACTTTACTTTTCATACTCACAACACCTACTCCACTAACACTTTTTCCTTAATCCCCGTGCCCAACCCAAAAATCCTAATTCGGGTGGGACGGAGGGAGTATATATTTATATATATACTTCCCTCCGTCCCATAACAAAATTCTCATAGAATGTTAGGAACATAAATTAAGGAAAAGTAGGTGGTGTGAGTGGGAAGGAGAGAGAAAGTGGGGTAGGAAATAGTAAGTGGATAGTTGTTGTAAGTGGGAGGAGAGAGAAAGTGGAAGGTATCTTTTCCTTTTTGGGTAAGTGGGAGTTTCCAATGGGGCGCCCAAAATGGCAAAATGGGAAGTTTGTTATGGAACGGAGGCGGTATACATTATTGGTTCGAAAGTGTAGAGTTGGATCATTGCCTCCTTTTGGATTGGGTTTCTTTCAATT
This sequence comes from Campanula takesimana, assembly GCA_026119855.1. NCBI lineage: Eukaryota > Viridiplantae > Streptophyta > Magnoliopsida > Asterales > Campanulaceae > Campanula > Campanula takesimana. Next base: position 34,488 of record JAOWBW010001283.1, on the reverse strand, counting down.
TCTTCTTTGGTGAGATGTTTTACTACTACTACTATCCCATACTCTTCTTAATCCAATTCCTTTGGCATCCCTTCGGTTTTTTTCTTTTTGGAGTTCCATTATCTTGCTGCATTCGTAATCTTTCAAGTCTTTAGATTTCCTATTGATTTTGGAGATTTTTATTTGTCTCGTGGTGTTGAGTTATTAGTTTTGTCATCTCCAGGTGTAAATCCTACGAAAAAGCTAAAAAAAAGTTGTCAGTGTTGGAGGCTCCAAATGTTCTTACTATTGCATTGAAGCGATTTCAGGTAAAACTTGAAAATTGTGGGTTGTGTTTCGCTTTTCTTTTTGTCTTCAGTATCTTATTGCTATGTTGGACATGATTTTTCCAGTCTGGTAAGTTCGGGAAACTCAACAAGTCGATTCAGTTCCCTGAGATTTTGGACCTGGCACCATATGTGAGTGGGACGAGTGACAAGTCCCCAATTTACCGGCTTTATGGGGTGGTAGTTCATGTGGATATCATGAACACTGCGGCTTCTGGCCACTATGTGTGCTATGTTAAGAATGTTCAGAATAAGTGGTTCAAGATTGACGACAGTAAGGTACGTTCTGGATTACATTGTTCCATTTAAATTGTAACTCATGTTTATGGCGACTAGGATGTTGTATTACCTCCATTCGAGAAAGATAGTCCCATTTGGTTTTTGATGGTCAAAACAAGTGAATTTTGACCAAATATTAATATTAATCTAACCATCCAAGTGAAATTCTAGAAGTTGCTATTGAATCAATAAGTGATGAATATCATTGGGATGATTAGATTGACATTAAAATTTGGTCAAAACTTACTCGTGTTTGACTATCAAAAATCAAATGGGACTATCTTTCCGAGACAGAGGAAGTATTACTTTTAAGAGATTGGGTTTGGTACATGGTTTCTTTGTAGCTAAAGCACTGCCATCAAACATGTTGTATTTGAAATATGTTGATCTGATGCATGTAATGAATTTATAGGTAAAAGAGGTGGAACTTCATAGTGTCTTGACGAAAGGGGCATACATGCTTCTATATGCAAGGTTAGATAGATTTGGGAAACTTTTCTTCTTGTGAAACTTTTCTTCTTATATAATGTCCTCTTAATTAATGTTGTGGTCAAGTGACTAACTATTCCACGGATTGGATCATAATAGGTGTTCTCCACGTGCTCCAAGATCAATCAGAAATTTCCTGATTCCTCATCCAAGAAAGCAAAAAAGCGCAAATTCTAGGTCAAGAAATCACTCCATAGAATCATGGGATTTTTCAAGAACCAATCACGTGAATGATCCTCCGAGTTCCCAGCCGCTCCATCGAATTTCGGACGATGATTCAAGCGACCATTCATCGTCAATGTTCTCAGAGTCGTGTTCTTGCAGTACTGAGAGTAGCAACAAAGATTCAAGTACTAGTACTGAAGAGTATTTTGATCAGATATTTGGTGATTTGGATCGAGGTTGGAGCAACAATAACTGGAGACAACATTCATCAGATTCAGACACTTCCTCTTCCTCATCATCACCATCTCCTTTGCATTCAAGACGTTCACCCCTTTCAGACTCAAATCGTTACGCGTCAGTACATGAGGAGAGAAATAGCTCCTCCCAGTTTGATTTAGGGACGGATGGGAATTGGTCAAGGGTTAGGAGTTTAGAGAGCTCATCATGTTTTTTGGGTTCTGACGGAAACTGTAGAAAGTTAGGGATGTTGTAGTAGTTGTAGGGTAACTAACTCAGATAGATTAGGAGGAGGAGGAGCTAACTTAACGGAAAATGTGAAATGCAGAAGATCAACGAGCTCGAGGGGAAACTCGGACTAAGATTGTAGAGACTTTAGAAATGGGCCGGGGCGGAAATAAGGAGGGGGAGGGAGAATAAATAGTTGGGGTTAGGGGGTGACTTCTTGTGTGTACTGCAGTGGTGTTGGCTTTGTTCAAAGAAATGAGCCAACCAACATTTTGTCACTCTCTTCCCTTTTAATATATAAGAGTTTATATTTTCCGGCCATACAAACTTTATAATTTACTCCCTCCGTCTCAAAATAACAAAATAAGTAACAAAATAAGGATCTTTTCATTTGACTATTCATACTATTTAACACTTGCTCCACTAGCCATGTTATGTGTATATTTTAACCCAAATTGTAAAGATGGGAAGAACATTTTGGAACAATTAAAAATGGAATGTGAGAAGATCATTTTGGGACGGAGGGGGTATAAATTAAGTTCTCATAACAATTCAAATTCAAAAGTAACGTAATTGACTATTTTAGCATAGAAGGCTAAAAGTAATCTAGATATCAAATCCCCAATAAGTTGTGATGTGGCAATCATAGTTAGTTAAATGTGGGAGGTGTGTAATACGTTTAATACGAAATTACAAAATATTTTCAAACAAAATACAAAATATTTTCAAAGTTAGGGTGAAAAATGTTCGAACAATACTATTCCATTAAAGCCATAAACACTCAAGTCCGGAAGAAGTTAGAGAATGATAGAGGCGGAAGCGTATTACCTGTTGAATCCATTTTGATGTTCCTTAGGGAGGATGAAGAAGAAGAATGTAGGGGACGAAGTTTTTCTAAATGATAATGCCCACTCTAGTTCTTCTAGTACTTGATGAAGAGAATATAATGAGAGAATAATGAATGTTTTGTGTGTCTTAAGGGCTGATGGAAGACCTTGTATAAACAAGACAAAGAGGCACTTCATTTAGGGACTACACCATTTCACATAAGTAGTGCGTAATTACCATTGCCTATCATAAATAGGTAATATTACATTTCAAGAATTCTACACATATATTATATTTCTACACTTTTATATTAACATTATATTTATGATTTCATGCATGTAGTTAATGATCACATGTTATGCAATCCATGTTCTAACAATCTCCCACTTGGGTTGCATAATATGTATTTTCCTTAAATCATAAGCATAATATAAATGACAACCCTTATGTACACTTTGTTGTCATCCATAACAATCTCGTCCATTAGTCATACAAGTATAAGGACTAAAGGAATAGTCGTTGTAATTGATTCGCAACTAAACTCACAATAATCACATAGACATATCCAACTAAATGACATAGATTAAGTGTAGATGTGTAGCATGGAAAATGATGAATATATACATATTATTCCAACTAGTCCTACTTAACCAAATGAGATCAAAACTTTAAATAATTGAACAATTAATAATAGTACAACATAAACTCCCATTATATTAAATGTTATCAAAAGTTGTTACACCAATATGAGCAATATGCTCGTGAAACACTAAAGGTGATAACGCTTTAGTAAACGGATCCGCTAGCATGTAATTTGTTCCTATAAGTTGTATTTCTATTTGTTCATTTTGTACTCTTTCTCTTACAACAAGAAACTTAATATCTATATGCTTAGACTTGGATGAACTCTTGTTGTTGTTAGAGGCGTTGGGCAGTCGACAATTTCTTTATCTTAGGCAAGTTGGGTGTGTGTGATCTACACGCTCCAACTTGAGGGGGGTGTTGAGATATTGCTGAGATCCTCCAAGATCTCGGTCATATCTCCTTTCCGATTTGTGTATATTTGTTACTTATTTGATAAAGTGTAAATTAGGTAGGATATTCTTGACCTAGCATAATTGTAGAGATTAGACTTATTCTCCAAGAAAAAAGTGTACTCCCTCCGTCCCACTCGAATTATGACAAATTTCCATTTTGGGTGTCCCATTCGAATTAGGACAACCAAAAAATGGAAATGTTTTATTTAATGGGACTCACATTCACACTCACAACAACTTTCCACTCATTATTCTTTACCCTACTTTCTCTCTCCTACTTTACTTTTCATACTCACAACACCTATTCCACTAACACTTTTTCCTTAATCTCCGTGTCCAACCTAAAAATCCTAATTCGGATGAGACGGAGGGAATATATATTATGTTGTACTAGGGATGACCAAAACTGGTTCCGGACCCGGTTCCGGTTCGGCATATATGTGACCCTGAACTGGCCCGCGCTTACACCGGTTCCGGTTCCGGTCAACACAATCCGGTTCCGGTTCAGTCCACGCTACCTTTTTTTTTTTTTTTTTTTATCATACAATAATGAATAAACATGTTAAAATTTATTAAAAGACAAGAGATTTTTATTTTATAATACACTAATGAATAAACATGTTAAAATTTATTGAAAAATAAGGGATTTTTATTTTTTTTAATGGAAATGCCGATCCGGTTCCGGTCCGGTTCGCCATATATGTGACCCTGAACCGGCCCGCGCTTACCACGGTTCCGGTTACTCCGGTTCCGGTTTACTCCCCGGTTTGCTCCGGTTCCGGGCTTTTCCGGTCCGGTTCCGGTCCGGTTTTCCGGTCCGGTTTGGCCATCCCATGTTGTACTCTCAGTTTATGAGATCAAGGGAAATATAATTGTTTTCTCCTCCTAATTTCCGATTCCAACTGCTCCCAATATCGAAAGCAATCAGTGGGTATTGAGTAGTGCAAGCGAACGGGACGGACACTAGAATTGTTATTGACAAACCGTTAACAATACTATCAATAGCAAGTTGTAGATTTTTATTAGGATAATTAAATCAACCTAAAATTATTGTTTAGTTCCTTCGTAATAACGTCAAAAATAAAATAAAATACGGAAATCATTTTGAGACGGAGGGAGTATTTTGCTCACATTATAGTGCAACCACCTCTATTACATCCTTCACAGGATAAATCATTGGCATTATAACCATAACCAAACGGTGGTGGACGTACCGGCAGTATCCTCCCACCACCAAATGCCGGCGGCGGTGGTGGCATGCAGTAACCATAACCTCTTTGAGGAAAAAAGGGACCATTTCTCAAAACAAAATTCCATTTGTGAAACAAGCAATATTTATCCCTGCAAACTTCTTCATCTACTCTATTATATCCCCATACTCCTCTATAACCTTCTTCTTTGTGTCCTCCGCCTCTGCAACTATCATCGGCGCAACAATATCCTTCTTCGTTACTTCCTTCACCACATTGTCCGTTTCTGTTTTTGTCATTCTCCGCTTGATTCGATTTTTCATCCGGCCCCTTTTTGTTATTGTCATTATCCGATTGAGTCGAGGGCACGAGTGTTGCGATTTTGTTCATTTTTGATTTGATCATTTTGATCAATGCTTTGGGGTCTATTTTTCCCTTCACATACACCAACCTCTTTTCTGGTTCCACTTCAACTGAATCAACACCTAAACCACCAAAATAATTTCATTATGTTATTATTTTTAAATATGCTTAAAACCTAATTTAAGCATTAAACCAAAATTTCAATTGCTTAAGAACAAAGAAAAACAAGATTAAAAAGGAAAGAACAGAACAAATGTATAACTTACCATTGAGTTTCAGCATCAATTTCTTTAGCTTTTTGGGACATGCTTTGCAACAATTGATGTTCACTTGCAAAATGAAAGTCTGCAAAATACAAACTCCATTCATTAATCAAAACAGAATAATTTTTCCGTCCCACTCTAAGAGGTGAGTTTTGGCTTCTATTAGTTATCCTTATTAAAAATTGATCAATAATTTGTAAAATTTTAAATATCCACATTTGTTTTTATATTGTTACCGATTGCATTCATAATAGTGCATCAATAACATTTTTAAAGAGTTTCATGAGCATATTCTTAAATTATTGATCAAATTTCAATCAATTTGACAAAAAATTAGTATATCATAACCGCCAAAAGCAAAAAATAAAGAATGAAATAATAATAATAATTATAAAAAAAACATACTGGATACTGAGAACCGTCCATTGATACTACTAAAATGATGAACAAAGATATTAGATTATTTTTTTCTTGATTGCTGAAAGAAAAAGATGAAAGTGTTTGCGAAGATGGGATATGGAAAACAATTTTCTTGATCATATATAATCATTATTTATTGAGATGAAATTTTTTATTTTCTTTTGATTTTCCCTAAAATATTATGTGAGTTATATAAAGGAAGTTGAAACATGTACGTGTATGAATATTTGCTCGTATCCATGCATATATTCTGACGATCTTGCATGCACATGTTCTTTATCCGGGTAGTTCTTATAAAATACATGTTTTACTTTAAAATACTCCATCCGTCCCGGACTAAGGTTCCTAGTTTGACTTTACACGGAGATTAAGAAAAAGTAAATGTTGTGAGTATGAAAAAGTTGGTAAGAGAAAGTATGAGAGATAAAGTGGGTAGGGAGTTTTTGTTGTGAGAATGACAAGTGGGTCCCATTGTCCATTTTAAGTAATAAAGCAACTTAGAACCTTAGTCTGAGACAAACCAAAAAGGAAAGTAAGAACCTTAGTCTGGGACAGAGAGAGTAGGAAAAACGTGTTTTTGCAAAGAAGTTGACGCTTGTTTTTAAAAACAAGCGGTAGAATTTTTGTAAATAAATGACAAGCATCATAAATGTCAGTGTTAATATTACAAAGCGCCAGTCATTTGGACTGACATTTATAAACACTGCCACTAGCACTTTTAATAAGTGTCAATGTTAGTGTTAAAAAATGCCACCCATTTGATACTGGCACTTATCAAAAGTGCCAGTGGTAGTGTCAATAAATGTCAGTGTACATGGCTGACACTTTTTAACACTGACACTTACGATAAGCGTCAATTATTTACAGAAATGCCACTGCTTGTTTTAAATCAACTTTCCGTTTATTACACAAATGTCAACGCACTATTTTTAAAAACGTTTTACGTTAACTTAGCGTAAAACACGTTTTTTCCTCCAGTTTTTTACTATTTATTCATAAAGTCTTTTTTTTTGAGTGAAATATAAACACTTTTTTTTTTTAAACAAGAAACTGTTGGTGTGTATGCACGTTATTATAACGATGTTTTATTATCATTTTACTCATTATATAAAGAGATGTTTTGATTATTATTGTTGTTATATGTTTTGTTATAATAATCTCCGTCCCTAAGTTTAATCGATAATCATGAGATGATTATGTGTATACGACACAGTTAAACTTATGGGTATGTGTTGGTGAACATATACTGGACATGACCCACTTATGAGATTTATGTCATGGTCAAATGTCATAATTAAATCTCATATATGTATATCATTAGAATCCATTGACAAGAGATTATTATAGTCTTCCACGTGGTGAACATTATATATGACACATTCTAACGTTAGCCTTAACCGGGTAGCCATAAGGAATGTGATTGGCATAATCGGAGTCATGTAGGGAAGAGTAATAAGTCAAGATTGGATTTGTCCCTCTTCGTGAGAGATGTCAAGCTTTGGCCACTCGATGAATATTGTTGATGAAAATGCATGGGCGTGCTCAAATGAATTGATGAGATCAATGTCGTTTGTACTATCAATATATTCGGGATCGAGAAAATCATTGAAAAATGTAAGTTAACCATGGACCATGACTTACGTTCAATAGACATCGTGGACAAAGGGATTGTGATATGTTCTATAAGGATAAACGAACTTTGACAAGTTATATTAATTGGGTAGTCATGATGGCTTGCTAGAGTCCGCTCATGATTTATGAGAACAAATGTGTTTGGACCCATTGTCAACTTAATATAATCCTATGGGGTCACACACGAAAGAACAAATTAATCAAAGGGCTAAAATTGGATTTTTGAAACCATCAGAAGGTTCGGTCGAACCTCCCCCTTGACTCGGCCGAACCTATGAATTAAATTTGATTTTTTTTTTTTTTTTTTTTTTTTTTTAAAAAAGGTGCAAATGTTGAGGCTCTTGAAAAGAGCGAAAATATGTCGAAGGGTTTTGACACTTTTGTTGAGGACAAAAACTTATCTGAGAATACTATGACCCTTCTCATGGACGAGACGGGTCATTTTTGACCCATAACCTAGCCCATTGAACCAGCTCCATGACCCAGGGGGTGACCCTTCCACGTGGCATCCTCTCATAGGCCAATTTTTTTTTAATTTTTATATTTTTTTTTTGGTTTGTCAAAAGTAATAGTTACTATAACTTAATGTAATGACTGTATACATATAAAGTAACAGTTTGTATACATAAAAGTAATACATATATACAGAAAAGTAACAGTATTTTTTTCTATGTTTTATTCGCTTGCCAAAAGTAATACTTATTACAACTAAAATGTAACGAACGTGTTACTTATATGTAATAATGTTTATACATAATTGTAACACATATGTATAGAAAAAGTAATAATTCAACCATTTACATTTTTAGAGCTAAAAACACTTGATTAGTGTTACATGTAAAAGTATTACATTATCTATAGAAATATGTTATAATTTCTTTTATTAAAGTGTTACATTTACTTGTACAAACAATTACATTCATATATATGAGTTGTTACTTTTGAATGTTACTTTCTTTCAAAAAATTAAATCAAAATACACAATATTTTACATTTTTGCAAAAGCATTATTACATTTCAGTATAAATGATAATTACATTTAGATATTGTTTGAGTTACATGTAATTATAGTTAGTATTACATTTGAAAAAATGGGTAAAACGAGCTTTTGTTTTTGTAAAACAGGTGTTACGTTTACTTATGAACAATGTTACTTTATATGTATACAGTCATTACATTAAGTTATGATAACTATTACTTTTGGTAAGCGTCGGAAAAGCCGAAAAATAATATAAAAACTCAAAAAAAAAAAAAAAGGCTGCCACGTGGCGGGTCATGCCCCATGGGTCCTGGGGCGACCCGTCTCATACATGAGACGGATCCCCTTGTTCTCATGGGAGACCACCTCTTTGTTGAGACGGTTGAAGCTGAGGATGATGAACAGACCACAGCCCCTCCCTCGACCGCATCTGGTAAAGCTGCTACTACGGTCGATGCCTCTAGTCTCCCTGAAAACACAACCGTCATGCCTAACGCAGCCCCTCCCTCGACCGCACCTCCTGCTCTTGAGTCTTCTGTTCAACCAATTTCTGAATTGCTTGCCGCAGTTCAAGTTCTTACTCAGATGCAGGCAGACACCCAAACTCAAGTTTCATCATGGTGGCGCTTCGAGAGGAGCTTATTGAAGTAAAGTCAGATCAGGCTGCTTTGAAGAGAGACGTTGCCACACTTCCCTCTGAGTTGATTTCAACCATTAAGGGGGAGAGTGTGTCTATAACAAAGGCCGTCAAGGATATTTTGTCTGGGACCACGAGCAGTTCTACCGCCCCATCAAGCTCTACTGCAGATACTGCTTCTCTCACTCCTGCCGCATTGAATGAAATGCTCAGAAAACAAACTGAGTATATTAGTGATAGAATTGTTAGAGGATTTGAGGGAGCTAGCAAAGAGATATCAAAGTCAATGAATCGTGACAAGCTTGAAGTAATAGAAGAAGTTGGCAAAGTAAAGACTGCCGTAAAAGAGGAGGTTCTTACAAGTACAAATGCCGCACTTATGGCAGTGGCTGAAAAGTTTGTTCCTAAAATCAATTCTCTATCTGGAGCGATGCATTTTCAAACAGTCCGTATCGAAGCCTATAACATCAGGATTGAAAGTCAATCTGCAAAAATAGACATCCTTTCTAAAAGAGTCAATACTGCCTTGAACCGTCTCAGCCGCACTGATAATCAAGCTGGAAACCAGCTAGCCGTTGCAGGTCACGGAAATGTTCAAGCTTAAGGTGAAGAGGAAGAAGAAGAAGATGGAGTCAATGCTCCAGTCATGATTCCAGGATTGGATATCCCAGCCTACCGCTTTCCTCTTGCCGCACAATTCATTGAAGACCTTATTGCCATTGACCGCATTTGATCTGACCGCATGTGGTCATGAAAAATATTATGTTTAAAACAATTTCATTTTCTGTTTGTTTGTTTGGGTTGTAACAAAACAATATTCTCTTTTGTGATCTTACTCCTACACTTAAATGTTTATTATTTTGGAGTATGTTGTGATTGTGTTGATGCATTTCTATCCTTCATTGTTTACTTATCTTGAAATGCTTCAATTATTATTTGTATCTTCTAGGATTAGTAATTTGTTTTTCTTTTTAGGATGATAGAAATCTATGACATTGGCTTAGAGTGTGCATTGACTTTGGACATGTTATTAATAAAATGTTTATTCTTAACAACATGTTTTTACCAAGAACAATGAATTAGCCTTTGTTATAGTAGGTAATGGTCTCAATCAAATAAGGGGAGATTGTTGGGTATGCTTATTATAAACCACTCCTATTACCTTTATTTGATTGATCACATAACCTTATTTTACTCTTTGTGGATTTTAGGATATATTGTAAGAATTACTTATACTTCATTTAGAATAGTTCACTTTATAGTTGAATAGGCTTAGCAGATTAGGACCCTCAATTTTTCTAAGTCTGGAGAAATGAGGTAGACCTCAAGTCTACCGCATGGAGCTTGCCGCATAACCAAGGTTGCCGCATATATTGAAGCTTTCCGCACAAACCCCTGCCGCATGGAACCTTGGTTGAAACTCAAGTTAGGTTCAAACTCAACCATGGTCACTCTTGTGTCCTTACCTTGGTTAGTTTTGAACGTTGCAAATTCAAATTTCAAATTTGAATACAACTGTCATTATAGTACAGTTGGACCACCATGACTCTGTAACAAAAGGACAACTCAGACTGAGCTCCAAATAGAATTCAACAACTCATTGTCCTTCAACTTAAAGCCCAAGTATTTCTAACGGCTAGTTTCTCCTTCAAGGCTATAAATAGTCTTGAGTTCTTCATTGAAAAAACAGCAGAGATTCTAAGAGAGAAATTGCTGTTGAAATTTTTGGTGATTGAAGATCATATTCAAGATTTCCAGAATTCTTCGAATCTTCAAGCACTCAACCTTCAAGTCTTCAACAAGTCTCCATCAACCTTCAAGATCAAATCTCAAGCCTCATCACAAAAGTTTCATTAGGCTCTATAATCATTTGGATTCTAAAGAGCTTCTGATTTTTACACACACAATTACCCCGATTGATCAATCACATGGATTGAATCATTAGGGATACACTGGTCTAAGTCTAGGATTGTTCTTCATAGAAATAGGTGTTGATTCAAATACTTCATCTCTGTAATCTGCACACAATCGAATCAAATATATACCCAATTCAAAATCTAAGACTGACCATCTTGGTAAAGGACGTAGATCTTTTAACAGATCGAACATTTCCAAATCATTGTGTCATTTACTTACTGCACTTTTCATTTCTGCAAATTTACTTTAAGTCTTGTTCATCTTCTTATTATTGTTCATATTAATCTCGTTTGTCTTTTAGTGTTTGATCTTTCAGATTTATGAACTACTGTGAATTGTGTTTCTTTGTCTACCTCATTGCCTAAGCTAAAATCTGACTAACTTATCATTTGCCAAAAATCTCTAAGACACAAGTTTTCAATCTCTCAACCTACCTCACTCTACCTACCGCATATCAACCGAACGCTCTTCATATCTACCGCACTCTATATCTACCGCATAACTACCTACCGCATTGAACTTATCAAAAACAACTCTAAACTTGTTTTAACGAAAACTTCCGCTGTGCATTTTATACTTGACCGCGTGGTATTTTATCTACCGCAAAATTCAAGTGTAAGCATAAAGGTTGAATTTTGAAAAAGGGTTGGAATTTTAAATAGGATATTCACCCCCCCCTCTAGCCTCTTTTCATACCCTTGTTGTGTCTCTGGGACCAACAGTATCACTTTACGAACCAGACAAATCCAGAGCCACGTTCAAACCAGGGGATGATGTTGATGGATGTTGTTTCCTAAACCTTGTTTCTTTCGTTAATCTCCTTGCTGTCTTTTCTATTTCTGGATCATACACTAGTTCACCTGTACGGGAGGAACGAGGCATAAACCAGGAACAAACAATAAAAGAAAAAAAAAAAACTTTTTTTTTGAAAGAAGACTATTTTGACTTAAGCGTGATCACGCCCAACTCAAACGAGTCTTCTAATTGATTTTTTTTCTTCTACCCTTTTTTATTATTATTATTAATCAAAAGAAAAGAGATTTCACCGTCCCCGGCTGCGGCTCCAAAATTTGGTGTGTCGTTAAAACCCCAAATTAATTTATCCTACTCAACAAGTAAAGTGGCAAGTAGAGTTCGTATCCACGGGGACGGATATTTTATTTCTTTTGAAAAGTAACAGGTAACCAAAAGGGGGGGGGGGATTTCTTGATTTGATTAAACTACAATATGAAATTTAACAACTAAATTAATCAGAAAAATTAAGGTTAAACTAGAAAACTTAATAACGAGGATAAAATTGAGAAGATTCAATATTAAACAAACTCCGATTCAAGGGTTGTGGTGTTCAATTGTGCAAATGATCATAGGCTCCAAAAAGATAATTTTCGCTCTCAAGTATTCAACTTTTAACTAATCCGGATAGCCAAGATAATTATGGTTTCCCTAATGCAAAGATCAAGCCTAGCACTCAATCAACCTTACCATTAATCAATTGGGTACACTAGGGTTCCATATTGACTAACGATAGCATGAAATTCCTTGGAAATAGTTGAACAAAACTCAAGCAATTGAGATAGCTACAATTACTAAAATCTTGTAGTAATTTCATATAAACCAAAATTGTTATGATAGCACACCAAAATCGATTTATTGCTCTAAGAAAGCTTTAGAAAATTATTAACTAGACGAGTTGTCAATTCAACTAGTAAACAAAATCCATAAAATTTAATATGAAAATACAAATACTTGAGTTAAGCGAAAACAAGATTAACACATAGCCTCACATAAGCAAAATTGAAATTAACCCTTGAATTAGAATTAGTACCTTAGCCACTCATGGCTTGAATCAACTCCATCACCAAAAATTACTCTTATTACAAGGATAGACTTCTACCAGCTTGAAAACAAAACAGAGAATGGAGAAAAGGAGCAGCAGCGAAAGGGGGAATTCTTCCTGCGGTGAACAATGCGTGCTTTCCCCCTTGACTGCTAGGGAATAAAAAGGGTAAAAGTCTTGACCCTACACATTCTAAAACTCCTAAATACATAATGAAACTAATTAACTAAGTCTTGAGTTCATTTAACTTAAAAAAAATTTGCTCTCTCTATTTATTGAGTTTTCAAAACGGTTCAAAACTAACTTCTTTGCTTCCACAAATCCAAGGTGCAGCAACTCCACCAAAACTAGCCCAAAAATCAGCCTTTTTGTTCCTTTTCTGCCCAAAGTCCATTTCGCTCCGTCCCTATCAAAACAGCAACAAAAACAAGTATAAATGCATACTATTCATAGTTCAAATGAGGGAAAAATGATAATAAAACATAGATATATAAAGTGATATCAATCAACGCCCTCTTTGGGTATCAACACGCGAATAAATATCTAGAACAACTCTAGATCTGGACTGCTAGATCCAAATAGAAACTCTTTCTATTGAAGACTATATGAATTTAGGGTTCTTATTCTTTGATTTTGTGATCTTGGAATAAGAATGTGTTTCCAAACTCTTTGGAGGCTTCTAATATTGATACAAGATCAATTAGGTATGAATATGGTTTAGAGAGGGGTGTTTATACTCATTAGTCGTAAACCTTTTAAGAGAAATAAGTCAACACCCGTCAAACCTCGGAAATAGTTCTCATGCTCTTCGTCACAACTTTCATCAACCAAACCTTTGGCAATGGGCTTGGTAATGGGTGCGGAAGCATTAGTGTCAGAGCTCTCTTCATCATTCTCATACTCACTCTCTTCTCGATCATCACCTGCGGCAACATCATCAGGAGAGACCTCAGATTGGGAAATCTCTTCCATATCTTCAAATTCAGCATCTAGCACAAAATTTTTGGAAATTTTTGGAGGAGATACGGTAAGGTCTTCATCAGAGGCGAATTCTGGAGATTGTACTTCAGGAGATGGAGGTTTGACCTTGGCCTTTTTGGAGACTTTAACTGGACTTGGAGTATGAGACCTCTTTTTAGGTTTCTCAATCCTCTCAAATGAAGGCTCCCACTGACTTGCGGCAGCTTTGGTTCTGGGGACAGAAGAGATTGTAGACTTAGATGGAATGGAAGTCTTGGATGGTATGGTATAGATAGTCTTGGAAGACTTAGCCTTGGGTTGAGGGACAGGAGAGGTAGGTGCGGTCGGAGTGACCTTGGGTTTTGATGCGGTTGGTTTAGGAGTTGCGGTAGGGATCGATGGTTCAGTGATTTTGATTCCAGCTGCAGATGGTTTGGACTTCTTTACAACAGATGGTTCACCAGCCTTTTCTTTTCCTTTAAAGGAAGTTTGAGAAGAGGGAACAACAATTCCTTTAGCTTTTGCCTTTAAAGTGGCAGATTGTTTCCGTTCCTTTTCAAATGCGGCAGCCATTTCTGCGGTCATTAGATTTTCACCCAAATTTGCAAGTCCATGCTTCGAGTACTTAGGAAGAACATACTCTTCAACCGGATATTTCAAGAGATAGAATCTGTACATCTCATCACCAATTTTTTTTCTGTAGTTAGTTCTCATTGACTTGCAACAGAAGTCCTTTTACGTAGAGATCATCACCTTGTAGTTTGGATCTTTCTCATACAACTCCTTGATTCAAAGAGTGAGACCCAGCAAGTAAGAAATAAGACGGCTGTTAGTGCGGTACTTCGTCTCGCCTGCATCATCCGCATCCTTATAAGAAAGAATGTTGACCTTCAAAACGTCATATATAATCTGACCCCAATCCAATTGCCTGCCCAGGTAGATTGCAGCACAAATCATCCACTGAGTGTTGTTGAAGTTAGCATGATTTCCAGTCTTGCATAAGAGGGAATGATCAACTAGATTCCCTATATGATACATTATTTCTCCCACATCTTTCCGTTGGATCTTAAGAATATCAGATGATCCAGCAAGCTTCTTTGCCAAAACTTTAATTTCTTCTTTTGAGATGGCTTCAGGACCACTCTTGAGCTTTTTAATGCCTAAGGCATGGGCCAAATCACTTGCATCGAAAGAAAGTTGAATGCCCATGACCTTTTCTTTGATGAATTTAGGATGAGAATCAAGTTCATCAGCACTTTCCATCTCTACCGCAGAAGTGAAAAACTCATCTACAAATGCCGGTAGGTGGAAATTTTGATTAACGGTAAATAAAGGAAGGATTCCAGATTTCTTGTGTCTAGCAAGAATATTGCGGCCAATAGCATCCATCTTCAGACCATCATGGTCTAGGACTATCCCAGGAATGAAATGGTTCAAGTCCTGAAATAAAACAACCAAGGTTTAGAAGTGAGGTTGGTGATGCGGTCACTTGACAGGAAAAAGTGCGGCAAGGATAGCACGGTCAAGTGAGGCACGGTAGGAACGAAATGCGGTAAGTGAGGTTACCATAAACACTAAAGTGTGAAGCCATACTAAATCAAAATTTGAATAGTGAATAAACACGAAATGTCAAGAAATTTGAATAAAAAACGGATCGAAAAGGGAGTTCGTCAAGAACACTAAGAACATTACGAAGAACACGACGAACACCAAAACTAGAAATCCAGATCATAACTAAATTAAATAAAAAATACATGGACAGAATCAGAAAAGCATTCTAAGCAATAAAATTACATCAATTTCAAGAAATAAGCAACAATAAATCTGGAAATTGAAAAGGGAACTTAATGAAAGTACCCGAAAAGTTCATGAACCCATTTGGTTGAACAGATAACTGAAACTAGGATGAATTCTTGTGAAATCAAGAAATATACGAACCAGAACTGAGATTAAGTCATCAATCCAATATTTTAACTATATATACACACGAAATCAAAGAGGATTATATGGAATATTAAGGGTTTTCGAAACCACTAAGAACACAAAAAGAAAAGTTAGAAATCAATACCATAATGACGATTTTAGATGAAGATTGATGATGTTGTTCTTCACTGGATTCAACTGTTTTAGAGGATTTCGAACTTTGTTGCTTTGAGGTCATTATATAGAGAGATTTCAAAAGAAAGGAGGCGGTTTTAGAGAGAAGTAAGAGAGAGAGAAAGTTTTGGGTTTTCTGAAAAAGTATGGAACAGAGAAAGTGGTGGAGAGGAGGAAGGTGGAACGGTTTGGTGAAGGAGGGTTTTTTTTTGTAGAGGTCAGAGTGATGGGAATATGGGAGGTTAACTCTGCAAAAGTAATGATGTGACCTAGGGTTGTCAAGTATCATTAAATTCAAGGTGACTAGGTGTCAAATCAATAGCCAATGACGGCTCATAAATAATTTAAGGAATAAAAATTAAATGCGAAAATTTAATGCTCCCAAATAATTTGAATTAAATAAAAGCGAGGGAAAAGTGGAAGTTACCTTTATTCCCTTGAGGTAGATAAGATCCTAAATATTTCTAAGTTAGAGTAACTTACCTGGGGTCCATTAGATGCGGTAACTTGAGAGACGACCGTGCTAAATGCGGTCGATATGAGGTACTTACCTTGCTTTGAATTAACTTCTACAAAGTAGTGAACACGTCATCGTTTTACACCTTGGAGGTTTCTTAAAAACCTTGAAATAAATCCACTTATGCGGTAGCATGGCTTTATGCGACAGCATGAATTTTGCGGCAGCATAAGGTATTGCGGCAGGTTACTTGGTGCGGTCAAGAGAGATTGGTCACTAGAAGGGATAAGTGACTGATATTTAATATTGCTTGACCGTGAGTTGTACTCCTGTGGACCTAACTTGAACTTAGACAAACATTAGTACACAAAACTATATGGACAAGTTTGAGTTAAAGTTCTAGCATACCCATTTATCCTCTTAAATACCTAAATCTCTTGGAATCGAGAGCCTTGGTGAGAATATCTGCAATCAGATCATCAGTACTCACATACTCTAGATGGATATTATCTTTTTCCACATGATCCTTGAGAAATTGGTATTTGATATCAATGTGTTTGGTCTTCGAATGCATGACAGGATTGATGGAGACAACAATGGTAGATGTATTGTCACAATAGATTGGACAATTTTCTTCTTTGATTCCGTAGTCGACCAATTGTTGCTTCATCCATAGTACTTGGCAACAGCAGCTTCCAGCAGCTATATATTCAGCTTCTGTGGTAGATACAGAGACTGAGGCTTATTTCTTGCTTGCCCATGAAACTAGTCAATTTCCAAAGAAATGACACGTTCCACTTGTGCTTTTCCTGTCAATGGTACATGCTGCATAATCTGCATCTGAGTAACCTATAAGATCAAAAGTTGAATCTTTGGAGTACTAAAGTCCAAGGTTAATAGTCCCAGATAGATATCGAATAATACGTTTAACAACAATAAGATGTGCTTCTCTAGGATCAGCTTGATAACGAACACAAACACAAACACTAAACATGATATCTGGCCTACTAGCAGTTAAGTAGAGAAGAGAGCCAATCATACCTCAATATAAGGTTTGATCAACCTTCTTACCTTTTAAGTCTTTATCTAGCTTGTTACCAGTAGCCATAGGAGTGTCGTATGCATTTGCATTTTCAAGTCCAAATTTCTTGATAAGATCTCTTCTGTACTTTGCTTGGTTGAGGAAGATGCCTTCAGCACATTGTTTAATTTGTAGCCCAAGGAAGAATGTCAATTCTCCCATCATGCTCATCTCAAATTTTCTTTTCATGAGTTTCTCAAAACGCTTACACAATAATTCGTTAGTAGAACCAAAAATAATATCATCTACATATATTTGAACTAGTAAAGTATGATCATGATATTTTGCAATAAATAAAGTTATGTCAATCTTACCACGCTTGAAGCCTTTATCTAGGAGAAATTTAGATAAAGTATCATACAATGCTTGTGGAGCTTGTTTAAGTCCATACAAAGCTTTACTGAGTTTGTAGACGTGATTTGGAAATTTGGGATCTTCAAATCTAGGTGGCTGAGCAACAAAAACTATTTCTTGAAGTTCACTGTTCAGGAATGCACTCTTCAAATCCATTTGATATAACTTGAATCTTTTGTAAGAGGTATAAGCTAAGAATATCCTTATGGCTTCGTGTCTTGCAACGGGGGAAAAAGTTCATCATAATCAATGCCTTCTTCTTGTCTGTAGCCTTGTGCAACCAACTAGCTTTGTTCCTTATGATACTTCCATTCTCATCCATCTTGTTTCTGAACACCCACTTTGTACCAATCACTCCTTGATCTTTTGGCCTTGGAACTAAGGTCCAAACTTTACATTTTTCAAATTGTTTGAGCTCTTCTTGCATAGAAACAACCCAACTTGAGTCTTAGAGTGCTTCATTAACTTTCTTTGGTTCAACTTGAGATATGAATGCGGTAAGTGCATTATAGTTTGATCTTTTTGTTCGAACACCAGAATGCAAATTACCAATGATATTCTGAATTGGGTGATCTATGACCTCACGAACTTCTTGAGGTATATCTGGTTGAGTTGTTGGTGATTGTAAATCTTCAAGTGGAACATCATTTGTACCATCCCAATCATAAGTGATTTGAGGGATAGGTTCTTCCACATTGATGGGTGTTTCAATTTCAACTCCATTTGAGGTAGCCGCAGATGAGGTAGCTTCTGGTGCTTCATATGAGGTAGATGGAGGTGCAGTTGAGGTAGATGGGTTTCATTGAGTTGATTGATTTTGCGGTCGAGTTATACCTGTCTCATTAACCTCAACAAAATCATCAGCAACATTTGGAGCCATATGTGGCTCAAGGAGAGAATGTTCATCAAATGTAACATCAACAGATTCTACTATCTTAAGAGTGGTTTTATTAAATACACGAAAAACTTTTGAGTGTTTAGCATACCCAATAAATATACATTCATCGGCCTTAAGAGCAAATTTACCTCGACGTTCTTTACCGTTATAGAGTATGAAGCATTTGCATTCAAATATCTTGAAGTATGCTATATTGGGGGTTCTTCCTCTCCAAAGTTCATAGGGAGTTTTGTTGTAGGTCTTGTTGATGAGGGATCTATTTTGAGTGAAGCATGCTGTGTTGATGGCTTCTACCCAAAAATATTGAGGTAGCTTTGCTTCAGCAATCATTGTCTTTCCAACCTCTATCAACGTTATGTTCTTCCTTTCCACTACATCGTTTTGTTGTGGAACTCCAGCAGCAGAGAAATTGTGGTCAATACCATGATCATCATAGTACTGAGCAACACCGTTGTTCTTGAATTCTGTACCGTTGTCGGATCGAACACTGACGATGTCATCTTCTTTTTGTGTTTGGAGCTCTCTAAAGAGTGCGGTCAAAATGTCATAGCAATCATGCTTTGAGATCATTATTTCAACCCACGTATATCTTGAGTAGTCATCTACCACAGCTAAGGTATATCTGTTTCCTCCAATACTTGTGGTAGTGACAGGACCAAACATATCCATATGAAGTAGTTGCAAACATCTTGAAGTTGAAGGTGTCGTCTTGCTAGAGAAAGACGATTTTGGTTGTTTGCCTAGATGACATGCTGTGCACTTCTCATCGTGGTGATCGGCTACTTTGGGTAGACCACGAACTAGATTTTCTCTACCAATCTTGGAGAGATACTTGAAGTTCAAGTGACTTAGTCTTTTGTGCCACAGCCAACTATTCTCACTAACATTCTTTGCTATAAAACAGATATTATAAGAAATGCAAGATGAATTAAAATCAACAACATAAACATTTTTCTTACAAATCCCTTTGAGCAAGGTGACGCCGGATATGCCATCTTTGATGAGACAGAAATTTGAGGTGAAGTGGCATTGCAATCCTTTGTCACAGAACTGAGATATTGAGTAAATTGTGTTGCAGTCCAATAACTAGAGAGACTTTTTGGATCGTGATTTTTCCTTTTTGAATGACTCCATATCCTACAGTCTTTCGTTTGTTATTGTCTTCGTAGGTAACTGATGGACCTTTCTTTTCACGGACACCTTCCAATAAGTTGATATCTCCGGTCATGTGTCTTGAACAGCCACTATCGAGATACCATAAGCTTGATTTATCCTTGGAGTGTACGGTCATTAAGCAGAGAACCTATAAAATAAACATTTAAGAACAAGGTCCCCTTTTTATTCTTTTGGGTCCAAAGGGTTAGCAACTTTTAACAACCCACACTTGCCTCACAGAAGGGGGTTTAAGCCTTTTAGGATTTGGTGTGAATCTTAAAAGACATTCAGCAGCCTTATGACCATAATCATCACACACGGAACAATGGTGACAGCCACCCAACTGAGTGTTAACAAACTTTATTTAGGTCTTAAGCACAACATCATTAACTGGTATTGATGCAGTCTCCTTAACAAAGTACATCCTTTTGATCTTTGCGACATTTCCACTACGCACGGTAGGCTTACCTTAAAAGGCATCTTACCGCGGTAGGTTTATGCGGTAGGGAGGACCATCTACCTTGCTAGAGTTAGCCTCTGCGGTAGGTTCATCCAAGGAAATTCCTTTCATCTTCAAAGCCTTGCCAGTTTGTTTCTTAGGGTAGACATAGTTGAACACTAGTTTCTTCTTGGTTCTTGTCCTTGACCCTTTGAAACATGATGTTTAGCCTTCGACCCTTCCAAAGTTTGCTGGTTAAATTTCTCATCTCTTTCACAACAAGATTCACATTTAAAGTTGTCACTAGTTTGAAATCCCAAGCCTTCCTTATCACCACTAGACTTTTGGGATTCTAAGATTTTCCATAGTGACACATGAATTGGTCCACTCATTAGTAATCCTTTTAAGATCATTTATCTCAGCAACCAATTCTTCATTTTTAACTTTAAATATAGCATTTTGTTCTTCTAAGAAACGGTTTCGATCAGTAAGAGGAGTCATGCTCTTGATCTTCTCCTTAAGGAGGGTGAGTTCAGATCTTAATAGAGTTTTCTCTGTCTTAAGCTGGGAAATCTCTTCAGTTGAAAGTGCTAAAGCTTCCTTCATGCCAGAAAACTTACTAATTACCTGTTTAGCTTTCATGAACATCTTCTCTTGTTCATCAGGGGAAATGTCAAACTTGACTTGAGGAGTGGTAGACAGAACTTCCTTCACTTTGGGATTTAGTAGAGCCTTCTTTGCTGCACTCACATCACATCTTGAAAATAGAAGACCACCATTCCTTTTCACTGGAGTTAGGAATCCTTTATCAGCAAGTTCATCAGCCGTATAACTCTTCCGTTTGGGTTTCACATTGGGTGAGAATTGATTATCATCCTCATCATCAGAACGAACGACCAAACAAATGTGACCTTCTTCAGAATCCTCATCGCTTTCATCAGAATCTGACTCTATCCAAGTAGCTAACTCTTTTGAGGAAGAGTCTTCTTCAACAATCATTCCCTTTTACTTTGAATACCTTAGAGTGAAGTTGCTTTTCTTCTTCATATACTCATACTTGGGAATTGGACATTCTGATACGAAGTGACCTGGTTTCATGCAATTAAAACAAACAAGATCTTCTTTCTTCTTGGAGAAGTTGAAGTTCTCTTTCTTCTTTGAAGGGATGCTCCTTGAAAACCTTGATGGATCTTTGCTTGATGATCCGGGTCTTGCTGTTTTTCTGAACTTTTGGAATCTTTTCACGAACATAGAAAAATCATCATTGTCCATATCAAGTAACTCTGATGTGGAGATTCTTGGATCTTCTTCTTCGATCACTTCTTCCTTTTGTCCGACCAATGATAAGATTTTAGTCTTTCTCTCCATTTCTTCAATGTTATGGAGCTTGATATCAAAGACTTTAAGATTGGCATAGAGACTTCTGAGTGACATATCATCTAGAAGCTTGGTATCTTCAAGAGTATTTCCTTTGTGAAGATATTGAGAACCAAGAGCAGCTAGAAAATTAACATTGATTTCTTTCTTGGTAAGCTTCTTTCCGAGTGCTGTATAAGTACTCACGATCTCACAATAACGATTATAAGTGGATCTAAGTGATTCACCGGGATCTTAGTTGTTGAATCTTCTCTGTATTGCAAACTTTTTGCTTTCCTTACAAGCTTGATATCCTTGGATGTAATCTTCAATTGCATCCCAAAGATCTTTTGCGGTAGAACATTCCATAATTTGTCGATGCTGTGACGTACTCAAGGTACTTTAAAGTATGCTTTTTGCTTTCACATCCATTCCAACTAATCTTTTCTCTTCATCGGTCCATTCAGCTTTTGGTTTCTTGATTGATGGTATGTCTGCATTGGTTTCTGGATTCGGATTAGCTTTCATTGGGAAGTATGGTCCAATGGTAAGACAATCACCAAGTTGCTCTTCCATGGAGTAGAACTGAGTTAGAATGCTGTGCTTCCATACGTCAAAGTTATCTTCGTCGAACGCTGGAACGTGAGTGAAGTTAACCGTTGCCATTGTTTTCTGACTTGCCATTTTGAATCGGCACCCAAGCTGTTAAGCTTGAAAAACAGAAGTTTTATGAAGGTGTTAGCTCTGATACCACTTGTTGGTCCCAGAGACACAACAAGGGTATGAAAAAAGGCTAGAGGGGGGGGGTGAATAGCCTATTTAAAATTACAACCCTTTTTCAAAATTCAACCTTTATGCTTACACTTGAATTTTGCGGTAGATAAATACCACGCGGTCAAGTATAAAATGCACATCGGAAGTTTTCATTAAAACAAGTTTAGAGTTGTTTTTGATAAGTTCAATGCGGTAGGTAGTTATGCAGTAGATATAGAGTGCGGTAGATATGAAGAGCGGTCGGTTGATATGCGGTAGGTAGAGTGAGGTAGGTTGAGAGATTGAAAACTTGTGTCTTAGAGATTTTTGGCAAATGATACGTTAGTCAGATTTTAGCTTAGGCAATAAGGTAGACAAACAAACACAATTCAAAGTAGTTCATAAATCTGAAAGATCAAACACTAAAAGACAAACGACATTAATATTAACAATAATAACAAGATGAACAAGACTTAAAGTAAATTTGCAGAAATGAAAAGTGCAGTAAGTAAATGACACAATGATTTGGAAATGTTCGATCTGTTAAAAGATCTACGTCCAAGATGGTCAGTCTTGGATTTTGAATGGGGTATATATTTGATTCGATTGTGTACATATTATAGAGATGAAGTATTTGAATCAACACCTATTTCTATGAAGAACAATCCCAGACTTAGACCAGTGTATCCCTAATGATTCAATCTATGTGATTGATCAATCGGGGTGAGTGTGTGTGTAAGAATCAGAAGCTTTATAGAATCTAAATGATTATAGATCCTAATGAAACTTGTGTGATGAGGCTTGATATTTGATCTTGAAGGTTGCTGGAGACTTGTTGAAGACTTGAAGGTTGAGTGCTTGAAGATTCGAAGAATTCTGGAAATCTTGAATATGATCTTCAATCACCAAGAATTTCAACAGCAATTTCTCTCTTAGAATCTTTGCTGTTTTTTCAATGAAGAACTCAAGACTATTTATAGCCATGAAGGAGAAACTAGCCGTTAGAAATACTTGGGCTTTAAGTTGAAGGACAATGAGCTGTTGAATTCTATTTGGAGCTCAGTCTGAGTTATACTTTTGTTGCAGAGTCATGGTGGTCCAACTGTACTATAATGACAGTTGTATTCAAATTTGAAATTTGAATTTGCAACGTTCAAAACTAACCAAGGTAAGGACACAAGAGTGACCATGGTTGAGTTTGAACCTAACTTGAGTTTCAACCAAGGTTCCATGCGGCAGGGGTTTGTGCGGAAAGCTTCAATATATGCGGCAAGCTTCAATATATGCGGCAACCTTGGTTATGCGGCAGGCTCCATGTGGTAGACTTGAGGTCTACCCCATTTCTCCAGACTTAGAAAAATTGAGGGTCCTAATCTGCTAAGCCTATTAACTATAAAGTGGACTATTCTAAATGAAGTACAAGTACTTCTTACAATATATCCTAATGTCCACAAAGAGTAAAATAAGGTTATGGGATCAATCAAATTAAGGTAATAGGAGTGGTTTATAATAAGCATACCCAACAGATACAGATTTCGAAGAGAAAGAAATAGAGGAGGCAGAAATGGCAGCTCCGCGAACATTGAGGGAGTTAGCTAATCCAGATGTCAATCAACATCCATTGTGCATTCAAACTCCTGACACGGATGCACCATTTGAGTTGAAATCTAGGTTAATTCACTTGTTGCCTACTTTTTGTGGGTTAGCGGGTGAAGATCTACACAAGCATCTCAAGGAATTCCATGTGGTTTGTTCGACGATGAAGCCACAAGCGGTCACTGAAGAGCAGATTTCATTAAGGGCATTCCCCTTTTTTCTAGCCGATAAAGCAAAAGATTGGTTGTACTATCTTCCATCTGGTTTTATCACTACGTGGACCGAGATGAAGAGGAAATTTTTGGAGACGTTTTTCCCAGCCTCACGAGCAGCAAAAATCAGGAAAGACATTTATGGAATTAGGCAACAACATGGGGAAACATTGCATGAGTTTTGGGAGAGATTCAAACAATTGTGTTCGAGTTTCCCTTACACCAAATTCCTGAGCAGCTATTGGTCCAATAATTCTATGAAGGACTCACTGCCTTCGATAGGAATATGATTGATACAGCAAGTGGGTGGGCATTTGTGAGTAAAACTCCGGAAGAAGCAAGAAATTTGATCTCAAACATGGCAGCGAATGCACAACAGTTTGGAACCGTAATGATGGCATTGTGAAAACAGTGAATGAGGTAAACAAAAGCTCCATTGATCAAGGATTGGATGCTATGACTGCTTTGATGGAAAAAATAGTGGTGGGGCAGGTTTCACAGGCCCAAGTTTATGGTGTTTGCTCGATGGTGGGCCACCCAACAGATAGATGTCCTACTTTGCAAGAGGATCCGTAACAGGTGAATGCAATGGGAGTATTTCCGGGTCAACCACAATGGAAATACGATCCTTATTCCAACACTTACAATCCCGCATGGAGAGATCATCCAAACTTGAGTTACAGAAATCAAAGAGGACCGCAAGTTTATCAACAGCAGAATTTTCAAAAATCGATGAGTTAATCTTCCCAGCTCAATCATCGAATTCGGAATGTTATTGGAGGATATTGTGAAGGCTCTAGCAAGAAACACTCAGCAATTTCAGCAAGAAACAAGGGCTGGAATGCAGAATTTCGGCACTCAAATCAGTCAACTAGCAACAACAGTTGGGAGATTAGAGTCTTAAAACTCGGGAAAGTTACCTTCTCAACCGGATGTCAATCCAAGAGAAAATGCGAGTCTTATCACTTTGAGAAATGGGAAAGAAATAGCGTCTGGATCGGAATTACTTCGGAAGGAAAATGAATAAGAACATGAGAAGGTGGAGGTAGAGGTCGAGATTCAAGATGAAGAGCCCCAAAACAAAGAGAAGGTAAAATCTAATCCATCATTTTCTAGTTTTACTAATGTGGCTGCTCCTCCTTTTCCAAGCAGGTTAGCAAAGTCAAAGAAGGAGGACCATGAGAAGGAGATACTTGACACCTTCAGGAAGGTTAAAATCAACATTCCTCTTTTGGATGCCATCAAACAAATTCCAAAATATGCAAAATTTTTGAAAGAGATGTGCACCAATAAGAGGAAGTTGAAGAGCGATAAAAAAGTAAGTGTGGGGGAGAATGTTTCTTCCTTGATAAAGAAAAACTTACCAAGCAAATGCAAGGACCCAGGTATGTTCACTATGCCTTGTGTGATTGGAAGCATGAAAATAGAGCGTGCCATGCTAGACTTAGGTGCATCTATAAATGTCATGCCATACTCCATTTATTGTGCTTAGAATTTGGGTCCTTTGAAAGAATCAAGAGTCTTTATCCAATTGGCAGATCGCTCTAATGCTTACCCTGAAGGGGTTGTGGAAGATGTCCTTGTGCAAGTTGATGAGTTAATCTTCCCGGTTGATTTTTACATTCTTAAAATGGAAGAGGATACTATGACTCGACCAACACCAATTTTATTAGGCAGACCTTTTATGAAAACAGCCCGGGCAAAAATTGATGTTGATGAGGGAACTCTTTCCGTTGAGTTTGATGGGGAAATTGTTAAGTTCAATTTTTTTGATGCTATTAAGTACCCTAGTGAAAATCATTCCACTTGTTCCATTGATGTAATTGATTCACTTGTGCAAGATAATTTTGATGAAATTTTTGGGTGTGAAAGATTTGGTATGCAGGAATACTTAGAAATTGAGGAGGAAATGGCTGAAGTTCATGAGATGTCGGAATCATTGATGGAAACAATCTCAGTGGTAAATGATTTCAATTCCGATATTCCATTGTTCTGTCAAAAGTTGTTACCATCTGTTTTGGAGGCTCCTAAAATAGAGCTGAAAGAGTTTCCTGAAAATTTTGAAATACATTTATTTGGGGGACAATGAGACACTGCCGGTTATCATCTCAAGTAAATTGGCGAAGGATCAAGAGGAGAGGCTAGTAGAGGTTTTGAAGGAGCAAAAAACATCAATCGGTTGGACTTTGGCGGACATAAAAGGGATAAGTCCATCAATTTGTATGCATCGAATTCATTTGGAAGATGGCGCAAAACTAGTAAGAGAAGCTCAAAGAAAACTCAATCCAGTCATGAAAGAAGTGGCGATGTGTGAATACCCCTTTCCAATGAAGCGACGCATGGGAAGTATCTTGTGATTATTTTTATTTACAAAGGGAATATTCTTAACGACATTAAAATTATGAGAGTCGCCACGCCGTTTTAATTAAAGCCAAAACATTGAAAAAAGCATGTTTAATGGGTTCGGGGGTCAAATTACAACAAGAGAAGAATATTGGACGTTATCACTCCTATTGCCCGAATTGATCGGTCTTTCTATCATGATGAATGTGTTAGTAGTGTGTTAGTGATTTAGACCGGATCCGAAGATTGCCTACGTTCCTCTCAATGTGAGAAGCTCAGGTCAGCGTAGTTCGCAGAGAATTAGAATAGGCAGAAGAATCGGGATCATGCATAATGATGGGGAATTACCTAAAGATTAGGGTTTAGAAATAGTTCCTAGATCATCCTCGGGTTGATGAACCCTCGATCATCATCGGCTATGAAATAACATGTAATTATGAAGATCGCAACCCTAAATATAGCATAAATAAGGTTTTAATCTATGAACACGATGAACATATGAAGAACATATATGAACATATGAATGAACATGCAAAGCATATGAAGAAACTATGAATAAACATGTATGAACATGAATATTAAAGATCTACATTAGAAATAATGCAAGAACATGAAGAAAAAGTTAGAAAACTTACCTATGTTGGCAAGAAATAAACCTTGGATCTTCTTGGAGATTTGAATGCTAATTAGAGAGCAAAAAGTGTTTAAGAACTCCAAAACTCGGATTTAGAGCTCTCAAAATCGGATCCTTAAACCAATAGCATGGAGTTGGTTTATATAGTAAACTGAGGGGAAGATCTGATGGTCCAGATCATCCGGCGCAAGGTTGGCCGCCTGGCCATTGTTGAAGCTGGTTACAAGAGTGGCCGCGTGGCCAAGATCAACGCGGAGCAATGTGGCCGCGTGGCCAAGGCTGCCGGCTGACTTGATTCTTAAGCTAGGGTTTCTGCATGGTTTTAAGGAAACCATTTATTACCTAATTTGATAGATTTTGCCATAAATGAGATATTTTGGGAACCCGGGACAAGTCTTTGCAAGGTTTATAATTCCTATAAAGTCCTTGTATTTTTGGAAAAGTCCTAATAAACTCATTTTCAGGTCGGGTACTAACAGTAGCCCCTCGGCGACGCTTCTTGCAAGGCAATGTGGGGTCGACGATAAAAATAGGAACCGTTCTGAAACATGAGTTTCAAAACAGAGGAAAGGTAAGGGAACGCCTGAACCTTGGCAGGCGACCTACGTATCCGTGGGGGAATCAAGCCAAACGTAGTTCAAAGCTGATCGGGAAATTGAGAATGATTGTCCTCTGATGGGGAGCAACGTCTTCTGCTGGGGAAAGTTCATCTGCCGGGGATGATAGATGACCGCGTCGGTCCGGTGGCTGAACCTTTTCAGGTTTCCTACGTATCCTCCGAGGAATCAAGCCGGTCGTAGTTCAGAGATCTACTGGGGATAAAACGAGATGTCGGACTTCTACTGCGGATAATAAACCTACGGGCCCTATCCTGCACGAAGAACGGATTATTCGTAAGTAATGAAGTTATTTGAGAAAATTAAAGACTACGTTGTCTAAATAATCCCAAGATGGAATGGTAAACGCAATCAGGATCGCCAGGGTTCCTGCCAATCGCGCTAAAGTAATCGATGTTGATCTCTCGCGAACAGAAACGCCGAGGCTTCTGTTAACACGATTGATCTAGGATGGCATGTTATAGGGGCGCCGAAGTCTCTACGATCATGCAAATCCTAATAATAGATGCTGGATCTCAAACAGAAACGCCGAGGCTTCTGCCAATTACGATTGATAAAGGATGGTATGTCATAGAGGCGCCGAAGTCCCTACAATCATACGAATCCTAATAATAGATGCTGGATCTTTCGCAAATAGAAACGCCGAGGCTTCTGCCAATTACGATTGATCTAGGATACACATGTCATAGAGGCGCCGAAGTCTCTACAATCACGCAAATCCTAAGCAAATATTTGGTAAAGAATGGAAATTTTAAGGGGCTTTCCGTACCCAAAGGTAACGAATATCAGTCAAAGTAGTGCTAAGGCATTTAAAATGAATTAAAGGGAAAAGATCAAGGGCAAAAATGGAATTTTATATGAAGGGACAAGGTTGGCCGCGTGGCCAAAGTTACTGAATGGCAATAGTGGCCGCGTGGCCAAGGTCGCTGAGTGTCAGATCTCCTTCACGCGGATTGCTGATCTGACGGCTGGGGTTGCACGGGCGAAAGTGGCCGCGTGGCCAAGGTAGCCGGCGGACTGACTCTTGGTCACATCACCAGAAACCTTCCCTCTTCTTCTTCTTTTCTTCTTTCTTCTTCTTCCTTCCTCCATTGACGAGTTAGAGTGAGAAAATTGAGTTTTTAGAGAGAGAAAGCTCAGATTTTGATAATTTCGAAGCCTTCATTTCACACATCTCTTGGAGCTATGGCGGATTGGATCAATGAGGGGTTATTTAGAGATTTCCCGGGCTATGGTGGGTATATGATTCCACAACAAGAGCAACAAGGAGAGGGGCACGGTAATGCTCAGGGCGCAGGGAATGTCGGGGCTGATCCAGGAGCGGGCTTTGAAGCGGCGCCCTTGATTCCACGGGGCGGTTTGAGACCACGAGCCGCGACTCGAAATTATCGCGATAATCTGCTGCGGTCCACGTTCGACCAAGATTATGATTTTTACATCGACTCTGAGCGTCATTGGTCGATGGGCTTCCGGAGACGCGAGAGGTAAATTTCGAATTTTCATTCCTCTCCTTCTCGCACTTGTATGTTTTATGCACATAATATGAAATGCTAGAATAATGGAATGCTAAAATTTAAATTGCTGGAATTGTAAATTGCTAGAATGGTAACATACCTGTGCTGTGTTTACCTGCAGAGGATCAAGGCTCGTGGGTCCACAGTGACTGTGGGCAAACTGTGGGCGTCCCTGCCGGAGGGACCGGGCGGTTTGCGTGCTCGGATCGAGGCTATGGGCTTTGGCCCATTCTTTGACAGTGTCCGCATGGTCGGGGTACCTTAAAGGTGGCAGCGGTGATAGAGGTGTGTCGGGAGTTCTGGTGGGATACCACCCATACCTTCCACTTTAGTTGGGGAGAGATTACCATCACGCCGACGGATTTCGCGGCCATCACGGGGTTGAGGTTTACGGTACCCCTTTGCCTTTTGACGAGAGCTTGGCAGAGCGACGGGACTATAGACAGGCTCTGCTGGGGGTGACACCGACCTAGGAGGAGGTGTCAAGGGTTATGGAGTGGAGGCCGGGAAGGTGAATCGCTTGGTGGAGGTGGCTATTGAGGCCTTTAGTAGGGGGGAATATGATTTGGATTGCTTGGTCCGGCTGTTCTTATGGTACAGCTTTTCAGAGCTTTGTTTCCCAGTGGGGCTACTGTCTGCCGGTACTCACTGTTAGGGGCTCTTGTGGACTTGGACCTAGTCGGTGGGATTTCTTGGGGTGGAGCCGGTTTGGCTGAGATTTACCGGGCTTTGGACCATTGCTCGAGGGCTAGCTCATGGCCTTTGACGGGTTCCAGTTCGCCTTTGAGGTATACTCTCGACTACCCTTCTTTTCACTTGTTGAGATTTCTGTTCTATTTTTGGTCTGAAATATCTCTCTTATTACATGTACAGGCTTGGGTGTACGAGGTCTTCGGTGTCGCCCCTTTTCAGTTGGTGATGAGTGTTAACAAGGTTGTTCCCATCATGTCATATGGTGCAAGGGCAACAGGGCTCCTTCCCGCAGAAACCGGGACAGGAAGACAGTAGGATGCTGCTGATCTGAGGAGGGTGTTCGCGATGTCTGAGCCCATCGGGGTTAGATTTTACCCATGGAGCCCGGCCAATGAGGCTTCGGTGGGTCCCTTTGTAGTGGAGTTGACCGCTTCTAGGGTTCTACTTGTGGGTCTCACCGGGGAGGCCATGTATCTTGGGGAGAGGGTGGTTCGTCAGCACAGGGCTGGTGCGTTACCGTGGGCTCCTTATGACCCTCCTCGGGATATGCTTCGTCCCGCGAGGTTGGTGACTTTCTTGGCTCCCACTCCGGCAGAGCATTACAGGGGGGGTGATGATTATGCCGGCTATGTACGGACGCGGCTGGTCAGTCCACAGGTACGGGCTAGGATGTTGTCTGGAGAGGGTCGAGCTCGGCCCGTTATGTTGGTCGGAGTCGGCCTTTGGTTGACATGCCCCTTCGCTCAAGTAGCGTGAGAGTGATGAGGGGTGGCCGGGAGGTGGAGCTTAGCTTGGAGCCGACTGATGCAGATCTTGTTGAGGAGACATTCATTCCTCCGCCCGACGCTGGGGTACGGCTTTGTGCTTTATATCAGTCATGTTCGCACACACTTATTTCTTTCTGCCTTGTAATCCTTGCATTGGTTTCCCTCTCAGGTGACTCGGGAGGCATATATCCGTTCAGCTCGGCGGGAGAACGTGTTGATGCGCTTACTGAGGGAGGCGTACCATTCATGTACTTGTCAGAGGGACGACGTTGCGTCACCCCAGCATCGGGAACGGTCTCCGAATGTGCGGGCTCTTCTCATATTGGTGGTCGAGCGGTCCGGGGACGGAGTTCGGGTGCCGGTAGCTCTCGGGCTTTAGCGCGGCGTGGAGATACCACGGAGGAAGATTCTGACTAGGCGAGGCCCATCTTTCATCTTTATTTCCTACACTGTTAGCTAGTAGAGAGCAGAGGGATATGTATGTACAGAACAAATGTATAAAATGCATGTATGTATATTATGTTTTAAAATGCAGTTTTATTGTGGGAGCCTACTTGTGCAAACTAGTTATTTTACAAATGTCCCTAATTTTATACAATGCATGAGCCATGGAAGGGGGCAGGTACGTAGTTGCATGGATCCGTCACGGAGTGGGAAGAAACAAGCTGGATTTCTGCATGGAGCAAAGTTGGCCGCATGGCCATGGCGAGGCAGAGGCCATGTTGGCCGCCTGGCCATGGCAAGATCCGGAGCAAAGTTGGCCGCGTGGCCTAGGACGAAGTTGGCCCCCGGCCAGGGCAATATCGGCCGCGGGGCCAGGGGCAATGTTGGCCGCGTGGCCACATACGCGGCCTCCGGTTTTCCTTTTCCTGGCAAGAGTGGGAGCCTGTGCCCTATTTAATGAACCCTTTGCAGCCACAAAAACGTACCAGCAACTTTTTGAGCAGTTTTTTGAGTTCCTTTTTAGCCAATTTTCTTGCTCTTTGCCATGGATCAAGAGGCTAGGATCACAAGCCTTGAGAAAAAAGTCTTTATAACCTCTTTGGAGAAGTGGGTTGCCAAACTTCCTGGTTCGAGTCGTAGGAAACTTGATGAACGGTATGGGATAAAGTGTCTTTGGTCACTTTTGCACATGAACTCCAATACCCACCTCTTGCAAGCTTGTGGTAAATTTTGGAATGATACCCTCCATGTCTTCAACTTTTCATTCAACGAGATAACACCCACTTATGAGGACATCGCAGCATTATGTGGTTACGAAGGAAGGGTAAAGTTGCCTTGCCTTTTGACTTCGTTTGCTTGAGGGACAAGTTGGTGACTTTGGCGTACCCGCGGATGACTTTGATAGGTATGCTAGGGGCGGTTATGTCGACCTTTCTTGGATGCCACAACACTTCATGCATGCAGACGTGACATCTAACCGCTCCTTGGACCATCTTGCACTGTGCTTGTTCAGCTCTATCCTTTTCCCTTCTGAGGTGGGATTTGCCAGTGAAGGATGTTTGGGTATGGTGAACTTGGCTCGTTTAGGTTATGATATTGTACCGGCCATTCTTGGGGAGATGCTCTGTGGGATTCCCCATCTCGCGGCTTATGGTGGGATGCCTTGTGGTAGTGATAGGCTTTTGACCATGTGGTTGCAAGAGCGGCTTCGAGTGAATAAACGGCGGCTTCTCTGAAGGTGGCCCCATGGATGCACCGCATTAGAGGCATGGTGGAGCGGTTGAGGGCATGACTCTCAAAGGTTGGGAAAAGTATTTGGCGGAAATGGTGACTGACGACATTCAGTGGGTGGTGCCCCATTGGCACATTCACTCTGTGAGGGAGAAACAAGTGGGACTTCACATGATCAAAGTTCCGACCCTTCTGGAACTACTTTTTACTATCCCTCTAGAGTGCTTCGTCAGTATGGTTTGGTGCAGACCATCCCGGAGGGTTGGGACGAGGAGAGAGATGACTTTCCATTTGGGGTACTTCAGTTGGATGATAGTGCCTCAGTCCTTCTTTCTCAGATGTGGGGCGAGGCCGGCTTTAGTCGTAGGACCTTCCTCACATGCTCTAGCAACACCTTCCTGCCACACGAGTATTTGGATTGGTATATGGGGAGACTTGGGCATGCGGAGCAGACTCTAGAGACCCTAAGGGGCACTATTTTGGGATCCTGTGCTCCAAGTTTTCATTGAGGATTAAGGAGGCTGAGGCTTATGAGAGGAGGATGAGTAAGAGCGTGGCTAACGGAGGTGGAGAAGAAGTGGGGGCGTCAAAGAAGAGGAAGGGCGAAGAGGCTCCTAATGGCAAGGCTAAAGTGTTAGCGAGTTCGAAAGAAGGTTTTGTGAGAATCCTAGCAAGAAGAAAGTTCGCCGTGGGCAAAGCAAGAAGAAAGAGACCGAGGGCACAAATGGCACTAAGGAGTAATCCCGAGCGTCTCTCCATAGTCGTTGCAGACACATTAGTTTAATTTAGTTTACTTTTGTTTTAGTTTCAATTTCAGAATAGGTTATTTATTCAAAAAGTATGTCAAGCTTAGACTCATCAAATAAGTGTTAACATGCAATGACTATGGAAATAAAAGTTTTTGCTTTCAGAAAAATACAACTTCTATCTTCTATTGCTTTGACAAGATTTGGATGTTTATTCGTTTTTTAGACCGCACCTTTTGAAAGGCTGCCTACGTTCCCCTTTTACAAATAGGACTAAGGGGCTCAGGTCACCGTAGTTCACTCCAGTCAGACTAGAATGATTTTAAAGAAAGGGAAGATAGAAGGGGGAATGCTCTAACTTTTGCCTAGACCGCCCTTGCGGGTTTTCGATCTAGCGAGCTTTGTACGCACCCTTATTTTGCATAGACCGCCCTTTGCGGGTTTTCAGTCTATCGGGCTTCTTTTTGCGTAGTAAACATTTTTTTTTTTTTTTTTTTTTTTAAGAGGGGGAGTCTAGTCATAGTAGCGTCTGAGCTTGCTGATGTTGACTGGTTCCTTGAAAGGTTTGCCATCCAAATCTGCCATCATGTCTAGTCTCGTGCGCGCCCTGATCTGGTCATTGTGCCGACGTGTTGCTTTAAATCCTCTATTTCTCTTGAGATGTCTTGAATCGTTTCTGCAGCCAGGTGCGAGGGTGCTTCAGAGTCGTTCTTCGCATAAGCTCGATTTCGCAGCAACCGAGGAGTTCTAAGTTTTCGTTTTCTCTATAGAACCAAAATCCTCTCACACTGGTGAGCATGTTCGCGTCCATCAAGCCTTGGATTCTCCTTTGTAGAGCGACACAGTCGTTGGTGTCGTGGCCTTCGTCTTGGTGGTAAGAGCAACTTTTGGTAGGTTCAAATGGTTGAAGGGGTGGTAATTCGGAGAGTAGTGAATGTTCCCCTAAAGGTTGCATCTTGCCATTTGTTTCAGTTGGTCGAACAATATTTGCGAAAGGGGTCCCCATTCTTGTGTAGGGGACTGAGAGGGGGTATTTTTCAAAAATCTTTGCATTTTTTCACTGATTTCCTTTCCCTGGCGCGAGGGCCACGATTCTGTCGTTGTGTTGGGGTCGAAGTTCATTCCCATGTGCCGGGTGCAGGATTGGGGTATTCGCGAGGTACTCCTTGAGGCAGCATAAGGTGAGCTCGCATCCGAACTCCATTCTTGGTCGCGGGCCCTTTCTATTTCTCTGAGTGTCGGCCCCCCACTGTTGTAAAATGGTTGAGGTATTGCAGTAACTTGACGAGTTCTTCCTTTTCGGCTTTGTTCTGAGGAGACTGCATTCTCAACACGG